>JAQPZY010001253.1:992500-1592500 GCA_029931535.1 Margaritifera margaritifera | reverse complement strand
TAAATGTAAATAAAGTGAAAGCAGAGGCAAACTTGGATACCAAGATATGAAATAAAAGGAGGCATTTAACAAAAATAATAAGTACAAATGAATCCTTTTATTTCGAATCTTTATCAAATGGAATATGTTACATGATCATGGCTAATGACCTGTATGACAGAGAAGGGTAGAGATACTATGATACATGATATTGGCTAACGACCTGTATGACAGAGAAGGGTAGAGATACTATGATACATGGTAATGGCTAACAATCTGTATGACAGACAAGGGTAGATATACTATGATACATGGTAATGGCTAACGACCTGTATGACAAGGGTAGAGGTACTATGATACATGGTAATGGCTAACGACCTGTATGACAGAGAAGGGTAGAGATACTGTGATACATGGTAATGGCTAACAACCTGTATAACAGTGAAGGGTAGAGATACTATGATACATGGTAATGGCTAACGACCTGTATGACAGAGAAGGGTAGAGGTACTATGATACATGGTAATGGCTAACGTCCTGTATGAACGAGAAGGGTAGAGGTACTATGATACATGGTAATGGCTAATGACCTTTATGACAAAGGTAGAGATACTATGATACATGGTAATGGTTAATGACCTGTATGACAGACAAGGGTAGAGGTACTATGATACATGGTAATGGCTAACGACCTGTATGACAGAGAAGGGTAGAGATACTGTGATACATGGTAATGGCTAACGACCTGTATGACAGAGAAGGGTAGAGGTACTATGATACATGGTAATGGCTAACAATCTGTATGACAGAGTAGGGTAGAGATACTGTGATACATGGTAATGGCTAACAACCTGTATGACAGAGAAGGGTAGAGATACTGTGATACATGGTAATGGCTAATGACCTGTGTGACAAGGGTAGAGATACTATGATACATGGTAATGGCTAATGACCTGTGTGACAAGGGTAGAGATACTATGATACATAGTAATGGCTAACAATCTGTATGACAGAGTAGGGTAGAGATACTATGATACATGGTAATGGCTAACAATCTGTATGACAGAGTAGGGTAGAGATACTATGATACATGGTAATGGCTAACAATCTGTATGACAGAGTAGGGTATAGATACTATGATACATGGTAATGGCTAACAATCTGTATAACAGAGAAGGGTAGAGATACTATGATACATGGTAATGGCTAACAATCTGCATGACAGAGTAGGGTAGAGATACTATGATACATGGTAATGGCTAACAATCTGCATGACAGAGTAGGGTAGAGATACTATGATACCTGGTAATGGCTAACAATCTGCATGGCAGAGTAGGGTAGAGATACTATGATACATGGTAATGGCTAACAATCTGCATGACAGAGTAGGGTAGAGATACTATGATACATGGTAATGGCTAACAATCTGCATGACAAGGGTAGAGGTACTATGATACATGGTAATGGCTAACAATCTGCATGACAAGGGTAGAGGTGCTATGATACATGGTAATGGCCAACAACCTGTATGACAGAGAAGGGTAGAGGTACTATGATACATGGTAATGGTTAATGACCTGTATGACAGACAAGGGTAGAGGTACTATGATACATGGTAATGGCTAACGACCTGTATGACAGAGAAGGGTAGAGATACTGTGATACATGGTAATGGCTAACGACCTGTATGACAGAGAAGGGTAGAGGTACTATGATACATGGTAATGGCTAACAATCTGTATGACAGAGTAGGGTAGAGATACTGTGATACATGGTAATGGCTAACAACCTGTATGACAGAGAAGGGTAGAGATACTGTGATACATGGTAATGGCTAATGACCTGTGTGACAAGGGTAGAGATACTATGATACATGGTAATGGCTAATGACCTGTGTGACAAGGGTAGAGATACTGTGATACATAGTAATGGCTAACAATCTGTATGACAGAGTAGGGTAGAGATACTATGATACATGGTAATGGCTAACAATCTGTATGACAGAGTAGGGTAGAGATACTATGATACATGGTAATGGCTAACAATCTGTATGACAGAGTAGGGTATAGATACTATGATACATGGTAATGGCTAACAATCTGTATAACAGAGAAGGGTAGAGATACTATGATACATGGTAATGGCTAACAATCTGCATGACAGAGTAGGGTAGAGATACTATGATACATGGTAATGGCTAACAATCTGCATGACAGAGTAGGGTAGAGATACTATGATACATGGTAATGGCTAACAATCTGCATGACAGAGTAGGGTAGAGATACTATGATACCTGGTAATGGCTAACAATCTGCATGGCAGAGTAGGGTAGAGATACTATGATACATGGTAATGGCTAACAATCTGCATGACAGAGTAGGGTAGAGATACTATGATACATGGTAATGGCTAACAATCTGCATGACAAGGGTAGAGGTACTATGATACATGGTAATGGCTAACAATCTGCATGACAAGGGTAGAGGTGCTATGATACATGGTAATGGCCAACAACCTGTATGACAGAGAAGGGTAGAGGTACTATGATACATGGTAATGGTTAATGACCTGTATGACAGACAAGGGTAGAGGTACTATGATACATGGTAATGGCTAACGACCTGTATGACAGAGAAGGGTAGAGATACTGTGATACATGGTAATGGCTAACGACCTGTATGACAGAGAAGGGTAGAGGTACTATGATACATGGTAATGGCTAACAATCTGTATGACAGAGTAGGGTAGAGATACTGTGATACATGGTAATGGCTAACAACCTGTATGACAGAGAAGGGTAGAGATACTGTGATACATGGTAATGGCTAATGACCTGTGTGACAAGGGTAGAGATACTATGATACATGGTAATGGCTAATGACCTGTGTGACAAGGGTAGAGATACTGTGATACATAGTAATGGCTAACAATCTGTATGACAGAGTAGGGTAGAGATACTATGATACATGGTAATGGCTAACAATCTGTATGACAGAGTAGGGTAGAGATACTATGATACATGGTAATGGCTAACAATCTGTATGACAGAGTAGGGTATAGATACTATGATACATGGTAATGGCTAACAATCTGTATAACAGAGAAGGGTAGAGATACTATGATACATGGTAATGGCTAACAATCTGCATGACAGAGTAGGGTAGAGATACTATGATACATGGTAATGGCTAACAATCTGCATGACAGAGTAGGGTAGAGATACTATGATACATGGTAATGGCTAACAATCTGCATGACAAGGGTAGAGGTGCTATGATACATGGTAATGGCCAACAACCTGTATGACAGAGAAGGGTAGAGGTACTATGATACATGGTAATGGTTAATGACCTGTATGACAGACAAGGGTAGAGGTACTATGATACATGGTAATGGCTAACGACCTGTATGACAGAGAAGGGTAGAGATACTGTGATACATGGTAATGGCTAACGACCTGTATGACAGAGAAGGGTAGAGGTACTATGATACATGGTAATGGCTAACAATCTGTATGACAGAGTAGGGTAGAGATACTGTGATACATGGTAATGGCTAACAACCTGTATGACAGAGAAGGGTAGAGATACTGTGATACATGGTAATGGCTAATGACCTGTGTGACAAGGGTAGAGATACTATGATACATGGTAATGGCTAATGACCTGTGTGACAAGGGTAGAGATACTGTGATACATAGTAATGGCTAACAATCTGTATGACAGAGTAGGGTAGAGATACTATGATACATGGTAATGGCTAACAATCTGTATGACAGAGTAGGGTAGAGATACTATGATACATGGTAATGGCTAACAATCTGTATGACAGAGTAGGGTATAGATACTATGATACATGGTAATGGCTAACAATCTGTATAACAGAGAAGGGTAGAGATACTATGATACATGGTAATGGCTAACAATCTGCATGACAGAGTAGGGTAGAGATACTATGATACATGGTAATGGCTAACAATCTGCATGACAGAGTAGGGTAGAGATACTATGATACATGGTAATGGCTAACAATCTGCATGACAGAGTAGGGTAGAGATACTATGATACCTGGTAATGGCTAACAATCTGCATGGCAGAGTAGGGTAGAGATACTATGATACATGGTAATGGCTAACAATCTGCATGACAGAGTAGGGTAGAGATACTATGATACATGGTAATGGCTAACAATCTGCATGACAAGGGTAGAGGTACTATGATACATGGTAATGGCTAACAATCTGCATGACAAGGGTAGAGGTGCTATGATACATGGTAATGGCCAACAACCTGTATGACAGAGAAGGGTAGAGGTACTATGATACATGGTAATGGCTAACAATCTGCATGACAAGGGTAGAGGTACTATGTTGCTACATTGCCTACAATCGTGTGCATGCCGTTACCCAGCAAGAAAGGGATATGGTCGTTGGCAGGACACTTGGATCAACGACGTGGCAGATTTATGATATTCCAAGGTCATATCTACCGAGAACATGCTAAATAAATCGAACAAGCGCAATGTTTGAAGATTTGACCGTGTTATTTCTCGTTCTTTTTTACTTTTGAATGTCATAAACTTCATTCGTACCAGTCACGTTAAGAAGCTTCTTCTTGCATTGGACAGTTTTTCGGGAATACTAAAATATCACTAGGATAAATATTGTATTCCTGAAGTTCCTTTTAAAACATATTTCATACACAGAAAGAGAATGAAACTGAAATGATGCTATGACCTATGTAATAGGTAACTACCTCCTCTAGTAATCGTACCATCAACAGCCACATAGAGTATACGGTGTGATCTTTTTTTTCTGAACCGGAACTCCATACATTGTTTGAATATAGTGTTTAAACATAGCAGCTTAAGTTCTGAAGGGTGTTTTACAAAAAAGACAGTGCAGGTTTCTTGGTACATTTTTTGTATTTTATTAATATTCAATATTTGGCTTAATTATATCTACAGTAGCTGTAACGCTTCTGCAATTAATTCAATGAGCCCTTTTTAGTAACGAAACGTTTGCACATCGTTTGGTAGCGTTTGATGTTACCCGTTTCTTACCGTCTTCCGACCATCCCTTCGTTTTGCTTCCGTTTTTATATCATTACCGACCGTTCCCGAGTGCTTTAATGCCTATATTGAACCAAAGCGCATCATGTAGTACCGTTCTCGTACCGTTCTCGTACCAACCTTTCTTTATGGTTTGATTATCTGATCGTACCGTTTCGTCTTCATACCGTTCATAGCGTACGCGTGCCGTTTTCGTCTTCTTACAGTTTCTCAATTTGTAATAAACGTACCAATTACTGTATATGTCCCAGAAAATACTTTAAAAATAAAATGCAGTTGCATCATGATTATAGAGTGAGTAGACGGAAACCTAGAGTGCTTCAACGAGAGTTTTGTTCAGATTGACATTTAAATGTGTATCTTTGTATTTGTCATGGCCTGTTACGTTTCGTACCCAAGCAATGAATGTTGTCATAACATCGTAACTTACACACTTCGAGGAGACTGTTTACTGACTTCTTGTGTCATGTTTTCATGAGGATAGTTCCTAATGAGCACCCTATAAGTATTATGTGTTGCTATTGTATATTACTGACAAAATGCCGCTTTAAACATTTATTTGAAAGTAATTAAATACTTCTCAATGATTTTAGACCAAATTACTGTCATTCATCCTCGAGACTTTTGCAAAAAGGTGTACACAACATTGCTTTAAATTATCATATTGTAATACTTGAGACAGAGATGAATGATGTATCTGAGTCCGTGGTAATAACTTACTCGATTTAGGAAAGCTTACTCAGAGAGTGTGACTCACCATGAGCGGACGAATATTTCGATATCAGCTTTAAAATTAACGGAAAAATGTTAAACAATTTGGAAAAATCCGAAAACCCATTAATCATAACTGTCAGATTTAGCTGGAGACTAAGCCGGCTTTAATTACTGAAATCGATATAGATGCAGTAGAATCACTGAAAAAGAGGTGATACGAGATTGTGTTTTATACGACATAGAATAATGTAGGACAAGGAGATTTTTGCACTGTCTCAAGTAGATGATCACATTTCTTATACGTTAGAAAATGTTCGTTCTAGCCGTTAAATATATTCTATATATTTTCCCAAAGATAAATTGTTCAATAGTTTCCTTTTGTGTGTGTGTTTGTTTTTCTTTCTGACTCATATCAGATTGGACGTGAACACCGGTATGCAAAAGTCACAGTATCATCTTGTCGGAGATGCTTATCTAGAGAAACTTGGGGATAAAATTTCACATGCGGTTTTTCCATGCAGGCAACGTGTTTTTCCGTTCGAAATTTCATGTGCTCATTAAGTAACTCCTTTTTTAACAATGTTGACAAGACAAGATGGTTTAAGATAAAATATATCAGACGTATCATCAACGAAATCGGATTCCTAACTATTCCCGTCTCTAAACAATGAGTTGATGTCTCATCCGTCACTCATAACCTGCGGGGAACACCAACTCTTTCATATTTCTGGGGGCGGGGACTGCAAGTTTCTACTTTAAAGGAAGACGCCTAAACGCACAGCAAAAGTGAATGAATCCAAGATGTTAGGTGTGTATATTTATATAGTTCTTGACAATGGTTACATGGTGGTGACCCAGAAAATCACTGTAAATGAAAATAATGCTTCACAAACTTTGTTACTTTCGCTTCGCAGTCAAGAAATAAATGTATAAGAAACTCTCATTCAGATTTATAAGGCAAACAAAGTATACCTATATTTTTTCAAAATAATAACTTGAAAACAACTGTAAAAAAAGATTTAACAAATCTCGTGAAAAATGTATGTATATCTGTGACGCAGTTGCCTTTTATCTCCGATAAAGTCTGACATTGTGACTTCAGAACTGTGGAATTCCCCAATAATTTTTCTTGTACCTGGTACGTGATCTTGTACGGTTAACATTTTTTACAGAACGATGGATAGTGATAACTCAATGATTCTTCGAAACTAGTACCCTAGGTAACAGCAGTGGCAGCGCGAGGTGGGGTGGAGGTGGTAGGAGGAGGGGCAATTGTCCCCGGGCGCCGGGCGAGTGGGGTACCGTCGGGAGATTTTTTCAGCTTTAACCGGGGCATAGTGGGGGGGGGGGGTGTGGTTGGAGGTTGGCAACTGACATAAAAACTGTTCTCTGTGGCAACGTAGTGGAGCCACTAAAGAACATTGCCCCCGGGCGCTTCGAACCCTCGGCCTTTACAGTATTCTCTAATTTGATTGCGCGTTTTAAATGTGACAAGGGCACGGATACCTTTGAGAACATAAATTAATAATTCCAAAAGCAATGATTTCTTACATTCAGTGCCTAATTATTTTCAACACTGACTTCAAATTGTGATAATCAATTATCATGAAGTGGACATTGAATCAAACCTTGTTTGGGCTTCACATTGGAAAGAGAGGGCCACGATGATTTGATGTGTAAAGACCATGGAAAGGATTGTGAACACGCTAATTATGCGTTTCAGACTTTATTGAGGTGCAAGGAATTTATGATAAACGATCTAACTAAGGTAAAATATCTACGATTCACACCTTGCCAAAGAATAAGTGAACTAATAGGTACGCAATAACTATGAATCCATTGTGGATGACCCTACGGACCATAACGAGACCTACGATCATTCTGGAACATCGAAGACATAGTAGTTTTTGACAGGCGAGATATCTGTTTAAAGTCATTTTTCAAATGATATGAGATAATGTTTTAGTGTGATATGACTTGATCTTTTAGTACCATGTAAAAAAACTTCGGTCTGAATTCTCACGTAAGCAACACAAATCCCTAAAATATACGAAGATCTTATATAATTCGATAGGACCTGCTTGTGATTTTTGATAATTGTCAAACTGAAAAATGAAACATCATATATTAGGTAGCAAGAAGATCTCTCCTAACGAATATATATTTGTATCCAAAAATAATGCACAAAATTAAGGTTTTATATGTGAGGTTGTTGACACCTCTTCGAAATCTATAAAAATTATCGTTATGAAATGCAATCTTTATTCAATATGCAATTATCTCTACATTTTTACCTGTACTGAATAAAATATCATTGGATCATGATGTAAATGTACTTAAGATTATTTGTATACGCTAAGAGTTTAGATATATACATTATTGCAGAGTTAAAAGTATAAACGTCTGGAAGAAGAATACATGTATTAATTTCTACAATCTTCAGTTCAAGAAATTTCATATAGCCATGATATGGATATTGTAAATGATGAGGATTAATTTGAGACCGAAAATCATACTTCCTCAACATTTAATGACATTTTCGAGATTTAACTGATTGTATAAAGGATGTAGATTGTACCAAACCTGTAAGCAGTGTACAAATTAAATTCCATTACATAACTCCCCGTCATGATATTCTACAGTTATAGTGATTATTAATTTTAATCAAATGGCAATAGTATAAAAAAAAACCATCAATTTACAGTAAACATTTATTTAGACTCCACTTAATAGCAAAATTAGCACATTACTATTGAGTTATTTCACTGCGAAATGAAATGTCTGCTGATTATTGTTCTAGTTTACAGTATGAAATTACACAGTGCTCATTTCAAATGAAATTTATGAAATGTGTTGAATAATTTCTATTTTTTGCGAGCCTTGGCCCCACATTTTGCAAGACGTGACCTCACCTTATGCAAGCCTTTGCCTTACATTTGTACTAGTTAGAAATGAGCACAAATGTAATATCCCGTTTATCTCGTGATCAAAAACACAAGATTTATACAATATACCCCAAGATAGTAAATTGAAATGGCATTTAAGTGCATTCGGATACCTTTAATATTACGCCTCTGTCTCTCATAACGTCATGACATCATTTGTGAAGTTATATGGTGTTCTATGGAAAAATATGATATGGGTTATGAACCTAAAAAACACGATAGTCATGTGATAAAAAGAAGTCGCAACTGAAATTGTTATGAATTTGTGTTAGTATATTAATTTGAAATTATATATAAAATTTTTATCTGCCATTTTAAGAAATACAACGTGCAGCTCTAAAGAGGCCAAAAACTCTGAACTGCTTTGCATATATGGCAAGAAAAATGAGATCATAGGACACCTTTCTAAAATAGATAGTCTTTGTTAGGGTGGTATCATTACCTGTGTTTACATTTTGTTTAGGAATTTCGGGTCGTGGTCTTTTGAATTTCTTCCAGGTTTCTTTGAAATGAACCGTGAGAATATTTACCCGCCCATGATCTTTCTTTTGTTCTAGGCTGGATGTTTATAACTTGCTGAAATGTCACATTACACCGTCAACATGTTCCCGTAACCTTTAAGGTAAAGGCAATTTTAACACCTGTATATAACTTAAATATTGTTCGCGTGTCTTACAAAACGTAATTCAGGACGGATTTATTTCAGTATTTAGATGGTCATCATGATTTGCAATTGTTTCGTTCGAAATCTTCCATATCAGGGTAATTGTTTACTGTCTTTAGTTCTTTATTATTAAAGATTATTCGCACAGATTTGACATACCCGTGTTAGTCTTAATTTATTTTGATGTCTACTCACGAGAGTTTTCTTGCGTATCATTGCACATTTTCAATGCAATGAAGTTAACTTTGTTCAATTAATTGTTTTACGATATATAGAAATGACAGGGTATACATAAAATCTGAGTCTCTTTTTGAGACGAGTGTGTTCCGAATGCATAAAATTCAAGTGATTGGAGACACAAAGATTTAGACAAGCAACAGAAGCTGGCATCGTAAGATGTTTGTCGTGGAATCTGCTATGTGGCAGATGATTGCAACTTAATGACTGATATGTACGGTCATTCATTAGTCAATGAGAGTAACAGGGTCTGGGGCTGACTTTGAATTATAGTTATGTGCGGCCATTCGATCATGTACGATGGGCTGGGGTAGAGGGACAATGCTATATAAAGATATAAATGTAAAAAGTAAAGTTACCTTCAAAATGTTATGCAGCAAACAACAGCGCACAATGCACCCACCAAAACATAGCGAAAAACGCCGATATGTATGGTACCATCTTAAATGGTCTATAAACGAGAGAGTTTCATTGACACATTCCTTTCTCTTGACCCTACACATCAGTTTTACGCAGAAACGACACATCTTGATGAGACCACCCTCCTTAAAATACAGCAAAGGTTCGAGTCGCTGATCAAAATTATTGAATGAATTCCCCTAACAAATGGCCAGATGAATGAATATTCAGAATAAAATTCGAAACTAAATTCAGGTCACGTTGTAGTGGCAGCTTGAGTAGTAGTAGTGTTGGAAGTTATACTAATAGTATTTTTAAAACTATCAATTCGGTACAAGCTAGCAATCACGAAAAATTGCACAATATCAACTCTATTTCGTACAAAATATAGAAGGTCTTGGAACTTGTGATAAATGGTTTAAAGAATTCGGATCATGATCGACAGCAAGTGCAGATCGACGATTGCCCAGATTTGCCAGTAAAATTAAAATATATTACATAAAATCTATTTATCAAATATATGTAAAGATTTGGAAACGAAACTTCACAGCTTCGCTAGAACCCATACCTTTTCAAAACCACTGAAATAACATAAATATCCACAACAATAGCATGACTTTTTGACCTTGGGAAATCGATTTCAAGAATGCTTTAAATGAACTTTTCTCTTAGTAGGAGGCCTTTCTCGTGAAAACATTTAAATATAAAAAAGAATTTCTGCCGGGAAGTTTCCTTTGTTGTTGTGAGAAAATCACTTGTAATACGAGACATAATTTGACAGAAGATTTATCTTTTGAAGTAAAAGATTGCTGACAAGCAATTTGCTCTGTGTTTATCGGTCGCCATTATACAGGGATCATGCACAATGAAAATCCGTAATATCGACTAATATAAATAGCTACTTGCTAGCAGACGTTATAGATTGCATAATGGGCACATAATTAATCTGATAGCTCGGGATTCGTGGCGGTTCCTTGTTTGAAGGCTCTTTGAAGGCAGATTAAGTAACGGTCCAAAATTAAATTGGTTATCAGAAATAATCTCTGCTGATATTTTCAGATATATCCGACGGAATACCACCGGCGTTGCACACGCGCCAATCTCTATAAAAACAGAAGTATAATATTACATTATTTTAACCCCCAAAATAGACCTTTCCTACAAGTCAATCAACTCTACTTAACATCTCCTTATGTCGATACATACAGCCAATAGGAGCCTCGGCTGAACACAAACGATCGTTCTTTTCTGAGAACACAAATTTGGGACTCACAATCAGGATGTGTTTCAACCACGCGGTTTTCAGTGTTTTGTCATTTGGAAACCGATGTAATGCAATTATTCTATTGTTAACACATTTCCCTCTGTAATTGCTGCATACACAACAATAATTTCTGTAAGAACTACGAACTGTAGCGATTTTTCTCTCAGATACATTAGGTTTTGCGTCTGCCATTTTGCTCCCCAAAATTTTGTGAATACGTCAATTTTATCTTTATTTATGAAGAGCACGCAAGGGGAGGTAATAAATCAGGGGAGATAACAACCCTTATTGAACAGGGCTATACACTGAGGTATGTGCCAACCATCGTAACACTTTACTCAACAATTCGAGTAATAAATGTTACTCCAGACATTAACTCTTAATCGAAATCGATATTAAGGGTTCTGATTGGTCAAAACGTTCGAGTAAAATTTGGAGTCAATTAAAGTTTTATCACGAAGGGGTTTGGTGTGGGAGTTAAATAATGTTAAATAATGTGAGACAATATGTGGGATTTATTCCCACAAATAGAACTATATATAGGAAAGTATAGTAATTTGTTCAAATTTTAAATTTATTTTACTTTAACATAGCGTACAAAATCAGTAAACGTTCATACTTTTTGATAAATTCGAAGAGATTTTCGTATGCAAATGAGCGTCGACAAATTTAAGAAAGGTCTATACCACCCAATCTGTCCAAACTGCCAAAACTGTTATAACCTTCATCTCTAAGAACGTAAACTTTCATTCGATGCAGTATATATGTTATGCCGCTACTGTGTCTTAACAATGTTATCATATTGTCTATCATGATTGCGGATGTGCATAGTGGTTTTTAATGCAGCATCCGGTTAGGACGTGCCATCTTATTTTTATAGGTTACGAAAGTTGGCATAGTGAATATCGCTTTTTATGTCCCCAACCTGATTACAGATTTCGATCTTTTTTTAATTTTACTCTAGTTGTCAAAACGAAAATTGTGTGCTAGAAATGAAAAGAGTAATTATATTGGACAGAGATTGCAGCATAAGTCGTTTCTCTAGCTGCCACCAAGTTTACAAGGATTCACGTAGGTGTCTACTAGAAGTGGACGATTTCTTCATTCTTTACGTTTTGTGTTAGCTAAAATGTCCTTACATGGTATCAGAGCAACATATTCAAGTCGGTTGGAATTATGAGATTAAGTTTTACTGGAGTTGCAGAATACTACCTTCATGTGTCCTGTAATGGCGCTTGTTACATTACAGAATGCTACATTCATGTGTCCTGTAATGGCGCTTGTTACATTACAGAATGCTACATTCATGTGTCCTGTAATGGCGCTTGTTACATTACAGAATGCTACATTCATGTGTCCTGTAATGGCGCTTGTTACATTACAGAATGCTACATTGATGTATCCTGTAATGGCGCTTGTTACATTACAGAATGCTACATTGATGTGTCCTGTAATGGCGCGTGATACGTTGCAGAATGATACATTCACGTGTCCTGTAATGGCGCTTGTTACACTGCAGAATGTTGCATTCACGTGTCCGATGATGGCGCTTGTAACATTGCAGAATGTTACATTCATGTGTCCTGTGTTACGATTCTATGGCTTAAAAATATGTAACAGGAAAAAAGTGAAACCAACAAATTCAAGTAAAATCAACAAGCAATTTATTTCTAGACAATTAAAGTGAAAATTCAAAAGACACTTACAATAACGTGAATTAGGTCCATATAATCCTAAGTGTCCTAATCACAAGTCCTAAAATATATAATGTTTCGAATGTATTCCAATAGCCCTGAATGTCCTGATGTACCACACATCTTGAATGTCCTGATGTACCACAATGATATAATCCGGAATGTTTGAATGAATTCACATAAATCCCAAAAAGTTCTAACATATATGAGCACTTTAGTATTTCCAATGAATATTTTAAATAAATAATTCCTCTCTCTGAATTATATCTGATTGTTACAACTGTAACATCTGATTTCAACAACACAACTAAAATAGATTCCTTGCAAACTGATCTTTTAGAACCGAAATTCCAGAATAGGAATGAATTCGTTTACCAAAATCTGTATATAAATACATATGCCTACATGACCTATGTCACATCACAATATGAGTAGTTTTAATAGAAAAGTACTTTGTGTACCTGACTTTTTCACAACAAGACATGGAAACGGTCCGGCTGCTAAAAAAAAAACTGACCTTGGACTCAAATGCTATGTAAACATGTTGTTTACCATAATCTGACCAAAGTAAAACTTACAATCATGGACACATATTATAAAGTCAATATACATAGCACCTGTAATGGCGCTCGTTACTTTACAGAATGCTAAATGCCGGTGTCCTTTAATGGTTCTTGTTACATTGCATAATGTTACATTCATGTGACCTATAATGGCACTTGTTGCATTGCAGAATGCTATTCATGTGTCCTGTAATGGCGCTCGTTACTTTACAGAATGCTACATGCGGGTGTCCTATAATGGCGCTTGTTACATTGCATAATGTTACATTCATGTGTCCTATAATGGCACTTGTTACATTGCAGAATGCTATTCATGTGTCCTGTAATAGAGCTCGTTACTTTACAGAATGCTACATGCAGGTGTCCTATAATGGCGCTTGTTACATCGCATAATGTTACATTCATGTGTCCTATAATGGCACTTGTTACATTGCAGAATGTTACATTCGTGTGTCTTATAATGGCGCTTGTTACATTACAGAACGTTACATTCATGTGTCCTATAATGACGCTTGTTACATTTTTGCAATGATACAAAGAATAATATTTTATGAAATATAACACTGTGATTCTATAAAATGACCCTATCAATATTAGCTTTGATTCCAATTTGAATATAAGATCTGCCATGGGTAACACGCAGATGTGTTCCTAATTTAGACAACTTCACGAGGATATGATTACTTATTGTCCGACACATTTAGGACATTTCGATTTAGTTAAATAAATCCTGCCTTAAAAAGACAGTATCATTAGATCCTGAAAATGAACGTTTTCAGACATCAGATATATCCACTTTGCATTAATGAGTAAACATTATATTTATGTCTAAGGAAACTCCGTGTACTGCTGGTCAAAAACTTAACGCCCATCTTGATCATTGTGCTAAAAATACAGCTTTTGTACATTCATATTTCTTCATTGCTGACAAATAGGAATAAATGAAGTATCACTATCCTGAGAGATAGACCCAAGCACTTGATGTACATTTAAACCCTTCTCAATCAATTAAATTGCTAACTCCAATGGATTTATTTCACAGCTGTCTTGTTGCCTTTTTGTGTGATCTATTATGATCAGCACATTATACGGGATTCGCCCACATTGATCAATAATTGAAGGGTAATAAAAGAAAGATAAATTAGTTACACCTGCTTTCTATGCCAGAATTTTGATTGATTCTAAACTTAAAATTGTTCTGACTGAAAATCGTAACTTAGTAACATTTTACTTTGTCAACCAGTGAAATTGTGCGAATCATGCTGTATTTTTTTCCTTCTCATTCCGTCAGCCCGACATTGCTTTCTTCTTCTCCTGATATTGCGTTCTTCTTCTTCGTCTTCTTCTGTCTATATGTTTATATGTTTTGTGTCATTTATTAAAATACTTTCATCTTACATTTTGAAGACTGGAACATTGTTATCCTCCACTCGCAGGAATGAGTAATTTATTGGAAAATAATTGATTTCGTCAGTGTTTATTGAACTCAATTGAATTTTTCAAAGTTTTCCATTTTATTATACAAGCTTCAGTGAACTTATTTGCTGTATTTGCGTAACGTTGCTTTTTAATTCTATGAGGGGAAGGTGTCTTATTGAAAGCATTTGAAAGCTGATGACTTATTTTCATATCAATATCTTCATCCAATATGGAATAAAGTGCTTTATCACATAACGCCACATTTAGTAGCGTCATTGTGGCGTAATAACATAGAAAAGATTCTTCGCTATACGATGGAGTAACACTTAGCAAAGTCAAATGAAAAAGTAAAAATGCTTAGCTGGTACCTGGCCTAAATTGGCAAACCAATATCACAGGCCGGTAACTAGTATAACCTCTGTCGCCCGGTTGATTAGTAAGTTACGTCATACTCACAGCAGTAACGTCATTCCCGTAACAGCTAGTTTGGAATCTTTCCCCTGAGCTGCAGTGTTTGGTTGGTAGTTTCACATCGGCGCGGTGCATGATGGATAAAATGTACGAAACTTTTTACCGTTTTCCATCTGCAGTCTCACGACCATCGGAAGTGTGACGCAGAAGTCAGCGAAGGAAATATACTTAACTTTATGTGATTAGTAGAATCTTAAACTCGTATTCTCGTGTATGAAACCTGTCTATTCATTCAATATGCCACTTGCTGCAAGCAGCTCATGGCATATATTACTCAAATCGTTTCATAAATTTCGTATAAATCGAGTACTCGTGTTAATACTCCATTGATATAGCCAAATGATTATTATGCCTTCAAAATCGCTCTTTTAAAACGATAAAAGACAGTGTAAAGAGGAACGGTTTCTCTTAAATTCTTATCAGCTTTTTATACTTTAAGTAGAATATTAAAACCATGTCATTTTGGATGTTTCATTTTTACATAGTTATGTTTCCACCCATCTTTTTATGGAAAATAAATCTTAATTTCTCAGGTTTAAATTCTTTTCTTTTGTGCATCTACCATGATTTATTAGTAGTACTATTGTCTGATCTCTAAGCTACATTTTGTGAACAAACTAGATATTTGTATGTGATGACTCCAAATTTTTCCCTTTTTTGCATCGTAACAAATGACAATCGCGTTGTAACAACGGTTAGGTTTTACAGATACTCCACCCTGGGACTAGAATTACACAGGGATTGTATCTATGCCCTTTCAGAACCTATGTCTGATTCGTTGTTGATATGCAAATGAGGCCATCAAAGAACCATCAAAAGGACAACAGGGTGGCTATTCCCTGGGGCAATTTATCTGGATCTTGATTATCTGTGTAAGAGATTTCCAAACGTGAAACTTGGGTTGTGATAGAGGGGGTATTTGTTGTTTCACATTCTTATTATAAAATAACATCTTGAAAGTCGCTTTAAATTGCACACCTTTCTGTAGATTTTGATACAATTGCAAGACAGTCCACACCTTTCTGTACATTTTGATATAATTGCAAGACAGTCCACACCTTTCTGTACATTTTAATATAACTGCAAGACAGTCCACACCTTTCTGTAGATTTTGATATAACTGCAAGACAGTCCACACCTTTCTGTACATTTTGATATAATTGCAAGACAGTCAACACCTTTCTGTAGATTTTGATATAATTGCAAGACAGTCCACACCTTTCTGTAGATTTTGATATAATTGCAGGACAGTCCACACCTTTCTGTAGATTTTGATATAATTGCAAGACAGTCCACACCTTTCTGTAGAATTTTGATATATTTGCAAGACAGTCCACACCTTTCTGTACATTTTGATATAATTGCAAGACAGTCCACACCTTTCTGTTAATTTTGATATAATTGCAAGACAGTCCGCACCTTTCTGTAGATTTTGATATAATTGCAAGACAGTCCACACCTTTCTGTAGATTTTGATATATTTGCAAGACAGTCCACACCTTTCTGTAGATTTTGATATATTTGTTTTTAACAATTTGTGTTTGAAGATAAAGCTACAACATGAAAACAAATGGGATAAAAATTGTGCACAAATTTGAGCTGTTACTTTTTTCACCATGGGAAAAATGGATAAAGTGACAAATTATTGAAATAAAAGTAACATCATTACACTTTAATGACTGTAGAATATTATAGTATATGTTTCATTCCTCTATTACAGATGTAAAGAAAGCAAAGTGATTTTTTCGAAATGGTATGTATCTCTGATGATTTTTTTTCAATCAGCTCAAAAGATTCACATTCATCTGAATTCTTCATCATAACTAGCATACAAAGTTAAAATAAATGACCTCATTTCATTTTCATATAATGTTAAAAATGTACACATACTTGTATAGTCTTTATAAATAAGTAAGTACAGACATAATTTGGTGTACAGATTACGTAGTGTAAGGTAATGTTTCAAGTTCAGATATATTTCGTGACGCAGAGAAGGGAGAGGTATACCCCTGTGCAGTCCTAGTTCCAGCCCCAAACACACTATGCTCTACAGAAAATAGAAGACAAAAATATACACTTGTAAATCATATTTTTTTATACAAGCATGAAGAAGGCCCATATCCTCTCTCTCTCTCTCTCTCTCTCTCTCTCTCTCTCTCTCTCTCTCTCTCTCTCTCTCTCTCTCTCTCTCTCTCTCACACACACACACACACACACACACGCACATCGCACACTTGCATAACCATATTGAAGTTGAACAAGGCTCAGTTATGCGTATACCTAATGAGTTTTGCGGTTAAGATAGGCAAATGATTTGTTTGAATAATAGTAAATGATATGCTGATTGTAGATAAATAGGATTAACCAGGCAATCATAATAAACTGAACAACTTGTCAGCGATGAAATTTCCAATTAATTTCGAAGAAGCTGTCACATTTATAAAAATGTCAAGACTACACTCAATATTCATAGGTACAAGATCCAACAGCAAAAGATCATGCAAGATGCTGTCAGATGAAAGTCTAGAAATAGTTGATTGTAATGTACCGAGAGATGTCACTTCAGTTGGTTTCAAATTCACGTTATTATTAACCGATTGTTCAGTGATAGCGTTATTAGATAATTGCCTTGTCACGTGAAACTGCTTTACCCACTTTCCATGTCACACGTCCAAAGTTCAAATAATTTAACAGTCAAATCCTTCTGACTTTTGCATGTCACATGTCCATAGCAGAAAGAACAGAACATTTAAATTTTCCCAAACATGTAACATTTATATCCCTCACAATTATAAGGAATGATCGTGCTATGTCCTCAAAGGGAACAATCTAACAATGTAACTGTTCATATCTGTGTTATATTTCATTTTTTTGTATAAATATTAGATCATCATGACCATAACATTAAATACCATCCGTCCAATCATTATCGTCGTGCCGTTTAGTGTAAAATATCACTTTGTACCTAAGTAATCTATTAGAGGATAATTACAGTCAAACATATCAATAGTGCGTTCTTGATTGGCTAGTACACATGGAATGAGATGTCAAGGAATGCATTCTGTTGATGTCAAGAACATTCCTATATGTGATTCATCTCTAATTAACAATTAATCCATAAACTCCGGCCTCTTCATTTGCCATCTGTTCAATTAAGAACTCAAAATTATAACTTTAATTTTGTTTCCTTAGACTGTATGGCAAACTTTAAATACATTGAGGTAACAAAATCCCTTAGGCACCGGTATTCGTGGCACGGGAATTCATTTACAATAATAAAATCCCTTAGACACGGGTATTCATTTACAATAACAAAATCCGTTAGACACGGGTATTAATTTACAATAACAAAATCCCTTAGACACGGTATTCATTTACAATAACAAAATCCCTTAGACACGGGTATTCATTTACAATAACAAAATCCCTTAGACACGGGTATTCATTTACAATAACAAAATCCCTTAGACACGGGTATTCATTTACAATAACAAAATCCTTTAGACACGGGTATTCATTTACAATAACAAAATCCCTTAGACACGGTATTCATTTACAATAACAAAATCCCTTAGACACGGGTATTCATTTACAATAACAAAATCCCTTAGACACGGGTATTCATTTACAATAACAAAATCCCTTACGCACGGATATTCATTTACAATAATAAAATTTGCTTAACATAGGTTATGTTCAGTTCTGCGGGTTTCTTTTTGATTTGGCTAGCGTGTTTGTATGCATGTGTGTGCACACATATGTGTTCGTGCCGACTTCTACGTCATTTTCCCTTTGTTCTTGCCAAAACGAGAAGGTCCATCCTTTTTGACAATCAAAAATATTTTTGAAGGATTCTAACAAGCTGGTGCTGTTCAAGCAAGTCATAATTTTAGTCAATTCTATGAAACATATTGAATGTATTTCTGTGGAAGCAGAAACACAGACCAGTTAAGTAGCATCTCAAGGTGTGGCAGAGTATTTTAAATGACATAAGACGAACTCTGTCCGGGGTACGCTAAAACCCCGGTCACAACGGCTAAATTACTGAAGGACTTCAGAGCAGCAGGTCTGAAGGATTGTAATACTTACCTTTCGACGCTAATTTGTAGGTGTATTTATGATTTATTGTAATGAAAACACATTATCATATTCACCTCTGTTGTGGCATGGGCTTAAATAAACCGAAATGACAAACATAAAAGAAAATAATGCGATAAACGTATTGCAAGTTTATGATTGTCTCCTTCAAGGGTTTTGAAAGTGCGTCCAGCCTTCTGCGTGGTTTATAAACTCATCTGAAGACACTGTGTTTCGATGCTTTCTCAAATTCTTCAAGCAATCCAGGCTAGCTGTGACTGGAATGGAAGGCTCAGTGTTTAAATCCTTCTGTCGAGGAACATTCAAACATAATAATACAAATTTATCTGAGATATTGTAGAGACTGTTGTAAATATCAGCAACTCATTAAGGTCTATTCATTAAAGAATAAAGCCAATATTATATAGCCACATATCAAGACAGGGCCAATATTACACAGCCTCATATCAAGACAGTGCCAATATTATATAGCCACATATCAAGACAGTGCCAATATTATACAGCCACATATCAAGACAGTGCCAATATTATATAGCCACATATCAAGACAGTGCCAATATTATATAGCCACATATCAAGCCAGGGCCAATATTATATAGCCACATATCAAGCCAGGGCCAATATTATATAGCCACATATCAAGCCAGGGCCAATATTACATAGCCACATATCAAGACAGTGCCAATATTATATAGCCACATATCAAGACAGGGCCAATATTACATATCCACATATCAAGACAGTGCCAATATTATATAGCCACATATCAAGACAGTGCCAATATTAGATAGCCACATATCAAGACAGTGCCAATATTACATAGCCACATATCAAGACTGGGCCAATAATACATAGCCACATATCAAGATAGGGTTCCATAGATAAGACTAGTTTATGGCAAAGAAAACAAAAATACTTGTAAACGTGCAAGCTTCAAAAGCGTGGAAATCGCCTATCGAGTTTATCCCCCCCCCCCCTCCGAAAAAAAAAAAACAAATATAAAAATAATATATAAAAAAGCAAGAGAACAAAAAATGAAGAGCAATGGCATATGTAAAAAAATTCTTATTTTTCCTTCGGGGAGGGGGATTTAAAAGTTACACTCAAGTTCCAGTATTTCTTTAAAAGAATCACCCAAAGTAGAAGAATCATGGTCTGGTTTGTATTTTTGTTTTCATATACATGCGTACAACATCAAACTATGTATGTTCGCAAGACTTTGTATTCTATCTTTTACTGTAAATTTTTTTTTTTTTTTTTTTTTTTTTTTTTTTTTTTTATAGTTTCAAGCTAAATGTCTGATCTCAGATAAATCAGATCATAGGAACCCTAGAAAAATTATTGGCGTTGCATCAAACACCTCATGAAGCAAACATTCATGTCAAAATCAAGTAGGATAGCAGAATTTTATTCCTCTCAACTGCTGTTCTGGATACTACATTTGCAGCTTTAAATACTTTCCTCAAAAACTGAAAAGAAACTTTAAAATATGTAACTTTAATTCAGCCTTATTGTTTAATTGGTAAGCTTGTATACAAATCATATATTTGATTCTTTCTTCAACTGTATTACTTTGAAAGTATATTTCTAGCCTATGATAGTTTTTATGATGACAAAAAAAAAAAAAAAAAAAAAAAAAACCCACAAGACCCCCCCCCCAACTCCCCATTTCCCCAAAAACAAACATCGCTCACAAATGAACACAATCTCTCTGTTTACTAAAAGCAAAGAAAGACAGAAACAAGATTTTGAGAATCTAAGTGATTTTTTTGGGCCATACCTAGTCTAAATGTAACGACTCACAGGATAATATTTGTAGGGAACATATCCAAGGAGGATATATGCCAGACAACAATAAGCATAAGTTGAATTTATATGTGCACCGAATGGGAAATATGTATATAAAATCATGTATGTATGATAGAGTTGCAGAGTGAGATATCATTCTACAGTCAATTAAGTTTGTTTTCGGATTTTAAACTGGAAAATAGATTGTCACAAATAGGGACTGTTTTGGAAAACTGACTACACACTTAACCAGGTAATAGTAACTGATAGTCAAATTTAATCGTCAATGAATGCATCTGGTGTCTTAGATTTGGCATCTATTTTAAAGCATGGCTGTCGAGCTTCTGTTTGAAGTAGGGTATAGTTTTTATATAATGAAACCTGCACAATACCATCCTTGGGTATAGTACAACCGACACAATACCATCCTTGGGTATAGTACAACCTACACAATACCATCCTTAGATATAGTACATGTTATAAAGATATACCCTAAGTAACAGTTACCCCTGTATAATATATGATTGCAACAGTTAACATTCGGGCTTTTGTAGCGTCTACGAAAACTGCGAAATGTTTTTCTAAAGTGATTTTTTTGTTTGTTTGTTCTAAGAATGTGTTAATAAAAAAAGTTTTGCAGTTATTGACTTTGTATAAAGCATTTTGAAACTAAAATTAGAGAAAAAGGAAAGATCATTTGATTGAAATTGCTATATTAGTCAGTTATATTTCTAACAGGGCAATCGTGCAACTTTAGTAAGAGTAAATTAATAAATATGGACTATTGCTTATAATAAAAGGAATGAAATGAATGCATGTCGGTTTGTACCCAGCGAGAAAGAAACGTTTTAGCCGGCCGTCACGTACCGTGCACCACATTCACCAACATCGTATAAAATTTAAGTCTAAATAGATTTGCTGAGTCAGGCTTAGGTCAGATTTTCACTTCATCCAATCAGATTGCTGAATTCAGGACTTAGGTCTTAGTCCAGACTAGACCATGCATTATAAAAACCCCGTGTTTCTTTGAAGGCTAGTAAATATTTTACCCTTTTTTTGTGTATATTCTAAAAAATATTCCCGCATTGTACGTTTAAAATAACATCACATCAAGTTGTACTTATAGGTGTATTTTTTTTTCTGGAATGAGACTGTATTCTTATCAGTCAATAAAAGTTAACGTCAAAGCAATCAACACTTACCAAAAGTACTTGCCAATATTGAGATATTATGAACCAGGTAGTAATGTATACATAGATGATTCACAAATTAATACAGAGCTAATTTATCTCATACGGTAAGCCGAGAATTTGCGAATTTGTTTACCATGCTCATGTCAATACCTACATCATACAATAGGCGAATCCAAAGTTCGTCTTTAGCTCTCTCTTAATAGCCATGAAATACATTTGCGGATCTTTTTAATGACTTTTCTACGGACACCTTTATTGATGTCCCCAATGAAATAGCCTTCAATGTGCATTAGGTGCTGATTATTATTTTTCTTCTTCAGGTCAATATATATATATTGTTTCGATTCAATCACGTTATTACATTATATTCATATGCTTTATAAAATTTATTCCAAAGACATCGGAAGTGTTGGTTACATTGCATCAAGTTTTCTCGTCTCGCAAAGCTGGACTTTCCCATTTAAATCTCTAGAGAAGAAGCAGTGGTGACAATAGAAAAACAATGGATTTTAAGCTGCTGTGATTGGTTTCTCATATTAGTAAAAAAGCACATAAGAACTCAACATGAATGGCCTTGTGTCATTTATAAATGATCGTCTTACTAAAAGCCAATAACACTGTTCCGAGAAAATCTGTCTTACCAACGTCAATACCACTGTTCCGCGAAAATCTCTTACCAACGTCAATACCACTGTTCCGCGAAAATCTGTCTTGCCAACGCCAATACCACTGTTCCGCGAAAATCTACTTAACTCAGATTTTCAACACGAAGAGTACAAAAAATGACATATACACATGTCTGTCATTGATAACAGGAAGAAGATAAAACTTGATTCTCTTTTCTCAACAACGTCAACGTGTCCCAACAGATTCGATACATATTCATAGATATCCTGAAGGAAAAAAAAAATATGTATATTTGGGATGCAATATTTTTCTGATTCTTTTATATAAATAATGGAGGCTTGAAGTACAGTAATTACTGGTTGGTTGTCAACTTATATTTTACATTGTATTAGTTTTGTCTGTAATTTTGTTTTTCTTCTGTACTTTCTCTACTGTTTGATTGTGTAAATACCAGTAATACTAATAAACCATTATTTTTTGTTTTCCAAACTCTGCATTTCAATTTGCAATCACGTTTGTTTGATATCTACTACTTAATTCTTCGCTGAAATTGTACAAGCTTTGATTAAATACTATTGTTCAGATTGCAATTAAAATTGAAATCAAGATCACTAAACGCCTAAATGTCATACAATTGGAAAAATGACACGATTTGGATGATTCAGAGTCCTGAATGAATTTAAAGGGACGTTTTGTGTTTTGAGTTATGCTTAACGAGAATATTGCTTTTTCTGTGCAAAGTCAATAGGTCAAGTTTTTTAATGTCTATTATCTGTGTGGTTTTTTAAAATTTATTTCATCCCTTTTCAGGCGAATCAATAGCGTTTTTTGTGAATCTTTCCATGGTATATCAAATATGACGAATAGCCTGTCAATTTAGGCGTAATATCTCATCAATTGGCCTTCATATAAAAAGGAATGTGAATCATTCCATTTGCGTCAAGTAGCTTCATTACATTTTAAATGAAAAGTTTCCATTCATTAGCAAAATTTAAATAAAAGTAAACAGACCTATTATCGAACAACGCCACATGTGAAGTTTGAAAAAAAACTTTAATTTCAAACCGTAATTGAATGAAAAGGTGCTTTTGATAATTTTATCATTCATAAGAGGAAATGTACAAACATTTAACTTATTATACATATATTAACAGATCAAAGGTCAGAACGTGACTTCAAATATTAATCAGCAGACAAGGGTTAAAAAATAAACTTGCTACTGACTTACGTTAGGTACAGTATATGATATAAAAGAAAACCATGACTATCTGCGAAAGGTTTGACGTTCATTAGGTGTACGTATGCTGGTGATGAAAGAAATATACTGTTTACAATTCCAAAACTACCCGTCTGAAAATGCTAAATGCTTATTCAAATTATCTTGTATTTATCGATGTATCCTTTGAGAGAGAGAGAGAGAGAGAGAGAGAGAGAGAGAGAGAGAGAGAGAGAGAGGTAACCACTAGACTCCTGTGTACAGACAGACAGCTACAAGTTTGTACAAAATCTTGACTATCTTGACTGTGTAAAAAATTCAGTATGATTTTTTTTAAAAACAATTATCAATTTATGTTTATCCATCCGAAAAAAAATATTTAGTATTTGATCTGTATGAATAACACGTGCAATAACTGTAATGATATAAAATACAGAAATCACGAAAGTTAAATTATCCCTTGACGACGTAAGTGTGTTTTTACTGACCATGCAAAAGACTTTCAATTTATCACAAGAAGATGACAGATATATAGATAGACATATATATATATATATATATATATATATATATATATATATATATATATATATATATATATATATATATATTGTATAACATAGAGTTATATCAATAAGCTAAAACAGAGCACATGAATGGAAACAGAATCTACAAATCCACGATGTTTCTTTTTTCCCCAAACCCGCTATACGTATAAGTACATCTGTCAAGGATATCCATTGCCGGAAATGAGAACACAAATCACCTATAACAAAAGTATTATCAATCAATCAAAGGAAGACGTGCCATCGTGACCAGAACTGGGCTCTATAGGACTCAACGTTTACCACATTCGTGACCAGAATCGGGCTCTGTAGGAATCAACGTTTATCACATTCGTTCAAAATCAGCAAGTTCTGAAGAAATTATATTTGGCAGAGGGTGAAGCTAACGGAAAATATGGCATTAGTCACCAAGTCGGACGAGTCATACGAAATACGTCAGTTAGAGGAACTTATGGAATGGAACCCCAGAAGCTCATATTACACCCTCTGAAAACTCATACTGACGAAAAGAAAGACAGACAGAAAATAAATAAAAAAGAAAATAAATGGTTGGCTGAATAACATTATACAGGGATGGAGGAAGGAATGAAAGCAAAGTCAATCAATTGATAGTCATAAGCATAAATTGCATCAAATCCAATGCGTGTTAATCATTCGTAGAAAGGTACGGATCAACTCCAATGCTTGTTGATTATTCATAGAGAGGTACGGATCAACTCCAATGCTTGTTGATTATTCATAGAGAGGTACGGATCAACTCCAATGCTTGTTGATTATTCATAGAAAGGTGCGGATCAACTCCAATGCTTGTTGATCATCCATAGAAAGGTGCGGATCAACTCCAATACTTGTTTATCATTCATAGGTAGGTACGGAATGAAGGTGTAAAAATGGCAATCAAGTCATATTTTTGTTCCAGATAGTAACTTTAATGTAAAAAAGAGCATTTTCTTGAATAATATTTTCATATGCACATCACTGATATTCTGCACGGAAAATGTATATTCGTAACCCGGATGTTTCTTATTACATATTATCCGAATCAATATCAAGCAAGACATTAAGAAGGACATACCTAACTCCTTTTAAGAAATACTTTCTAGACGGGTGGCCGCGTTGTGTTGATGTTGTCGACATGTGCACTTATTGCGGGAATGGTATCAATTGTTGTATTTGTTTCTTTTTGTTTCATTTGAAGGCAATATAAAACCGTCGTGACGTAAGAATTATTGTATAAAAAATCAGACTGCATTAAAGCATGTTATATAATCACGTGAATAGATTAATTCGTAAGTAAATTTGCATACCGGGAATATGAGCCAAGAAAAAAGGGTGATTTTCAAGACTAATATATCATTAAATGGCCGTGAATCGCGTGGGGTTAAATAATGACACAGGACAGAAGAGAAGAGCATACAACCCGCATAGTCATGAAAAGGGTAAAATACAAGGTAGCCATATTACGTAATAGGATTCCAGAGCATATCGTTATCTGGGAGTAAAGTAAAAGGGTGGTTGAGAGGAGCCTTGTGTAAACAAAGTGGATGTTTATGATATTTCAGTGCCAAACTAAATCTCGAGGGTGAAAAATCGATTTGTTTATACTCGGCAGATGTGCCGTATATACTTGCATATGTGTCTGGTCCAACTGTAAACAGCATAGACCCTGATCTAACGGCGCATATTGCGACGGCAGATCAGGCTCTATGTTGTTTGTTCTACTGATTAATCCTAACAAACTACATAAACCCATATCTGCTGGCGCATTATGCGACGGCAGATCTGGGTGTGTGCAGTTTGCAGTTGGATCCGACTTACAAGCGAGTAAATACTTTATAAAATGTCTTCATGATCAAACTGTAAGTTAACTTCCTCAATCAGAAAATGTTATAAGTTTCTCTCTTTATCTTTTTCTTTCTTTCTCAATTACGAGTACAATAGTTCTATAATGGTTGCTATTTGCGTTAAACAGACCCACGTGAATTGTGAAAGATCTAAAGTCTAAACACTGTAATGGTGAAGATGTTTCAAAGCGGACTGGTATTAAAATAAAATTCTTGTATGTTCTATCTAGTGTCTGTAATTTTTAATCAAAGTGTAAGTCAAAAGTCCACCAAGAATAGCAAATTTATGATTCCCCGTCAATACTTCCACTTAATAAACGTGCGCCGAAGTGGGTGCGACAAGAAACTAATTCAGGCTACAACAAAACTAAGTACACAAAAGATACAATAGCAAAGAAAATATATGTTGTTAAATTCAAACAATCGTCATAGGAAGTAAAAAGGTTAGTTAGATGAATAAGTAACATAAAACAGATAAATATTATCGTATCCACCATTAAATCTGTAAACAAATTTCACCAAAATACTAATGGTGTTTGGAAACAAAGAAAAAACCCAGGTGGAAAACTGTGTAACAAAACTGTTCTGGATAATCCCGGTTGTATGCACCTGCAGCAAACTAAACTATTTTTCTTGTCAATTCAAAGAGATAATTAGATGCGGAAGAAACGTTAAAGTCCAGACGAGATTATGTTGGCAGGAAACAGTGTTATTTATGAAACGATGGATTTAGTACACTGCTGACTGCTCATACCATTATTAAAGACAAGGGGAAATTAGCACTATCCAAAGTTGACCATGAGCTATTTTTTACTAAAAAAATAAATAAAAAATCCCTCCAATTTATAACATATGTTTTGAATTTAATTCGGAACTTACAGCAATATGTGCACTTTATGTCAATCTTGCAATTCATTTCAGATAGTGAACAAGCTGGTTTTTATAACACGTATCATACATTGCACTCTATTATCCAAGCTGGTGTGTACAACAAGTATCACATTGTACTCTGTTATCCAGCTGGTTTGTATAACAAGTATCATACATTGCACTCTATTATCCGAGCTGGTTTGTATAACAAGTATCATACATTGCACTCTATTATCCGAGCTGGTTTGTATAACAAGTGTCATACATTGCACTTTATTATCCGAGCTGGTTTGTATAACAAGTATCATACACTGTACTCTATTATCCGAGCTGGTTTGTATAACAAGTATCATGCATTGTACTTTGTTATCGGAGCTGGTTGTATAACACGTATCATACATTGCACTCTATTATCCAAGCTGGTGTGTATAACACGTATCATACATTATACTCTATCATCCTAGCTGGGTTTTTTTATAACAGATATCATACATTGTACTCTATTATCCGAGCTGATTTGTATAACAAGTATCATACATTGTACTCTATTATCCAAGCTGGTTTGTATAACACGTTTCATACATTATACTCTATTATCCGAGCTGATTTGTATAACACGTATCATATATTGTACTTTGTTATCCGAGCTGATTTGTATAACACGTATCATATATTGTACTTTGTTATCCGAGCTGATTTGTATAACAAGTATCATACATTGTACTCTATTATCGGAGCTGATTTGTATAACAAGTATCATACATTGTACTCTATTATCCAAGCTGGTTTGTATAACACGAATCTTACATTGTACTCTATTATCCAAGCTGGTGTGTATAACACGTTTCATACATTATACTCTAGTATCCGAGCTGATTTGTATAACACGTATCTTACAATGTAATCTATTATCCAAGCTGGTTTGTATAACACGTATCATACATTGTACTCTATTATCCAAGCTGGTTTGTATAACATGTATCATACATTGTAATCTATTATCCAAGCTGGTTTGTATAACACGTATCATACATTGTACTCTAGTATCCGAGCTGATTTGTATAACACGTATCATACATTGTAATCTATTATCCAAGCTGGTTGTATAATACGTATCATACATTGTAATCTATTATCCAAGCTGGTTTGTAAAACACGTATCATACATTGTATTCTATTATCCAAGCTGGTTTGTAAAACACGTATCATACATTGTATTCTATTATCCAAGCTGGTTTGTATAACATGTATCATACATTGTACTCTATTATCCGAGCTGCTTTGAAGTGTAGGATTTCATTCAGCTCAGTCTTGCCCTTAAAAGTTCATGCCTTCGAGTCTTATATATACTGCTGAAAGTGTCCATCTTCACAATGAATAAAAAAACAAAAAAAAAAACAAACAAACAAACAAGAAGATATTTTGACATCATATCAGGTGAGATAAATAAGCAAGAAAATCTAATTCCTCGTTGCTCATTTTACGTCTCAACTTTAAAACTATCTAAGGTGTGGTTTCACCCAAATGTAAGAATGTAACGGTAACGACACGAACTTGTTTCGCCAAGTGTTTTTGTGGGGCTGCGCGGTGGGAGTGGAAAGGAGGTGAAAGGACCACATTTAATATTGCAACTCTTTACTGAGGCACACGGAAAATGAGAATTCATTGGCATATGAGAAAAAGTGTCTTTCAGTGTATATTCCTGCGATTTTTAGTCTTTCGTGACACACACGATGCTGTCGCCTTGTACTTAAATTACATTCTGACATTTAAATATTGTGGAGAAACCTTTAGAAAACACATATTTGAGCTTATTTTTGATATTTCAACAACTTGACGCAGTGACGGCGCGAGGGTTCGAGGCGCCCGGGGTCAATGCTCTTTAGTGGCGCTCCTACCGAGTCGCCCGGGAGCAATGTTCTTTAGTAGCGCCCCTGCTTTTGCCACAGAGAACAGTTTTTATGTCAGTTGCCAACCTCCAAACCCCTTCCCCCTATCTATGCCCCTCTTACAGCTGCAAACAATAAAAAATAAAAAAATAAAGCTATTAGTGTTTGAATAACAAATCATGTGCAAACTTGTGAACCCAAACTGTCAGAGATAATCCTTAATATACGTTCTGGAGGTAGTTACTTGGTTGCTTAACGGCACTTTCAACACATTATTGGCTATATCATGCCGATTGAGAGGGGCCTAAGTGCCTTCTCAGCTGATCCGGACTGGCCAAGATTGGTATCGAACCAGTGATCTTTGAATAAAGAGTCCGACTCTCTACCAACTAAGCTAAAGCGGCTTCCCAGTTCTGGAGGTACATACGTGGGATTTGATTACATATCATAATGTGGATGTTGGAGAAGCGCAGAGAAAAGAAAATTTGAGTTTTTTTGTGAAGTACAGGTCTATGTGGGATTCGTGGATATTTTGTGAGCTACAGATCTATGTGGGATTCGTAGATATTTTGTGAGGTACAGATCGATGTGGGATTCGTGTATATTTTATGAGGTACAGATCTATGCGGGATTCGTGGATATTTTGTGAGGTACATATCGATGTGGGATTCGTGGATATTTTCAGTCTCAAATATATTAAGTGATTTTGCCTTTGTTCAAAATCTCTGGAGCGTTAAATATTTTTCAAAGATTTCAAGCCAGAAATTATAGTTTTGTGAATGTCGTTGTCTTTCTGGGTCGTACCTGATTGTGCTCAAAGGCCTTTATGTAACAATAAAAACTCTTTTCCAAGATGTCGTTCCCGATAGCACTCTAATTCAGCTCCGGTCTTCACATTCTTAAAGAACGACCTTTAAATCTGATATAACCTGACTGGGAAGAAAATGTTTATTTGCAACATCGTTGACAAGACAAGATAGTCTGAAATAACACGAAATTAGACAAATAAGGAAGTACAAGTCTAATTCTACGCATTTTTCAGTCTTCCTGAAAATCAACATTTGTTGACTCATGCATTTGACTCGTGCATCAACAATAGCCTGCTGTAAACACGATTTCTCATGGTACCAAGTGTTCCAGTATCTACCAGAGGGTGGAAAAACTAAAAAGAATATAGAGTCACACACAGGAAATAAGAATCTTATTTGGCCTCAAGAAATTACACATGGGTTCAATATGTATACCCGTTATAAAAGATCAGAGGCCATGATTTCACCAACAGAACGTGCGCCAGGAATTAAGCGTAAAGGTAAAATCTAGCAATCTAATTAAGTAATTAAGTCTTTGATTATTTAAACCTCTTTGACTTTAAGACAATATTGTGCAATTTTGAACAAATAGCTATCGGCAATGGCAGGAATTCTCACATTTTGTCCATGGAAGGAATCACAGTTTGCCAATGACAGGAATCCTCAGTTTGTCAATAGTACGAATCCTCAGTTTGTCATTGGCAGGAATCCTCACAGTATGGCAGTTTGTCAATGGCAGGAATTCTCAAAGTTTTTCTGTCAGAAATCTTCAAAATAGTCATTCGCAAGAATCCTCACAGTTTGTAATTGGCAGGAATCCTCACATTTGTCACTGGCAGGAATCCTCACAGTTTGTAATCGAAGCTGTGTATCTCTAGATTACACTATACATTAATTTATTTTAATGGGTATCAATTATCGTTTTGTGGAGAAACAAACATTCGTGGGTACTTAATTTCATGCATTGGGAATTTCATGCATTGGGAAAAGCGTCTCGTTGATTGTTGAGTCTTTACATTCGTGAGTTGTAGGAACCTGAAATTCACGAAAATTGGTACCGCAGGAGAAAGCGTAAATTCAGGGAATCCTATATAAAATCTTAGTCCAGTTTGATCAGGCTTTAGTATACTATATCAACATAATTTAAAATAGGCAAGAAATCCAGAAGGTCAAGATGACAGAAATGCAGAAATATTGCATCATATCATACTTGTATATCTGTAATTTCTTTGTTTTGTTTCAGCCGTAATGTTGTAAGCTTTCGTAACTTTGATGTGTGACATTTCCCTCTGCGTTACCTAATAGCAGCTGATAATATTCAGCTTCAATTTCAATAGCAAAATACTTCATTTACAATTCGATTATGACTTGCAGCTGGAAAGACAAAACATTTATTCTTTATTTTTTTTTTTCGGGGGGGGGGGGCAAATTAGTTGATCTGATTGCACAAGAAGCTTTCAGGATATCAGTAACACGAAACACATGAATAGATAATTACTGTCTCGTGCAATCTCAGGAACACGAAAAAACATCAATAGGTAATTACTGCCTCGTGCAATATCAGTAACACCAAAAACATCAATAGGTAATTACTGCCTCGTGCATTACCTAACCTAATCTCATGACGGATTTCAAAAAGTGTCTATTAAGTGTTGTAAACAAAAATATTGTATGGCAATCCATATGTAGGAATCATATAAAGACAGAGACGATTACGGCGATTTCATGTTCTATAGTTTTGACCCTACAGCAGATTGTCAGTCTATATTGTCTTGGAAGAGAATAAAATAAATTAAGGGTACACATTTAACTTGGATAAAATACAAGTCAAAGTACACATTTTTGCAAAAGGTATATACGTGCGCTTTTGTAGAGGTTGATAATGTATTCGATACTATAGACCGTAACAAGACATTAGATCATTACGGAACATCTAAGACCAAGCTTGTTTTGATCGGCATGAACTAGTTAGATAAAATATATTGGGATATATAGAATGATTTGTACAAATGTTTTGATGATGGATTTCTTGTACATTGAGTATAATGTCAATCTTGGTCTAGATCATACTGTAAACAAACACTTATACCTTAAAGTACACGCAAGTCCTGATTATTTTGATAGTCTAGATGTGAATCTTCCCATATTTGTCCAACGGAGGGATGCAAAATAAGAGATTAAAGTACAAATAACCCTTATGAATAAATACCGGATTTGTATGATTATACCTGTATAGTTATACCTGTATGATTGTACCTGTCCTTTTTCATATCTTATTAAACAGCATTAAGTTTTTGTGTTTAAGATTTCTTATTTTGCTTTCCATGATTCCACTATTTATTCTCTCGAATCGAACATCTTCAAAAGCAGCATTAAGCCGCGGAGTTTACCTTTTCCATGGAAAGATGCTTTTCGCAGAGTTAAATAATTAGGTTAATTTGAAAAGAAATCAAATCAGTCACTGATTATTTATACATCTCAGTAACGTAATGCTGATATGGACTTGATATAAACATCATCTTTCTAATGGACACGATTTTTAGATTTTTAATTCGTTCCTTGCCTACGTTTGGTACTCTGTGTCACCAGTTGTTTGGAATGTATTCCAAAATAAATTGCTTCGGATGCAGTTAATACAAATGTCATACAAATGTGATACAAATGTCATAAAAAATGTGATGGTATTTTCTATACTTGCCTTGAACATACATTTACACATCTTGTATACAGGCCCGCCCACAGAAATTTTGGGACCCTGGGCAGAGCAGTCATGGGCCCAAAATTAGTTTAATTTTTTGTATATAAAACCTGTGTACAGTTTTGCATATAAAACTTGTAGTAATCTACCATAACTAAGACTCATACAAGGAACAAATTTTAATATTTACTGCAAAGATTCATCTATTTTGTATAACTGAGTTGACGGTGGGCCCCTCGAAATCGCCGGGCCTCTTAGCAATTGCCCCCCACCCCCAGCCCCCTCCCCTCTCTTTTGGCGGGCCCGCTTGTATAGAGACATACAGGAAAACGGACTGTAACCTACATACATCGTACCTGTACACAATATAAACTACATCGACGTGACCTTTGGACGAATGTTTTGCACCCTGTTGTCTGCCGATTACATCGATTAGAACACATTGCGTGACATATCATGCTTATGTTTTCGTAATCTTTGGCGACACGATCAAACATAGTTAGTTTTCAACGACCTTCTCGAAGTAATCAGTAGTGTGTGTAGGAAATCCAAGCCTCGGTTTACATTTTGTTCAGAAATTTAGAGGCTTGGTCTTTGTGCCGATCACATTGATTAGTTACACTGATTAATGCTTCATGCATGTTTAATAAGTTCACAGCTCTCAGATTCTTTCCAGATCATCAACAAACGTTTTAAGATGGCAAATATTCGCCTTCATAAGTGGGGTATCTATGACTTTGTTGACATTTTCTGCATGAAATTCGAGCCTGTTGTCTTTTAAATTCCTTCTAATAGTCTTTTGGATGAACCGTGAGAATATCTATTTATCCTTTCGTGTGGTTAGACTTAAACATTACCCCAAGTAAATATCTACTGAAGGGTTGCTAGCAACAATGGTGGGCATTGTTGGACCATTACTACCATTTTAGGTGAAACTTAAACTCTCTATTATCGTCTTTTGAAGAAGCCATTAAACAAATAACGAGCACCTCGATAAATGTAAATGAACGTTTCAAATGGCAAGGGGAGGGCCGCTGATATGCGGTAAGTGGAATCACGATTATGGGAAGAATGCATTTCCTTGTATCATTTTTTTTGTTGTAGGCTACTTGTTTACAAGTTGTAAAAATGTCATCTTAACTTGTGAAATTACAGCAAAAAACAACGTTCCCGTAACTTTTGAAGCAAGGATCATTTGCACACTTTGATATAATGTCAACATTTTAAAAATTGTTATTTAATTACCAGTATGCTCAATTGCCGGATAACATGTAATCAAATCAGATTTATTTCCGTCATGTGATGGTAATTGTGATTTTAACATTTTAACCGTCAAGCAAAGAAAATTAATATCATCGTCTATTCATTTATTTTCTGTATACAAAGCTTTTCCTGCAGACCTGACTCAATATGGAGGTCAATACTATTTCAATCTTTAATCCATTTTAATTACTATGTCAATCTTTAATCCATTTTAATTTTCAATGAATTATTTTTCTGTATATCAATAAGCATATGTTGCCAATGCGTTTCATACGTGTACAGTAAAAGATAAGTCTAAAAACAAGGCTCAACATTCTCAATAAGTATTTAAAAATCGCATCATTTTGCACCATTGAAATATTGTACATGACATTAAATTAACTTATTTAATTAGAAGAACAAATATGAACCCAATTACCGATTCTCACACTATAATACTTAATTATATACATTACAGTACTGTAAAAGGTACAGCCGGTTTAAATGGAAAGGTTTATATTCAAAAGGTGTTTTTTATGCAATTCTTTATATTTACATTTTTAGAGCTTTACCTGTAATAGGCACCATATAGCCACTATTGTGATGACTTGCCTTTAAACACACATACATACATACTTTCCATCAGCTTCCTTTATAACGTAAGTACTTTCTCGAAGTGGCAATTATATCCGGGATGTTAAAAGCGAATAATAATGCTCCTCGCATTGACATAGTTAAATTGGTCACGATAAGTAACGTAACGCTATTATGTCGATAGTTTGCATCAAATTTCGTTTGCATTAATCATAGATAATTGATTGATTTCTAAACGTGTAGTTATTACTTGTTAATTTGTTCATCTTCTTTCGTTTAAACCAGTGGCGGCGCGAGGGTTCGAGGCGCCCGGAGGCAATGATCTTTAGTGGCGCCCCTACCAAAGGCGCCCGGGGGCAGTGTCCTTTAGTGGCGCCTCTACTTTGCCACAGAGAACAGTTTTTTATGTCAATTGCCAACTTCCCCCCCCCCCTCCATCTACGCCCCGGTTACAGGTAAAAAAAAATTAAAAAAGGCTCCCGACGGCGCCCTCCTACCCCCCCCTCCCCCCTGTCGCGCCGCCACTGGTTTAGACCTTTTCATTTTTTCTTCTCTGTGCCAAAGTATAAATATTTATTGTGTTCTGCACTTGGTACTATGCGTGTTTGTGTGTCTCTGTGTTATAACTGTAACAATAAACATTATAACCACAACAACATTGCGATAAACAAGGTTTTCTAAGTTGTCAATGACATTATGTCCATAACAGCATTGTGATAAACAGTGTGATAAACAGGGTTTTCTAAGTTGTCAATGACATTATGTCCATAACAGCATTGTGATAAACAGTGTGATAAACAGGGTTTTCTAAGTTGTCAGTGACATTATGTCCACAACAGCACTGTTATAAACAAGGTTTTCTAAGTTGTCAATGACATTATGTCCATAACAGCACTGTGATAAACAGTGTGATAAACAGGGTTTTCTAAGTTGTCAGTGACATTATGACCACAGCTACATTGCGATAAACAAGGTTTTCTAAGTTGTCAATGACATTAACTTTAGAGAGTACTACATTTATGCAGTTGAAAATTTGAACTCGAAGTTAAAGTCTGGCGCACATTGCACATAAAATGTTATATTTTCGACACTCGACTTCAAATTATGGCTTAATTGCGTCTTCTACAGCACTTTACATTTTCTGTTTCTTTTAAAGACAACAGATTTGCAATTCTTCTACTTTTTGATGAAATGACAGGATAAGAAGAATGGAAACCCATTTTGAGAAACGAACTTGATTAGTTTACAGCAAAAAGTCAAAAGAAGGATGGAATTCCCACTGTTCATTTGCAACATCAAGAAAAGTCGAGTGGAAATTTGTAAAGGTGAACTCATTGATTGAAGACCTAAGGACCTCTTAAACGTAGCATATTATATGTGTGTAATATATTGGAATGATACAAATTTGAATACAAGTCATTGATTGAAAACCTATATGTGTGTAATATATTGGAATAATACAAATTTGAATACAAGTCATTGATTGAAGACCTAAGGACCTCTTAAACGTAGCATATTATATGTGTGTAATATATTGGAATGATACAAATTTGAATACAAGTCATTGATTGAAGACCTAAGGACCTCTTAAACGTAACATATTATATGTGTGTAATATATTGGAATGATACAAATTTGAATACAAGTCATTGATTGAAGACCTAAGGACCTCTTAAACGTAACATATTATATGTATGTAATATATTGGAATAATAACATTGGAATATAAGTCACTGATTGGGACAGAAACACTTCATTAGATCGTACTTGTATACATAAGTCTCATTTGGAAGAAAAACATACTTATACAACACGATGGTCAAAAGCGTTAGTATTACTGTAGCCTAGTTTTGCATATGTTTTGTCTTGTCTTTTTTTATTTAATGAAAATCGTAGAATTTAGATATCATTGTATTAATTGATGTACAAGTAGGCGGCGGGTAGACGTAATTGATGTACAAGAAGGCGGCGGGTAGACGTAATTGATGTACATGTAGGCGGCGGGTAGACGTAAATGATGTACAAGAAGGCGGCGGGTAGACGTAATTGATGTACAAGTAGGCGGCGGGTGGACGTAATTGATATACAAGTAGGCGACGGATGGCCGTAATTAAGTTTAGTACAAGTTTTTTAAAATTTGATTGACAATGTACTATTCTATGAAAAAGGGATATCTTTTAATGTAGGGAAATGGCAAATAAATAATCGATAACTCTTCACTAATTTTTGTCAATGTGGATGCATATTTGCCAGGAAAATTAATTACAAGTCACTGTTTGATCGCTCCTTTACCCCAGTATGAGACAATGTAGCTAAAATGTTTGTATGCGATGCAGAATATCTCAGATGTATTTACATTAAAGAAAATGATTTGTCATGCGTGAGTCCATATTTAGATAAGTTTATCTAAAACAACTTAATTAAGATCACATCTTATCTGTAATCCGCGTATTTATATAGAATGAGTCACCGCCCTTTCCTATCGACTGAACTCTGTAGCTACATGCAAACGTGGTAGAGTTCTGAGTATGCCGATGACGTAATTAATGGTTTCTGAATGACAACATTTTGGATAATAGATTAAATTTACAGTTATAATTAAACACGAAAGTTATTAAACAGCTTTAAAGATGTAAGAAGAATACAACAAAATAAATAAATATATAGTATACTTGCATATATCGCCGTGGTTGTACATTTATGCCAATACTGACAACAACAAAGAGACCTACGACATTAATTCTCTTCGAATGCAAGAAATAAACACAGTATTTGACGCATCGTTGTATAATTTTTATAAAAGCTTTCATCAAAATGATCATACAAGAGTATTTCGAAATATCTTTCAATGACACACAACAGAGTTAGCTAACACATATAACAGCATGGTTTTACTGTCGAGTCCATGATAATGGGAAAGCAAGACATATCAGCTCCTTTCCCAGTTTGTTAAGGTTTTGGTTAAAGTTTTTCATATGCTTTTGACTGTTAATTAGACGGTGGGAGACAGCTTAATTTCAGGCTAAGTTTATCAGCCATCTATGTAATATGAGTGTAACGCAATCATATAATCACTTATATCAGCTAGAACTCAAAGATAGATGGGTTTTATATTTGATAATGTGGCGATAATTCAATAAGGATCTATGCCTGACAGTTATTTGATTTAGATTGAATTCATATTAAAAAATGAAACCAAAGAAAAGAAATATAAACGCCCCTAATTTTTAAGATATAATGAAGAAATATAAGACTGTCAAAACATTTGAAGATACCGACAGCGTTGGATAAAGCTGGCAATTTTGACATTTACATAGAAACATATGACACTACGAATATTCCAGTGCAACAATAAACGGGTAGTAAGGTGATAGTCAGTTGTATTTTTGGCAGAATGTTACTTTTTTCATTGCGCATCAAAATTTTCCAAAATTACAGCAAAATATTATACAAGGCTTTTACATATAAAATAAAAAAATGAAAATTATTATTGGAGCAAACTTGAATAAAGCACATGCGATGTGAAAAAAATCTTGTATGTGTACTCCTCATTCAGATAATTTATTCTGTGCAGTATGCACTAAAGTACACGTATAAGTCGATATATTCTGTGCAGTATGCACTAAAGTACACGTATAAGTCGATATATTTTGTGCAGTATGCACTAAAGTACACTATAAGTCGATATTTTCTGTGCAGTATGCACTAAAGTACACGTATAAGTCGACATATTCTGTGCAGTATGCACTAAAGTACACTATAAGTCGATATATTCTGTGCAGTATGCACTTAAGTACCCGTATAGTCGATATATTCTGTGCAGTATGGACTAAAGTACACGTATAAGTCGATATATTTTGTGCAGTATGCACTAAAGTACACTATAAGTCGATATATTCTGTGCAGTATGCACTAAAGTACACGTATAAGTCGACATATTCTGTGCAGTATGCACTAAAGTACACTATAAGTCGATATATTCTGTGCAGTATGCACTTAAGTACCCGTATAGTCGATATATTCTGTGCAGTATGCACTAAAGTACACGTATAAGTCGATATATTCATGTGTAGTATGCACTAAAGTACACGTATAAGTCGATATATTCTGTGCAGTATGCGCTAAAGTACACTATAAGTCGATATATTCATGTGCAGTATGCACTAAAATACACGTATAATTCGATATATTCATGTGCAGTATGCACTAAAGTGCACTATAAGTCGATATATTCATGTGCAGTATGCACTAAAGTACATGTATAAGTCGATATATTCGTGTGCAGTATGCACTAAAGTACACGTATAATTCGATTTATTCATGTGCAGTATGCACTAAGGTGCACTATAAGTCGATATATTCATGTGCAGTATGCACTAAAGTACACGTATAAGTCGATATATTCGTGTGCAGTATGCACTAAAGTACACGTATAATTCGATATATTCATGTGCAGTATGCACTAAAGTGCACTATAAGTCGATATATTCATGTGCAGTATGCACTAAAGTGCACTATAAGTCGATATATTCATATGCAGTATGCACAAAAGTACACGTTTAAGTCGATATATTCATGTACAGTCTGTACTAGACTACACGTATAAGTCGATATATTTATGGCAATTTCGCTTTAATTTGTCAATATTGAAAAATGTTCACACGACGTATTAATAATGAAATGTTTGAAAGACTTTTCATGGAATCCTAATAAAATTGAATATATTTTTTGCCTGTCAAAACGTTGTAACTGCTATTAAGCATCCATGTAATTTCAATGAAATGTTGGTGTGATACCAGCTATATTTCTTGTGCATAAATTAAAGGCTCTTGTTTTTGCGTTTAAAAAGGTTTTTGGGAAATTTCCAGTTGGTTGTTTTTATACGTATGATCCTCAACAAAAGAATGAAATATAAATTTGAAATTATATGAATACTTTCTTTATTAACAGTAACTATATCGTCTTTGAATACCCATAGATGTTGAACCATATGCACGTCGTAAAAATATCATCTTTGAATACCGTCTTTTCTACATTCTGTCTATCCAGAAGCTTTTTATATATAATCTATTTAACTTATAAGTGTGAGATTTTAATTATTGAATTATTGACTGACAGGCTGACTGACTGACAGGCTAACTAACTGACTAAGGTACTTTCACCCAAAGATTGCTTCCTACTTTTTACACACGCAGATATGAACAGTATTATAATGTACTGGGTGAATTAAAGATTTTGTATTTTCAGCCTTGCAAATTGTTAAGCTGTCTGACAAGTAATAACACCAAATATCTTTAGACATAGTGTATTATATAACCAGACACATCATAGATTTTGATCAATAACTTTTTCGCACTAACAAATTAGAGATTTATCAGGAACTATATTCTGTATATATTAACCACATCTTTCTCTCCACAATTTTCCATTTATAATGAAATTCATCCTCACAGAATTCGCAATTATTTTGTAGGTTATTAACGTAGCTGTATGTATCTTGTAGATTGTCATATACTTGGGTGCACAAAAAACGAGTTTTTCTTTCCTGCTTAAGAGTGGGAATCAATCGTACCAAAAGATTCCTACAATATATAAAGAAGAACGCAAAATAAACTTCTGTGAACGGGGTACGATAACATTATGGTAGCAGACACCTTAATTAGGGCACATATTCCGTTCTTGATTGGCCTCTTGGTTCAACAAATTACCAATGGTCAGTAGACGTTTGTCCATGCCTGATTTATTTTCTTAGCTTTAAAATTACTTATACATGGGTACGTGACTCATATCTCTATGTTGAAAATTGTACAGTAAAAATAAAACATAAAGAGAAACATATTTATATCAGGTTGCAAATATTCTTTAACTTTCATAACTCCCCTCTCCTCCTAAACGTTGACACAAAGTCCTTGTCACATGTTGTCTAGTGGGAAACAGTGTTTTACACGTAACAATGTCACGTGAGCCTGAAGAGGTTCAAGCTCATATGTCCTAAATTAGCTTAAAAATTTTCTTTGAGTAAAAACTACAAAGTTTCTCACTAATTGTTGGTTTGCTTGTGCATATTTCCGGTAACATTTATCTGCTAGCTTTCTATGTCCTCTGTTACGTCAGAGCAGTTGCCGCACGTAAAATAACGCCCACATATCATAACTTGTGTCATGTTAGTAGAGGTCTTGTTCTCTTGTTGCCTTTGTTCTCGGTTCTGAATAATATGTCTGTTTAACCAGTTTGTCTAGTACGAACATGCCCGTTTGATCTTGTTCTGTGACACGGTCGTGATTTAAAAGCAGTATTACACGGACGCTTGCATTGTTAAGATTTCTAAGCATGTACTTCCTTTCTAGACAGATAATTCATGCAGTATGTATGTATGTATGTATGTATGTATGTATGTATGTATGTATGTATCTATGTATGTATGTATGTATGTATGTATGTATGTATGTATGTATGTATGTATGTATGTATGTATGTATGTATGTATGTATGTATATGATTTAAAGGCACGTACACACACAACGGCTACATAATACCAATTTAAAGTTAAGTTCTAAAAATATAAAGATAAAGACTTATAAAACAGTTATGAACTTAACCCCCTTTGGAATAAAGGTAAACATGTAAAACTAAATAAAAAAAGGCACAAGGTATAAATGTTAAATTCCGTAAAAGACATAAATCCTTAAAATATAGAGCCAACATTTGTTATATAAACCGCCTTCCCTAAAATCGTCCAAGATTTTCTCTCGTGGTACATCATCATAAAGTTTCTTAATTGATTTCACACACACACACACACACACACACACACACACACACACACACACACACACACACACACACACAGATTCTGTCTCACAGGATGGACGTCGATATTCTCGACAATATCATGTTCCACTGTCATTGGACACAGTCAAGGTATTAACTCTGACAGTGGTGTACTGGCCATTGGGCATACCGGGACAAATCCCGGTGGGCAGCCGAAAAAAATCAGTTTTTACCGGTGTTTTACTGGTGTGAGCAAAACCCCGGGCTTGTCCCGGCAGATAAGTCCAGGGCAGAGTTGCTTACCCAGTACACTCCTGAACTCTGGTCGAGGTTCGCCATTCAAGATGTATGCATGCGTCAGGTAAGTGTATCCTCTACGCGATCAGCCCAACACCACCTCGTCTCTGCGACTTGTTCCGTATGATGGATGCCACTCTCAAATAATGCGTTTGATGTTCCGGTAAAGTTTTATGGAGGTTTCATTCCACATATTTTGCCAAATATATAGAACATGCCGATTTATATGACATTTGAAGTCATTATATAGAATCTTCCATTTGCAAACAGGTGAATGCAGGGCAGCTTTGGTCGCGTATTCGCCTTTCACTACTCCTTAATACCAGTGTGATTAGGCAGCCACTATTACCTAATACTTTCTTGAAATTGTACGATAAAATCATATTTCTGTAAGATTTGGGATATTAACGGGTTGTCAAAATTAAGGTTTTGCAAGGCTTCATTGTGGAAAGGGAATCCGAAAAGATGATGACCTTTGTTTTTTGAGAGATTTCAATGCAGTTTACAGATCTGAGTATAGTCATAATTTCTGCGGTAAGTGAAGACTTTATCCGGTAACCGGCTCAAGATGGTGCAGTGCGGTGTCTCAACGGCAGCTGCAACCTTGTCTTCATCTTTAGAACCGTCTGTATGCAGTGACGTATGGCTGTGGTAAGAGTCTCTGATTTCATTGAATTTACTCTGACACGCGAGAGAATCGGTTGTGGACCTTTTGAATTTGCCAAGATCAAGGTAGGTGTGTGTGTGTGTGTGTGTGTGTGTGTGTGTGTGTGTGTTGGGGGTATGATCCAGTTGATGATTTGGGAACATAGACTTTTGCATGATTAGCGAGATTGAATTTCGCTGCTCCGAGATGAGCACAAATTTGTATTAGGCCAAAGGTTGAATGAACTTTTGTTTCTGGGAGTACAAGGTTTGGTATTAGGCCTAAAGCCGACTTTATATTCGAGATTAGATAGATAAGAAGATAGTTTGGTACTATACTGAAGAGGCAAATTCTTTTGTCTGAAATAAAGTGATGTTTCATTTGCCTCAACATAGACGCATTTTGATTCGGAAGATCTAAATGCTTCCGGACAAAGTCAAAGTCCATTATTGTGTATCGGATCAAGCATTTGCAAGCTGATCCGTACACAATCGAGCCATGGTCAAGTTTGGATCTCAATAAAGTCATGCATAACTGGGATAAGACCTTTCGGTCTGCTTAAATTCTCTGTTTGCACGACTGGTTTTAAATCAAGAGCTTTTTAAAAAAAAGAATCCTGAGGTATATAATATGAGGAAGGAAAGTTAGTTTACGATAAAAAAAAAAAAAAAAAAAAAAAAAAAAAACATTTGGTCTCCTCAAAACAGATTTAGATTTTGAAAATTTGAACCCTTTTTCACCTGACCATTTCTCAACTCTTTTTAATCATAGCTGTAGTTTACGTCATTTCCTTTGTATTATCCTGTCAGACATATTTATGAACGTGCTTGACGTACGGGGTTTCCATGCCGAGGTATCATGAAGTTTTCCAGTTTAGTTTCTTATTTTATGCGCGCTTTTAACTAATTTTCCAAGGTTTTAAAGATCTTTGGAATTTGCTAATGTTAATAGTTTGCCAATCAGTTGTAATTCAGTGAAATGAAATCAAACTCACTAAAAAAAAAAAAAAAAAATAACGGAGAAGGAAGTTTCATAATTCCAAAATATTTTTCAATTCTGATTGCTAAAACATTCATTTTTAAACTCTAAATGACCCTTTTTAGTACTGTACAACGTTTGCTGTATCTCTAATACCTTTAATTTATTTTATTTAAATGTTTGGAGCGGTGATGAGGGAAGTGTCATCATCCGCTAATAACAGAGATAGCCTCTCACTGTTGTTCTGGATTGAGGACGAACTTTGAGAAAAACCAAGGTTGAATACTTCTATTCAAAAAGGACCTTTGGCAAAGAATTAATAAGAAGGATATATATTCTTCAGAATCATTCTGATCGTTTAACATTTGATTTGAACAAACGCAACGCTACTACAGCAAGCTATACGGAGAAAATATCGTCATTAAAGCACGTAAAAAAAGGTCTACACAGAGTTTCGCAGAAATTTAAACGTTTTGAAAAGATGTGTTTTTTGCATGGTCAGTACAATACTACTACCTCACTACAACCCTTGAACAAATTGTTTATAGGCCACTTTGGTATAATAAATATATTGAGATAAATGGCAACACACACACACACACAAACACACACACTAACTTTATAGAATTATCTGTACTACTCCGAGAATCCAGGCATTGTGATAGTGATTCAATTATGTGATGGAGTGGTTTGTTTCACTATGATGATTTTTATCGTAGGGTAGGGGTAGGGGTGGGGGAACTGTACTATTTGAGCTCAATCCGCCAAATACTAATAGTAGATTGATTAAAATAAGAATCTGTAAAACATTATTATGTACTTTTTGTAATGAATATCAGGAGGCTCTGTTACATTTAGTCTGTTATTTATCTGTAGATTATATATATATATATATATATATATATATATATATATATATATATATATATATATATATATATATATATATATATATATATATATATTATATATATATATATATATATGGGTGGGTGGGTGGGTGGATGCGGGGGTGGGGGGGGGTGTGGTGTTGATGTTTGTGTGTGTGTGTGTTAATTCAACAGGATATCGGTAATATGTTCATCCTATATTCCTTCAAACGTTTTCGCGTCATTGTCATGGATACTCTTCAGATAGATACATTATACTTTCAAAGTATTTTTGTAAATACACAATTTGAAGTTATCGTTATGTCAATTACGTCATTATATATAAGGCCAGATATAAATAACTTATTTGCATCTATATACAACACTTGTATACAAAACACATTTGTAAGACTGACGAAATCATTAAAAACCCTTCAGAGTCCCTGGCTTAAGAAAAACAAAATAAATAAATAAACATATAAATAAACAAAAAAAATAAATTTATAAATTTAAAACATTGGAAAGAAATATACTCATTTTATGGTCCTGTACAGTATGTTATGAAAGAGCATCAATGTATTGATACAATGTATACAATGGTCCATACAAATTAAAACAATCAATATAGGTTTCCTGTGGTCATGCTATGAAAATGTATCGGTATATTGATACAATATACAAAATACATTAGCCTCGAATAATTAGTTAGAACTATCAAGGTCTGGTTGTAGAGTGCGTATGAAATAGAAGTCCCTTTTCTTCTCATAAATATTCATTATCAGTAACTAATTTATATAAGGGAAGGACTTTGAAGTTTCCTAATGAACAATTATGTAAATGTGTATTAACTTTAATAATCTAAGATCTACTGTTCTTGTTTGCTGTCTATGTACTGTCATTCTCTTTCTCAGTTCATTTTTTCGTCTGACCTATGTAAAATCCATAAATCACATTTTTTGAATTGCAGTCCATGTCCTGTTTAACTTTAAATATCTTACCATTTTTAAATTTAATTGAGTTCCTTCTATTTATATTAGAACATGTTTGCATCTTCTTGTACCACGTTTGGTTACTGGGGCCTCTATTTGAATGAAGTTATATTCAGACCTGGTAAGAATTTGTTCCAATTTTTGGTTTGACTCTTTTTTTAAAAAATAATTTTTATTCTTTCCAAAACATTTCTCATTTTATCACTACGTCAAAGTAATTGTTCACATGTTCGTACTATGGGGAAGATATAAGTGTTCTGTGTGTTATAAATTGTAATTAAAGGAATTCCATTGGATGATGGGTTAATTTTTTTATATTTTGTATTTTGTTTGTGTATGTATGTATACATATATATATATATATATATATATATATATATATATATATATATATATATAATATAATATAATATAATATAATATAATACAATATTACTGGGCATATTTCTGAACTGATCCCAAGCGGAAAGAAGTAAATATGATTTTAGAAAATGTGCGCACTTTATTAGCAAACGCTATCAAATACTAATGACGTCGTGGAATAGATGATGTTTTCAAAAATTGTGCCTAAAGGGATTCTTGACGGAATAACCAGAATGATATAGGCCGTTTGCTACTCCTTGACTGGCAATACAGATCAATGCCATTCTAACTTTGAATGTCCAGACAATTATGAGCCGACTTGATTTTTAATTTATTCTTGGACATACTGCAGTATAATTTTTTCCAGAATGTATAAAGGTGTTGTTAACATTTTTGTCTTGTAATTCACTAGATCCGATATAAGCACTTTGGGAAATTGCCACACAGGTGTTACTCGGTAGATTTAACAGCACAAGGACGAGATCCGATTGGCTGCCACATACGGTTAATCTATCATGACGTAAATGGAACTGTAGGGCTGGCCTTTGCCGTCTCAAAAGTCACGCACAGAAAGTGCATGGCTACTATTATTAGACTCAATAATCCCTGTTATTGGCTGTTCTTTCCCTGTAGATAACTACGTGTGTTGAATGTATATAAAAATAATCACAACAAAGAACAAACCTTTTAAATATTAAGTTTGAAATTCTAAAATACACATCGTATTAATATTTCAGCATATTTTTCTTTTAGATTTGTTCTATACTTCTCACATGTTTTCTGTGTTAGGGGCAGTCAATGTATGTTAAGGGCAGTCAAGGTGTGTTAAGGGCAGTCAAGGTGTATCAAATAGACATCAGGGGCAGTCAAGGTGTATCAAATATACATCAGGGGCAGTCAAGGTGTATCAAATAGACATCAGGGGCAGTCAAGGTGTATCAAATAAACATTAAGGGCAGTCAAGGTGTATCAAATAGACATCAGGGGCAGTCAAGGTGTATCAAATAAACATTAGGGGAAGTCAAGGTGTATCAAATAAACATTAGGGGCAGTCAATGTGTATCAAATAGACATTGGGGCAGTCAGTGTGGATCAAATATAAATTAGGGTAGTCAAGGTATATCAAATAGACATTAGGGGCAGTCAAGGTCCATCAAATATACATTAGGGGCAGTCAAGGTCCATCAAATAGACATTAGGTGCAGTAAAGATCCATCAAATAGCCATTAGAGGCAGTCAAGGTGTATCAAATAGACATTAGCGGCAGTCAGTGTGCATCAAATATACATTAGGATAGTCAAGGTATATCAAATAGACATTAGGGGCCGTCAAGGTCAATGAAATAGACATTAGGGGGCAGTCAATGTGCATCAAATATACATTAGGTGCAGTCAAGATCCATCAAATAAACATTAGGGGCAATCAAAGTCTATCAAATAGACATCAGAGAAAATATACGAATTCAAGCAAATGCGTGTGTTCTAAAATATGCATTGCAGAGGTACACATGAAAAAGTGCATTCTAAGTGTCCCTCCTGTTTATTCACAGGTGAAATAGGGCATTCTAAGCGTCTCTCATGTTGATTCACAGGTGAAATACAACATTATCACTTATCAGCAGACGGTACCTATTTATGGAATATGACAACACATCTTGAGTGGTTTCCGGGAGATTCAAACTGATAATTAAAAGAACTAATCATACAGTTCACTAACTAGTGCATGATTTCTCACCACAATTTAGGTGCTGCAAAAGAGGTCAGTCCTTTCATAACACCCAGTCTGAAAATCTGTAAAAAAAAAAAAAAAAAAAAAAAAAAAGGATGAGTAGGTCTGCAGGGCGGATTGGGATGGGTGGGGGTGGAAGAGGGTGCAGCTGGCACCCCCCCCCCCCCAACAAAAAAAAACAACAAAAAAACAAAAATAGCGACAAGCAACTGGAATGTTTCATGGAGTAAGCTTTCTTCACAGTTAGATGGTTACAATTATGCCCTGTAACGCTGAAAAATGCAGGAGCTTCAGGGTGATTCGCCCCTGGGCCCCACCAGGGGTTCCATCTCACAGACCCCTTGTCTACATGTTAACGCACCCGCTCTCTCAACTCCTCCACGCCCCCACCTCCCTCCCCAACGATATTCCTGGATCCGGCCTACACGTTCTTTTAAATTCGAGAACATTTTTTATGTAAGTTAAAGATTTGGGAAAGAAATTCATCACTTGATATCTTTCATATGACTGAAGAAAAAAAAAAAAAAAAAAAAAAAAAAAAGACTGGGAGCTATATATTGCCTTCACATATTGTAGTGGTTTGCTGTAAAGTCTGTATTCTCTGGAGTGAAGAGAACACTGATTATTAGATTATATCAGCCTAGCCAGATTTTGTAATAGAAAATGGCTAATTTATATTGGAACAAGGAATAATAATTAAATTGAATACTACGTAGAATAGAACAAGAACAAAAAAAAAAAAGAGTATTCCATGCCAGTTTTTGGTTAGAGAGTACGAAAGTGAAGCATATTCAAACAATCGTAGGATATTACTGTGTCCAATCTGTGTCTCTGTGAAAAGTACTCTACTCCAATCGTCTCGACACTAAATAACCTACTTGTGTTGCTGTACCGAAAAACATTAAACCAAACCAAACAAACAACTTACTTTTTTTTTTCATTGTAACGTTAATATCGCAGTAAACCAGGCATAAACAATCTCTCGTGTATTTTATTTTAAATATATCGTGAATTATTTATAAAATATAGTCCCGGATCTGCAAATATATGATTCATACAGGCATGGAAAGCATTATGCGCAGCTGTCAAGTGTCTGGTCCGGATCGTGGTTTGAGTAATCATTTAAATGGGTGTGACTTCAACAAAATCAGTCACATGCAGAGCCTTTGTGTGTAAAAGTCACACACACACACACACACACACACACACACACACACACACACACACACACAAACGATGAAATATGCTGACGGCAGTTTTCATCATTTCATAACCAAATAACATACTATGAATATCAATCGCGTTGTTGTAAGGGATACAACTGCAGCCATTAAAGTTGTTCCCAATATTACATGGTAGATCATATTAAATTAATGAATAAATTATGTAAGGCTCACACAGATCGTGAGAAAGAAATACAAAAGAAACACTTTGCTTAAAACCTTTTTTGTAAAGCTTTGTCGTTGAAACTTCACTTGGACGTGGATTGATTTTGGATATCTGTTTTGGTACCTTAATGCACGGGATCATGCTCGAAAAGAGAAGTGTTATTAGTGCTAACAAGTTATTAGTTAGCAAAATGTCACCTGCAAAATTAAATCAGGTTCTGTAATTATTCGAGAAAAGCGATAGGCAGGAGTTATTTATCGGTTAGGATGGGATAGAAAACTAATTTCTTATTATTTCTATTTTCTATCGCGAAATATATATGATTCAATGCGCTAAGGGATGTTTGCACGCACAGAATCAACCGCAGAATGCATATTGTCAGTGTACGAAAGAAAGTGTAGCTGAATTTTGATGTCAAGGCTTTAAATACATAGAGAGATAAGATACCTCGTTACAAGAGGAATAGGTCAGCAATAAGATACCTGATTAGCCGTTACACGAGGGATAGGTCAGCAATAATATATCTCCTTACACGAGGAATAGGTCAGCAATAATATACCTCTGTACATGAGGAATAGGTCAGCAATAAGAGACCACGTTACACGAGGAATAGGTCAGCAATAAGAGACCACGTTACACGAGGAATAGGTCAGCAATAAGAGACCACGTTACACGAGGAATAGGTCAGCAATAAGAGACCACGTTACACGAAGAATAGGTCAGCAATAAGAGACCACGTTACACGAGGAATAGGTCAGCAATAAGAGACCACGTTACACGAGGAATAGGTCAGCAATAAGAGACCACGTTACACGAGGAATAGGTCAGCAATAAGAGACCTCCTTACATGAGGGATACGTCAGCAATAAGATACATCGTTACATGAGTGATACGTCAGCAATAAGATATATCGTTACATGTGGGATAGGTAATTAATAAGATACCTCATTGCATGTAGGATAGGTCAGCAATAAGATTCATCGATACATGAAGGATAGGTCAGCAATGAGATACCTCGTTACATGATGGGTAGGTCTGCAATAAGATACCTGGTTACATGAGGGTAGGTCAGCAATGAGATACCTGGTTACATGATGGGTAGGTCTGCAATAAGATACCTCGTTACATGAGGGTAGGTCTGCAATACGATACCTCGTTTCGTGAGGGTAGGTCTGAAATAAGATTCATTGATACATGAGGGCAGGTCTGCAATAAAATTCATTGATACATGAGGGTAGGCCAGCAATAAGATACCTCGTCACACGAGAGATAGGCTAGTAATAGGAGACCTCGTTACATGAGGGGTAGGTCAACAATAAGATACATTGTTACATAAGGGACAGGTCAGCAAAAGATCCTTACACCAGGCATAAAAATATACACGAATATAGTATACATACATACTATTGAAACACGACAGTTCAGATCTGAAATTAGGAAGCATATTCTTTCAAAAAGGATTGAAGACACCTAACAAAATCTTTTGGACCATTCTGTGACAGCAGACAGTAAACAAAATCTGCAGATACCTACATTTCCAAGTTTTCTCTAATTGTTATTCCAATATCCAAATCTGAATACAGTAATAGTTACAAGATGGATCCTAGAACTTAAGAATAAATTTATCTATAAAACGGTAAGGAGAGTAAAATGATAAAGTGTCAAACCAAGTTTATTCATATGTATGATTACCCCCAAATTTATTGTTTATTTTACATTTGTCACCAGTAAATGAACATTTCCACAGAAGATGGTTCTATTTAATTTGTAAGTCTAGGCTTGGTTTTTTCTGCTCATTTCAAGAAAAGAAAATCCTTTAGGCCCTTAACACACATGTAGAATGCTACACGGTGTGGTGACACCATGAGAATGGCACAGTAACCTAATTTACACGCTCTCTTCAGAGAAGAGCATTGTAACAAACTGGGACCAACTGATTCGAACAATATTATTTCGGCGTCGGTATATCTACAAATAACACTTGAGACCAACTCCTACAGCGGGCACGTATTATGCTTATGGAAAAACACTAAACATATTAGATTAGCGATAATTTCTGCTATATTTTACAGTTCTTTAGCTTTGTATTTTCACGCTAGGTCGGTTACAATTTTGGAAGCACGAGTGCAAACAATATTTCCTACATTAGATGTAGTGTGTAAAGGGTACACCCTGTCGTCAATCGGAATAGTGGAATTTTTATCAGGAATTCTGGCTAAAGAGTTGGTTTTTGATACTTGCTTTAGGATATGTCAGATATTTTAAACCAACCTCATAGGTACCCTTTATAGACGTAAGGTTTAAAATTAGCATTATTTAGAATGATGGAAATGTAATGACCAATATTTGCACGATAAAAGTAGTACGGCATAGCGTTAATTTCTTTTTTTAAAGTCCATTCAAAATTCACCTATTCATGGCTATTCTATTCACCATCCATTACAAGCGTTATCTGGTTCATAACCTGCGCCAAGAGTCTCTCTTTTCATGATCGATGCTTGGGTCGGTTTAATGTTGTTTTTTTAAAACGTTTCCTCAACAATGTCCACTAATTAAAGTATGGTACCCAACTCTTTAGCAGATCCATAAAAATATCATTTAAAAGACACCTATTAAAATATCACAATTACCCATTTCCAATTATCTATGGATTTTTATTTTTCGTCCCATTACAATTGAAAGGACCTAAAGTATTTAAACATTCTCTTTGCCAGTTGACTTCATATTTTAAGTTATAATAGCAAACAGTGTAAAGTGTTCTTTTCTTTCCCATCAAACTGTGGAATCAAAAATTGACGCAAATCAAGGGTTTTATTTTGTCAGAACCACTATTAATACTTACATGTTAGTTAAAAGACAGTCGTTTGATTGGCAGTTACAACTTAGTTCTTTTTAAACATAACAATTAATGCTGATCATGCAAAGATAAGTATGTTTCAAATACAACCATAGACAGCAACACCTCTTGCCACGGAACAAAGACATATTTTGAAATACAACCATAGACAGCAACACCTCTTGCCACGGAACAAAGACATATTTTGAAATACAACCATAGACAGCAAAACCTCTTGCCATGGAACAAAGACATATTTGCAAATACAACAATAGACAGCAAAACCTCTTGCCACGGAACAAAGACATATTTTCAAATACAACCATAGACAGCAAAACCTCTTGCCACGGAACAAAGACATATTTTCAAATACAACCATAGACAGCAAAACCTCTTACCACGGAACAAAGACATATTTTCAAATACAACCATAGACAGCAACAACTCTTGCCACGGAACAAAGACATATGATGTCAGTCTGAAGAAATCCTAACTGAATCTTCCTAGTCTTTAACAAGGTTATAACAAAAAGTTTTAAAGAACACGAGTAAAAGGTTATTTGGGGTCAATTTACACACACACACACACACACACACACACACACACACACACACACACACACACACACTGTGTGTGTGTGTATTGTGCATTTCATATCTTATAAAAGGACTTGGAAATTATTATTGTAAATATCTTGGTTGATTGCAAAGAAAAGCAAATTGGCCGTTAGTTGAACATGATTTCTACTCCATTAAAATACTAGGTGTGTTGGCAGCAAACCACTTGAGGTTTCAAGTACCCACTTAACAGTTTAAATATATAGTCTGCATTCATGTTCTGAATGTAAGTGGTACGTTAGGAGAGCTGATGACTTGAAGCAGGAAGTTGGAATGTACTGAAAGCTTGTGTACACACTTGCCGTTCCAAAATAAGAACATGACCTATTTATCAGTAGTACCATGTTAATATTACAAATTTCTTTGCGACTGAAAAGTCCACTACATTTAAACAACATCGTTTGAAAAGACTTACTATACAATAATTTGATATATGAGATGATTAGGAATATACGATACTTATCGCTGTTATTCTGAAAATAGCTGTTTGAAAATCCTATACTTTTCTTTAACTTACCCGTTCTTGTCATAGCAACACCTGTGCTCGAGGATTTTATGACTATTATTAAAAGATACATGAATGATTAGCAGCTTCGTTGTTTGTTAAAATCATAGTAAAATAGAAATGTGTGTATTAGCCTGAACACTGATATAAACGGAAAAGCTAACCAAAGTTCGTATTTAAGGACGAAATAGGGTAACACTATATGACTCCATCACTGTCGTGTTCGGGCTTAATATTTCCAAAAGCGCATATGATGTCATACACGCTTTAAGCAAGGTTTGAATCTGTAAAAATGTATGAGGTTACACGGTGGCAAATTAAAATGTACACAATGGTTGTCAAATGCTGTTTAACGGTATTTGTTGTTGTTGTTGTTGTTGTTGTTGTTTCTATGTTCATAGCGTTAGGCGGCCGTAAGGTCACTGTGGAAATTACCTGAAGCAGTGACCCTTTCCATGAACAGATGATAGTTACTTTTATTTTATTTTTATTAAAATGCATTGGTAATTTCCGATGCAGAACCAATCTATACAGAAGAGTTCGTCAAATGTCATTAATGATTCAGATTCATATGAAGTAAGTTCCTTTTCGACTCGGATTGGAGGGTTACGAATCAAATGTTTTTCTTTAAGCAGCTACTCTAGCTGAACTGCAGAATGGTGTCTGATTTATTTTTAACGTGAATTCTTCATTATTCTTCAGAATGGTGTCTGATTTATTTTTAACGTGAATTCTTCATTATTCTTCAGAATGGTGTCTGATTTATTTTTAACGTGAATTCTTCATTATTCTTCAGAATGGTGTCTGATTTATTTTTAACGTGAATTGTTCATTATTCTTCAGAATGGTGTCTGATTTATTTTTAACGTGAATTCTTCATTATTCTTCAGAATGAAGAAGCGATGTTAAACTTAGTTCTCATATTTGTCATTACTGGTAGTTACTCGGTTCAATGCACGAACGGCAAGATTGCTGACATAAAAACCTTGCAGGTAAAACATGTCGACTGGCTCACGTTTATTCCTTGTGGCGATATCACCGTATTAAAAAATAAGATATGATTATTACATTACTAATCTTGTGGCGGTAAAGAGGAAAACGAAACCTAAATAAATGATCAAATAGGAATAATTACTAACTTATAGCCATTACAATTTTTCAAAGTGCGGAGTTTTAACTGAATCAATAGATGGAAGTAAGCCGGTAAGTTCAATGACACGTGCCTATGTTGGTTATATCTTAGACAGGAAAACATCAACAGGGGACTTAATCTGGGTAGCTGACTGACAGGTGTCTATGTTTTTTTATATCTGAGACAGAAAAATATCGACATGGGACTTTAAGCCCGGTAGTTCACTGACAGGTGTCTATGTTTTTTATATCTGAGACAGAAAAATATCGACATGGGACTTTAAGCCCGGCAGTTCACTGACAGGTGTCTATGTTTTTTATATCTGAGACAGAAAAATATCGACATGGGACTTTAAGCCCGGTAGATCAGTGACAGGTGTCTATGTTTTTTATATCTGAGATAGGAAATCATCAACAGCGGACTTAAGCCAGGTAGATCAGTGACAGGTTCCTATGTTATATCTTAAACATGAACATATCAACAGGGGACTTAAGTAAGGCACAGCTCACTCACAGGTGTCTACGTTGGTTATATCCAAAAAAAAAAAAAAAAAAAAAAAAGAGAGAGAAAAAGGTTATATCTAATAAACAAACAAACAAACAAAAAAATAAAAGTTGGGGGTGGGGTGGGGTTTACATAATCCTGGTAGTTCATTACTGACAGGTGGCTATGTTGATTATACCTTAGACAGGAAATTATAAACAGAGGACTTAAGCTGGGTAGCTCACTGACAGGTGTCTAGGTTAGGTATATTTATGACACAAACAAAACATCAACAAGGGACTTAAACCAAGTAGCTCACTGACATTAGCCTGTCAGCGGACTTAAGGCGGGTTGTTTACCGACAGGAGCCTGTCAGGGGACTTAAACCGGTTGGTTTACTGACAGGTGTATATGTTGGTTTTATCTTAGACAGGAAAATATCAACAGGCGACTTAAGTCAGGTAGCTCACTGACAGGTGTCTATGTTGGCTGTATCTAAGACGGTAAAGCATCAACAGGGGACCTAAGAAGGGTAGTTCACTGGCAGGTGCCTATTTTGATTATATCTGAGACAGGAAAACATCAACAGGGGACTTAAGGCTGGTAGCTCACTGACAGGTGCCTATGTTGCTTATATCTAAGATAGAAAAACATCAATACGGGACTTTAAATGTTGGGTTGATGGTGTATTTTGTTGCGTTAAATTACTAGAGTTAATATACATTAAATATTACATTTATTATTATTATTATTATTATTATTATTATTATTATTATTATTATTATTATTATTATTATTTTAGAATGTGAGTAACAGTTAGCTACCCGGGTGACTTAAAGGCCGAAGTTCGAAACCGGTCATCGCTAGTAGAATTTACTACATTAAATATGAATTATGATTGGTCGAGTAGGTAGAACTGTGTCCTAACAGAATCAAACAAGGTATAATAAGTCAACACGTATTGGTTAACCTCAATGTGTACTGATCAATATGATAATTTGACTTGTGTGTAGTTAATTGACATTGACATGTGGTCAATTATGTATGTAGCTTCATCTATCAATCACCGTGTCAGATGTTTCAAATATCTCACAGCCAATCAGATCACGATACGGAGTGAAGTTTTCTCTACGACAGTCAAATTCAGACAGAATGAAAGTGGTATCCTCCTCCATTTTATAGTGGAGCCTCGGACTTTTAAATATATGGTAATATATAATGATGCATATTATAGTGGAACCTCCGACTTTTAGATATATGGTAATACCTAATGATGCATATTATAGTGGAACCTCGGACTTTTAGATATATGGTAATACCTAATGATGCATTTTATAGTGGAGTCTCGGACTTTTAGATATATGGTAATACCTAATGATGCATTTTATAGTGGAGCCTCGGACTTTTAAATATATGGTAATACCTAATGATGCATTTTATAGTGGAACCTCGGACTTTTAAATATATGGTAATACCTAATGATGCATTTTTTTTGTGGAGCCTCGGACTTTTAAATATATGGTAATACCTAATGATGCATTTTATAGTGGAGCCTCGGACTTTTAAATATATGGTAATACCTAATGATGCATTTTATAGTGGAACCTCGAACTTTTAAATATATGGTAATACCTAATGATGCATTTTATAGTGGAGCCTCGGACTTTTAAATATATGGTAATACCTAATGATGCATTTTATAGTGGAACCTCGGACTTTTAGATATATGGTAATACCTAATGATGCATTTTATAGTGGAACCTCGGACTTTTAGATATATGGTAATACCTAATGATGCATTTTATAGTGGAACCTCGGACTTTTAAATATATGGTAATACCTAATGATGCATTTTATAGTGGAGCCTCGGACTTTTAGATATATGGTAATACCTAATGATGCATTTTATAGCGGAACCTCGGACTTTTAGATATATGGTAATACCTAATGATGCATTTTATTGTGGAACCTCGGACTTTTAGACATATGGTAATACCGAATGATGCATTTTATAGTGGAACCTCGGACTTTTAGATATATGGTAATACCTAATGATGCATTTTATAGCGGAACCTCGGACTTTTAGATATATGGTAATACCTAATGATGCATTTTATTGTGGAACCTCGGACTTTTAGACATATGGTAATACCTAATGATGCATTTTATAGTGGAACCTCGGACTTTTAAACATATGGTAATACCTAATGATGCATTTTATAGTGGAGCCTCGGACTTTTAGATATATGGTAATACCTAATGATGCATATTATAGTGGAACCTCGGACTTTTAGATAAATGGTAATACCTAATGATGCATTTTATAGTGGAACCTCGGACTTTTAGATATACGGTAATACCTAATGATGCATTTTATAGTGGAGCCTCGGACTTTTAGATATATGGTAATACCTAATGATGCATTTTATAGTGGAACCTCGGACTTTTAGATAAATGGTAATACCTAATGATGCATTTTATAGTGGAGCCTCAGACTGTTAGATATATGGTAATACCTAATGATGCATATTATAGTGGAGCCTCGGACTTTTAGATATATGGTAATACCTAATGATGCATTTTATAGTGCAACCTCGGACTTTTAGATATATGGTAATACCTAATGATGCATTTTATAGTGGAGCCTCGGATTTTTAGATATATGGTAATACCTAATGATGCATTTTATAGTGGAGCCTCAGACTTTTAGATATACGGTAATACCTAATGATGCATTATGTGCTTACACACGTTTTGTGTCCAAACCTTTTCTTAATTATGATCAGGTCGACATATGGGTTGTGAGATCAAAATATAAGAATAAATAGATTATACATTCTTCAATACGTAATGCATCAGCGATCAAAGGGTCATCGTGATAGAAGAGAAATGATAATTCACATATACACTATTCTCCTCTGTTTAATCTAGATTTTACAATTATTTGTCATTATTCATCATATCATTAACATTAATCATCATTATCATCAGCATCGTTGTCGTCATAATCTTTATCGTCGTCTTTTTCCTCATCATTATCGTCATGAATGATTTTGATAATAATTATCTGTCATTATTATTGCTTTTTATTTTTTAAAATATTTTGTTCTTCAGCTTAAAAGTCGTAAAAGAAATGGGAACAGAAGTTACAGTGGTAGTTGCCACATCAGTATTAACAACAGTTGTCTCAACTCGGACATATTTAGCCGTAGTAGATCAGTTGGTAGAGCGTCAGACCTCTAATCCTAGGTTCGCAGTTTCGATACTTGCCCAGGCCTGCCCATATGCCTCAGTGCGTTCTTGCGAAAAGCACTTAGCTCCTATTTCATCGACATGATACAACCAATAATGTGTTAAAAATCAACCGACCGACCTTCATATTTTGCCTTTTTTTTATTGGTGAAGAAAAAAATGTCAGCCAATTCGTGCAATTTACCTAATTGGTACATGCGGTAGGAAAAAATGACTATTCTTTTTCTGTGTTTTTATCTATATCTATATCTATACAAAAATTTTGTCTCTTATCTCTGGGGACAGATGCTGTGTACTTTAAATATTTTAGTGAATTGTGATGTAAATTACATATTGCATTAACTTTAAGTTGGTGTCTGTGTAACCTGAAATGTGTAATAAGATTTTGGGTATTTACGGTACTATCATCTATGAAAATCTTCCACAACTGTTCACAGTTTACCAGGCTGAGTTTCATGCAAAACTGGCAATTTTTCCAGGCGGCGGTTTGCTTGATCACCGAGCCATATCACATAAATTGTATGAATAATAATACAAACGATGATATCTGACTTACAAAGCTTTCACAGTAAGGAGATTTTAAACATATCTATAGGTGAGTAAGTAAACACTGTCCCACTTTTATCATGAATGAAGGGTTGGGTGGGGGTCGTAAGAGGGAAAGCAGCATAAAGCCACTCAATACTGAAAGTCGTGTCTGACAGGTAAATAATCATTCGTCCTTAGTACCGGAGTGTGTACCATAAACTCTTAAAAGTATGTTCAACATATTTCTAAGAACGATTAGAAAGCTTCTGCTCTGTTAAAGTAAAAAAAAATACTTACGAATAATATACAGATTACCATGACAATTTGAATGAGGTATGAATAAAACAATCATACCCTGACAAATTCACGGCGTTGAGGGGTAGAAGTAAAAGGTATTGATAAGAAATATGAATTTGTCGTCTATTTTGAATTAATCAAGGCGTACTTGCTTTACTGGTTGACAGAATCAATTTTTGTATTTACACAAGATAAACTTGTCGTAAAAAGTATATTAACTTTAATAGTCTTTAACACTCCAGACCTAATTCATAATTTTCTTTCGTACACGTTTGTGACAACTCTCAACCTTGTGAAGACAGAGTATGTTGTATGTTGTTTTTTTTTCAAACCTACGTACCGGTAAGATTGGTCATATGTTACAAAGTCACATTTGCTTGAAGCCAAGTTAAAATCTTCTTACTTTAAAAAACCTGGATAGTCTTAATTGACATAGTTAGAAAAATGTCATGGATTAGATTTCAGGAGAAATATATGTAATCCACATGGTAGTTGCAAACTTTGGGAAACTGGAGGCTAGATACAGAACAGCAGTCGGAAGCATGCTGTTACCTAGCCGTGAAGGTCAAGACGAGACTTATGTTGGCAAATTGACAATTTTTACGTATAAACCTGAAAATAATTCTCAACAGGCAGAAAAATCTAAGCTAGACTGGATAGACTTGGTCAATGTACTTTGTGTATTCATTCACCAGAGAAACTTGACTTCTTGAATTAAAGCGTTTACTGTTTCCTTTCCTGATAGATATATGGGTCTCTGTCCCTTTTTCTCTCAATAATTATTTCTGACTTATCTACATGCATATTGAAATTCTAATAGCGTTAGTAAGCAGATTTATGCGCAGACTGATTTTAACGCTTTTTTAATTACCGTATATACTCGCGTAAAATTTGATATCAAATGCAAACTGTATAGACCCATATCTGCCGTCACATAATGCGCCGGCAGATCTGGGTCTATGCAGTTTGTAAGGACTAATCAGAGGAACAAACAACATAGACCCTGATCTGCCGGCGCATTATACGACGGCAGATCATGGTCTATGTTGTTTCCATTTGGACACGGATTATACGTGAGTATATACGGTATGCACTCTTAATTGGGTAATATATCAGCGAACCTATTTATTTATTTATTATTTATTTATTTATTTATACCATACTTAAGGACTCAATATATTTGGCAATAGGTCAGTTTTCAGTGTTGGCCTCAGCATATTAACATGCCAGATGAAATTAAGCCTTTAAATTGCAATAAAACATGTTGTCCCACTTTTTCTAGTTAGATATCTCGGACAAGTATGTGATTGCAAGCAATTCCAATATGTCTATATCTCGGACAAGTATGTGATTGCAAGCAAGTCCATTATGTCTATATGGAAAAGAATGGGACTACAGGTTTATTCAGCTCCGCACGGATTTAAATCCTTCCAATCTGACGTAATCTAATAGCAATATTCGTCTGTGAAACACTGTTTTAAAAGTATGTATTAGACAATATAAGGTGAGACAAATAAGCAAGAATATCTGTTCCCCCACTTTGTAAGAGTCTTCTTGACAACCAGGCGTTGCTGTACCATGCCCTGCCAATGACCTATAGTAAACTCAGACCTTTGCAATGTCCTGTGTTAGAGTAAAATCCAATGTTGAATTTCAAGAATCATATGGGGGCTCAGGAGAACAAAGAAAGTTTATAAATGTACCAGATACAAGGATATGGGGTCAGTATACCCCTTAGCAAATAATTCTAAAATGCTTACAAGAAAATCATCGTCAACGAAGAGAACACATCGCACAATTTGACATTTAAAAAGTGCAGCACAGGAGACTGTAAAGAGAGCACTCAGTCTGCTTGTCTGGATTTCAACAAATATATCGATCTATACGTAAGTATGTGACATAGACCATAGCATGGATCATCCACACGTTAATACGTTGGGGTCTTACGGGAAATGACTTCACAAAGTCACACTACATAAACATAAGCTTAATTGGAGCTCGATAATTGGTACCATACAATGTTGCTTCAACTTATCAATGGTAACACGATCTCGGGTCATTCCTCTAATTTTTAAACAAATCGCTGTTTGATGTTCGAGGCCTTAGTTTGAAGGGGGGAAAATCCTTTAATTTGAATGATCTGTAGTAATGTTTTGATGGAAGATACTAGTATCACGATAGTCTGGAAAAATATTAATCTTTGGTCAGAATTTTCATCCAAATAATACTGATACAAATCAAGCGCATGTACATTGTTCAATTACGACAGATAGGACAACACTTGATAATAAGGTAGCAACAGTTCAGTCAAAGGGAAGACAATGTTTGTATAATGACGTACTTTCAGAATAATAGCATCATTAATTTATGTTTAAGACTTTTTTCCCGTTTTCCGTAAATCATATTACTCTTTCTTGAATGCTAAGACCAGGGAAAATGTAATTACTCCTCTCAATTTCAACATTTTTCTTGAAAAAAAAAAATCACATTTAACAAGAGTATAAGTACATTTAAATGTAATTACATTAATTAGTAATTAGTTAAATAGTTTAGTTGTGTAATATTAAGGTGGACTTGATGTGCACATCGTCATCAAGAATGGAAACGATTACTAAATTGTTGACTTTTTGCTCTCAATTTTTCACTCAGATTTGTAATGTATATTCAAACTTTGTGCCGATAGAGTGGTTTTATGAAATACACAGATAAGGAGTCCAAAACTTTTGTCATATATTATTTCATCACTCAAATTCCGATCGTGTCTTAAGTCTTACGAAGTTAACAATACCTTTACCTTTCTATGTTTTGCGTTTTCGCACTACAGACAAAACTGACCTGAGGTTTACAAAGAATGTAATTGTATCCAGCTACCTTAAAAAAACAATGCATTCCATAGCATCAAAGAATTCGCAGCTCTTACAATCTTTGTAAGATTGACACGCAAAAAAGAAGGCAACCAACAACTATCCAAAAATCGTCGGTATTGGTATTCATAACCAGCGGCGTATCCACGCATGCGATCAAGTCGTATTTAGGAATCTCGGGTCGTAGACTTTTGGATTCCTTCCAGTTGCGTTTAAGATGAGCCGTGAGAATGTAGCAGTGTTATGACTTATCTAACCATCACTATATTGCACACAAACTTTTCAGGTTTACTCATTTCAAATTATAACTGTTATAGAAGTGAGACGAACATAAAGAATTTAGCAAGAAAGACAATGTAACTTTGATAAAGGTCGATGTGAAGGGTAATGCAGATTGATGTGAAGGGTAATGCAGATTGATGTGAAGGGTAATGCAGATTGATGTAAAGCGTAATGCAGATTGATGTGAAGGGTAATGTAGATTGATGTGAAGGGTTATGCAGATTGATGTGAAGGGTAATGCAGATTGATGTGAAAGGGTAATGCAGATTGATGTGAAGGGTTATGCAAATTGATGTGAAGGGTTATGCAGATTGATGTGAAGGGTAATGCAGATTGATGTGAAGGGTATTGCAGATTGATGTGAAGGGTTATGCAGATTGATTTAGTTACTGATATTACCGGTTAGGTATCATTTTGGTTTTTTTCGCGGCTGCATGTTAACAAGTTGTTGAAATGTCACATTACGCCGTCTCGTTACCGTCATAATATTCACATAACCTTGCAAGGAGGGGTCATTGAAACACCTGGATGTAATTAAAATACTATTATTCTTTTTCATGTATTAGAATTGTTGAGTGCCCAACAACATGAAACCAAGTTCATATCTGTGGTAATATTTAAATTTTAATTATGTATTGCAAATTTACCCGTCAGAAACGCCGATATAATAGTTACTGAATTGTTCGTGACTTCAAAAGTCTTTTGCTCAGACATAATAAAATATAAATTACCCATTACACAGCAACCCATTTTCATTTCAAAGCATAATTTATGGGTGTTCATCATACATTTTAAAGAACCCATAAGCTTGTTCCAAGTATTGATCGTCGACCATAAAGTATTTTTGGACAAACATCTCCTGTAATTTTCACACTTGTGAAACAATGCTTGACATGTAAACAAATTCGCAGTTTTACAAGTAAAGATAATTTAAATGACTTGTTTGCTCTCACTAATCATCATTTGAGAAAAGTCCAGTACTCGGGTCATCAAAGTTTAGATTCTCCACGCAATTGATACAAGATTTCAACAGTCAATACTGATTTGGAAAACTACAGTGAACAATAAACACTTTGTCATATAACAAAAGGTGGATTTGAGTAAATTCTACTGAACCAGCCTTCATCTTTGACAAATACTGTCAGTTCGCTTTTATTCGTAAGGTACTACTTTTCGTGAATTTCGTGCCTGCTACAATCGGGAACGAATCAGGAGACTTTTATAATCGGTACAATAGGTAAAACTTCAGAATGTAAGTCAAATATCAGAAAAATGTAGCAGCGACATCTTTTTATATGAACGTTTTGTGAGATGCAACAATTGTTCGTGTCTCAAGCAGAGATTTTAAGTTCGCTTTTACAATTTCCATATACGACATTCATTCTCGGCACAAAATCTGATCTCAAGCTCAAACTCATCAAATGATATAAAAGATTTGCGAATATTATGATCAATAAATTGTAGTTGCTAAGATGAGACGAAGTCATGAAATTATCCAAAATGGCATGATTTCCATTTGTTCCAAAATGGCATGATTTCAATTTGTTCCAAAATGGCATGATTTCCATTTGTTTTTTTCGTCAAAATATATCATGTAAACAGCTTCGAACTTTGACCAGCTTTGGTCTAATGCGCGTGTCTTTTCAGATCACTGACATGTCACCTCTGTAAGCCTGAGTTCGAATCTCAGATCGACCAACGTGAGTATGTAAGAAAGCTTGCCAGAATCTTCCCGTGGGTCTGTGGTTCTCCTCACGGTTTTCCCGGGTTATTCTTCCACCAAATATACTGGCCGCCAAACCCACAAAACCACAAACCACAAAAATTGAACTTAGATCCTGAGTCTAAACACAAGGCTGAGAGGCTAGCACCTGCTAATTGGATTTATATCTCTGTATACTTTCGGTCTAGCATCAGTCTTATAAAGAACACGTCAGTAGATATGTGTATTCAGTAATCCCCTTCACCAGTGGCTATACTGTTGTCGAGAGGAAACAAAACAAAAATCATGTCAACCTTTGACCGTGACATTGAAAATATAATACTGAATGTTTTGCACAATACACACTTTGACAGCGATATATGAGTGTATTCGATTTCATCCCTCTGTTTAAAAGGTGTAGACTTTGAGAGCAGTGGCAAAACTATCGGTGAAGTTGATTTTTGGCCTTGTTCTTGGTAAAAGTATGACACAAGACACGTGTTCTTGTAGTGATATACGTGTTCTTGTAGTGATATACGTGTTCTTGTAGTGATATACATGTTCTTGTAGTGATATACGTGTTCTTGTAGTGATATACGTGTTCTTGTAGTGATATACGTGTTCTTGTAGTGATATACATGTTCTTGTAGTGATATACGTGTTCTTGTAGTGATATACGTGTTCTTGTAGTGATATACGTGTTCTGGTAGTGATATACGTGTTCGCTATGTTCATGACTCTGTCTCAAAAGGCATATTAATGGAACAGTACAAAGGGAAAAAATGAGCAATATTGATCATTGACCTTGAAGATATGAACTTGACAGAGACAAACAAACACTGTCTAGCTGAGATATTGAAGAGTACAAATACAGCGGAGAAAAAGAAGAAGAAAAAAAATATTCATCTTTGGCACTAACCTTGAAGATAAGAACCCCTAGATTTGGCACGTTAGTAATGATACATGTATATAAATATACCAAGTTTCTTTAAGCTATGTTTCATGTCTCTAAATTTATACAGTGATAATAAACAGCACCGGTATTTAAGTGCCCCAGATTTATGGGAAAATATCAAATTTAGCACTTAAAACTGATTAAAAACTGCAATTCCTTTTTAAAAAATAATCAGGCAGTGACCTAATTATACGGGATGTTTTCCAGGAATTGCTTGCAATCACATACTTGTCCGAGATATCGCAGCACATTTAAGTATGTTGCGGTTGTGATCCAGCTCCTATTTGTATGTTGCTTATGCAGGTCCAGTCTATAGACATAAATTGTTGGTAATGGCTGAAATTAAAGATGTTGATCGCACTTTTATATCGGGCCAACTTCATGTAAGGCAACAATACCTGATGTATCGTCTATGTAAACACCGAGGTTATTGTGTTGTGAGAAAAATTCAAAACACTTTTTTTGTACAATTAAATGTCTTTTTTTTAAAATTATAACCTTTGCATGGAATATTATAATCAATTTTCATTTATTGTATTGCGTACAATTTTAATTTATTGGATTGCGATACAATTTTAATTTATTGGATTGCGTACAATTTTAATATATTGTATTGCAGGGGTGGGCAAAGTGCGGCCCGCGGGCCACATGCGGCCCGCCACAGAGTTTTTTGTGGCCCGCCAAGACATTCAGAAAACCCCGCCTTGAACTGAGATTTGCTTCATGTCCGCGACCGAAAGTTCGTCTCGTGTTTTCCATTAGAGCGGCTACGTCAATGCGCGTGCGCAGGCAGTGTAAATACGCACTTTTCCGGTTTGTCAGTTTTATTTCAATTTTGTCTTTGCAACAGTAAAATTTAAAAATTTCCAAATTAAGTGGGGCCATGAACCCTCCGAAAAAGCGTAAAATTGGTGATGAATCCCGTGTGTTTAATGAAGAATGGACACACAAATATTTCTTTGGTAATACAGGCAAGAAAGCAGTGTGTTTACTGTGTCATGAAACGATTGCCGTATTTAAGGAGTACAATCTGAAACGACACTACGAAACAAAACATAACGATTTTGGCGGCAAACTTTCTGAGGACGAACGCAAGAAGAAAGCTGCAGATTGTGTTACAAAGTTGAAGAAGCAACAAACATTATTTACAAAGCAATCAACACTTCAGGATAGTGCTACAGAGGCCAGTTTCATGATAGCCTACAACCTCGCTAAACGCAACAAGCCTTTTTCGGATGGCGAGTTTGTTAAGCAGTGTATGGTAGATTGTGCAAGCGTATTGTGTCCTGATGTGAGAAGCAAATTTGAAAACGTTTCATTGTCAAGAAGGACTATAGTGCGCCGCATTGACTCAATCAGTGACGAACTAACAGAACAGCTGAAGACCACGAGCAAACATTTTCTTTGGTTTTCATTGGCACTGGATGAAAGCACAGATAATTAAGACACTGCGCAGTTACTCATTTTTATCCGTGGAATTAATGAACATTTTGTCATCACAGAGGAATTACTAGGCCTGGAATCAATGAAAAGTACAAGCACTGGTCAGGACTTGTTTGAGTGTGCTGTAAATTGTGTTGAGAAAAGTGGCTTGTCATGGAATAGAATGGCAAGCATTACAACAGATGGGGCCAGAGCTTTTACTGGAAAAAATGTGGGTATGGTTAAGCTTTTAAAAAACAAGTTACAAGCACAAGACGCAGACAGTGATGTCTTATCATTTCATTGCATTTTGCATCAGGAAAGCCTTTGTAAAGCTGCACTGGACTTAAAGCATGTGATAGAACCTGTTGTAAGTGTGGTGAACATAATCAGAGCAAGGGCACTCAACCATCGACAGTTCAAATCAATGCTTGAGGATATGGAGGCAGATTATGAAGATGTAATTTACCACAACAGTGTGAGGTGGTTGAGCTTGGGCAAAGTGATAAAAAGAGTCTGGGTATTGCAGAATGAAATCCTCTTATTTCTGGATATGAAGGGGATTTCTTGTGATTTTGTGACCAAAATGGGATGTGAGGAGTGGAGATATGAGATGATGTTTGCAGCTGATGTATTTGAGAAATTGAATGAACTGAATGTGACATTGCAGGGAAAGGGGTTGTTCGCACATGAAATGTGGAAGCATGTAAAATCATTCAATGCAAAACTAGGTCTATTTGCAAGGCAAGCAGGTGAGGGCAAGTTTTGTCATTTCCCTTTATTAGGAAAAGAGAAAGTGCCTGAAAGTGTTTCCGCTAAGATTAGGGATCATTTGCAGAGTTTGGAGGGCGAGGTCACAAGAAGATTTCAGGACTTCAAGAAGATTGAGCCTAAATTTAATTTGCTGTCTTCTCCTATCACTGCTGATATTGATACAGCACCTGAGGAGCTGCAGCTTGAACTAATTGACATGCAGTCAGATCACACAGTGAAAGAAATGTTTAATACTGTGACATTAGTTGACTTTTATAAGTCTTTGTCTGCTGAAAAATTCCCATGTGTGAAAAAATTTGCTGGGAAAATCTTCTCTATATTTGGATCTACATATATTTGTGAACAAAGTTTTTCTTGCATGAAGATCAACAAGAGTAAATACAGATGCTCTTTGACAGACATAAACTTGCAGGCAGTGATGAGAATCTCAACAAGCAACTTCACTCCTGATTTCAAAAAAATTGTAAAAAAGTGTGATAGGGTGCACTTGTCTCATTAAACTGATTCTATAATTAAATGTGCTAGCAGCTAGAAATCTAGATAATATGACATTAGCACAATAAATAAATTTAATAAAACTACCACTTTTGTTTAAGTTTTATTTATTGATTTTTATGATACCATTTATATTTTTTCTGAAATGAAATGTAATGTTAACTAAAGAATACAATCATTTTAATTTTAATTTATTGGAATGCGTACAATTTTACAAAATGTAAATAGTGTTTGGGAAGTGTTTGTATATTTCAGTTTTTACGAGTGTAAAACCTGAATCGAAACGTCGATGATCCAATATTATGATTCTTTATAAGTTTTAAACTTTTAAAAAGTATATAACAGTGTTTGAGGTCGTTGATTATCGACTTATCCAAGCAATTGAATGCCCATATGCATATTTTAATAGAAATGCGGTATTATTGAGCAAAGAATACGATTGACCTCATTTTAATGAATGAGTCTTGTAGGTGAAAGTGATGGATTCATCTTTACCATGTAATTTTATCTTTTCTCATATTCTCTTACATCTTTTAAATGTTGTTATATTAAAGAACCGATGGTGATGTAAGAGAAAAAGGCGTACTTCAGATACACAAAACATATCCAACTTGAAAATTATTTGTTAACAATTTTTGGTTTTAACGGCACTTTTAACACAATATTGGCTTATCATGCCGATGAAATGGGAGCTGAGTGCCTTTACCAAGGACATACAGAGGAAGCCGACCTGGGCTGCCCTGGGCGGGTATCAAACCTGCAACCCTTGCAGTGGCGAAGCACCCACCCAAGCAACCCCGCAACTGCGGGGGGAAGGGGGGAGGCCAAATAGGGGCCCAAAATTCTCATGAAACAACATTTTTTATATTTGGAGTGGGTGGGTCCATAATTATATTTTGCTGGGGGGGGGGGGGGCAGAATTATTTGCTACGCTCCTGGACCCTTGGATTGCGAGTCCGACACTCCACTCACTGAGCTACCGCGCCACACCAACCCACCCACCCCTTTTAAAGTTAAGACTGGTTGGATATTAAAGATAGTTTCAATAGTGTGATTATATTTGTTAAAGTCATAGATCGTTATTTTAGAATTTTTGTTATCACATTTGGAATTGCGGTGTTGGGTACATTATCAATCTAATGAGAACTTAAACATGGCTCTAGAAAGTGCTTATATATTTGTATGTGAAGCCTTATCTTTGCATAAGTACAGGATATATATATATATATATATATATATATATATATATATATATATATATATATATATATATATATAGAGAGAGAGAGAGAGAGAGAGAGAGAGAGAGAGAGAGAGAGAGAGAGAGAATTACAAATATACAGCGGAAAGTGCTATCCCTGGATTCTAAGGAGAATGCTTGATAACATTAAGAGAATTTTAAAATACAAATAATACTATTATCATACAGGTTGAACATTTTTAATTCGTACTCAACGGAGATTCGAACCTGAATCCGCGGGTTACGGTAACCATCGCCATGCCTGTAAGCACCAACCCCTATACCATCTCGACCATACACACATCACCAAAATAATGATGCTACAACGTTGGTGGTATATAGGCATTCGTGCGAAGCACACATACCAGCATGTACTGGGTCCATACATTGTACATAAAAATTGTATGTCAATGAGCGAAATTGGATTGAAAAATATCAACGCCCTAAGAAGAAAAGGCCATAGGAGTCCAAGGGGATCAATGAATACTATTTACCTAGAAACATTATTTTCTCGTCTATTTTAAGTTAATGAAGTTGTCTTTGTGTTGCTTGTTGACTGAATCAAATACATGCGTTTACACAAGATACCTATACCGTGAATAGGATATTTATTTGATCACAGTAGACATGACAATAGACGTGACTAGCCCAATATATGATTTTTAACTTTTCTCCATTCAGATTTCCCGACAATCCTAAATCGTGTAAATAAAGAATATGCCGTAGTCTATTTTCATATCTACGTACCAGTGATACTAGTTACAAATAATCATGTATCAAATCATCATATCCTTGAATGATTCAAAGTTCTAGACACGCATCGGCAGGGTAGTGCTAGTAGCTGTTCTTGCTTCATTGGTATTTTAGGGTATTGACAGTAGCTATTCTACCCTTATTGATATTTTTCACAATTGTTCTTTAAGATTGTGCTAATACGTTTACATTATGGGCGGCTCCAGGATCTTTTGATCTGTAATTACCAGGTCGACAGGTCGATACATACAGATGTATCTGTAGAGATTACCGAGAGAGAGAGAGAGAGAGAGAGAGAGAGAGAGAGAGAGAGAGAGAGAGAGAGAGAGAGAGAGAGAGAGAGAGAGAGAGAGAGAGATGATTATAAAATAAGAAGCAAAGAAAATAATGAAGAAATAGATAAATACGTGTAAATAAATGAATAAAGATGTGAAGCATGATACGTATGGTTCGCTGGTCCGTACAGAGACTACGACGTGAACTTAAAATGAAAATGATTTTTCACATCAGATGTATATCAAGTTTTGTACAGAAGACCATCCAGAACTGATGCACGCTAGAGCTAGGAAGGTCATGTTGTATGTGCAGGTAATTACTTGTACAGATCTTCGCCTAACGGGGAGCTTTTGATGGCGTAATGATAATGTAATGACCGCAGGAATCCGACTCTTCGGACTACATTGTCACACGACACGTCCTAATTAATCTGTCTGGGCGTAGGAATTCTTTAAGACCCCCTAGAGGAGATAGTTTAACAAGATCAGGGACAAAACGCTCCAAAGTTACTTACGAAACATTTGCTAAATTGTCGTTTTAGATTAGAAGTTTTTTTTAGTCAAATTATCTTTAATGACGGTCTTGAGTGCATACATGTAATAATTGCTTACCTACTCTCAGATTTTGATTTAATTTTTATATATGTCGTTATTATCAAGCGTACGTTAAAAATGTTTTTTAAATGACAGTCGATTAATACTTAACAAAAGCATGACTAAATGACAGTCGATTAATACATAACAAAAGCATGACTAAATGACAGTCGATTAATACTTAACAAAAGAATGACTAAATGACAGTCGATTAATACATAACAAAAGCATGACTAAATGACAGTCGATTAATACTTAACAAAAGAATGACTAAATGACAGTCGATTAATACATAACAAAAGCATGACTAAATGACAGTCGATTAATACTTAACAAAAGAATGACTAAATGACAGTCGATTAATACTTAACAAAAGCATGACTAAATGACATTCGATTAATACTTAACAAAAGCATGACTAAAAAGTTAAATGACAGTCGATTAATACTTAACAAAACATTGACTAAAAAGTTAAATGACAGTCGATTAATACTTAACAAAAGCATGACTAAAAAGTTAAATGACAGTCGATTAATACTTAACAAAAGCATGACTAAAAACTTAAATGATTAAAAAAAAATGGGTATACATTCGAATGTTGTATGTTTCCTTAACAAATAATTTTGTTGTCTATATTGTTGGTAAGGCCGCGTGCTTTGCCCCAAATGGTGACTCTCGATCAAAATTTTCCATTCCAATTCGAACGAGTACGATGGATTTCTCTAGTATACCGTAACTAAAAAAGTATATATATATATATATATATATATATATATATATATATATAACACGGTAAAATTGAACGTAGGATAATCATCAGTTGCGTGTGGTCTAAAATATATATAACACAGTAAAATTGAAAGTAGGGTAATCATCAGTTGCGTCTGGTCTAAAATATATATATAGCACAGTAAAATTGAAAGTAGGGTAATCATCAGTTGCGTCTGGTCTAAAATATATTTAACACAGTAAAATTGAAAGTAGGGTAATCATCAGTTGCGTGTGGTCTAAAATATATATAACACAGTAAAATTGAAAGTAGGGTAATCATCAGTTGCGTCTGGTCTAAAATATATATATATAGCACAGTAAAATTGAAAGTAGGGTAATTATCAGTTGCGTGTGGTCTAAAATATATCTAACATAGTAAAATTGAAAGTAGGGTAATCATTAGTTGCGTCTGGTCTAAAATATATCTAACACAGTAAAATTGAAAGTAGGGTAATCATCAGTTGCGTCTGGTCTAAAATATATCTAACACAGTAAAATTGAAAGTAGGGTAATCATCAGTTGCGTGTCGTCTAAAATATATCTAACACAGTAAAATTGAAAGTAGGGTAATCATCAGTTGCGTCTGGTCTAAAATATATATATAGCACAGTAAAATTGAAAGTAGGGTAATCGTCACTTGCGTCTGGTCTAAAATATATATATAGCACAGTAAAATTGAAAGTAGGGTAATCATCAGTTGCGTCTGGTCTAAAATATATCTAACACAGTAAAATTGAAAGTAGGGTAATCATCAGTTGCGTGTGGTCTAAAATATATCTAACACAGTAAAATTGAAAGTAGGGTAATCATCAGTTGCGTCTGGTCTAAAATATATCTAACACAGTAAAATTGAAAGTAGGGTAATCATCAGTTGCGTCTGGTCTAAAATATATATAACACAGTAAAATTGAAAGTAGGGTAATCATCAGTTGCGTGTGGTCTAAAATATATCTAACACAGTAAAATTGAAAGTAGGGTAATCATCAGTTGCGTCTTGTCTAAAATATATCTAACACAGTAAAATTGAAAGTAGGGTAATCAGCAGTTGCGTGTGGTCTAAAATATATATAACACAGTAAAATTGAAAGTAGGGTAATCATCAGTTGCGTGTGGTCTAAAATATATATAACACAGTAAAATTGAAAGTAGGGTAATCATCAGTTGCGTCTGGTCTAAAATATATATAACACAGTAAAATTGAAAGTAGGGTAATCATCAGTTGCGTCTGGTCTAAAATATATATAACACAGTAAAATTGAAAGTAGGGTAATCATCAGTTGCGTGTGGTCTAAATATATATATATATAACACAGTAAAATTGAAAGTAGGGTAATCATCAGTTGCGTGTGGTCTAAAATATATCTAACACAGTAAAATTGAAAGTAGGGTAATCATCAGTTGCGTCTGGTCTAAAATATATCTAACACAGTAAAATTGAAAGTAGGGTAATCATCAGTTGCGTCTGGTCTAAATATATATATAACACAGTAAAATTGAAAGTAGGGTAATCATCAGTTGCGTCTGGTCTAAAATATATATAACACAGTAAAATTGAAAGTAGGGTAATCATCAGTTGCGTGTGGTCTAAAATATATATAACACAGTAAAATTGAAAGTAGGGTAATCATCAGTTGCGTCTTGTCTCAGGATGATAGCCTCTGATAGTCTGGAACCCTGATTCCACTCGCACCTTGTTCCATTGACAACGATCTACGAGTGAACTAAAGGTTAGGGTACCGTCGTAAACTTTGGAATCCTCAACTTACCCATGTAGTATAAATTATTATAAATTCAAAAACTATCTTCTGATAGCTTTACATTGGGTCTTTATTCGTTATTTCTACAACATGAGTACATAATTGAAAAAAAAGTCTTACGATGTGGTTTATCATTTTAATCTGATGCATATGCTGAAATTACGACATTCTTTTTGATAATATGGCCATGTGTCATAGCTAGAAAAGAAACATGTTCCAATCCATAGGTCTTCTCCATCTCAGTTATATGTTTTGATATCCATACATGTCAGTATGGTTTTGATACATATATGCATACATGCCAATATGATTTTGATACATATATGCATACATGTCATTATGATTTTGATACATATATGCATACATGTCAGTATGGTTTTGATACCTATATGCATACATGTCAGTATGGTTTTGATACATATATGCACACATGTCAGTATGGTTGTTATACATATATCCATACATGTCAGTATGGTTTTTAATTACTTCTTTTAGCATGAGTTTCATTTGTTTTACTCAGAAAGTTTTTCGTGACTATGGAGCCAGTGTGAACGTGAGTATGGCAAATACAAAAAAAAAAAAAAAAAAAAAAAAAAATACTGATAACTTTTTGATAAATTGACACTCTATGTTCCCTATATCGTACCCGTCAGCCAGATTGTCAAGGCGAATAATTATACCCCCTGTATCTGACGACCTCCATCTTCACTTCGACATCGGCGCGGACATGTCCATCTGCATGCAAACTGCTCCCGTGAAATCGCAGGTAACAGTTTTATTTATTTTTGTTTTCCTTTAGATATATATCTATTAGTATACGAGTCTACTAGTGTACTTATACCTCACTAAATAGATCATTATCTCACTCTCAGGGTGAAAACCTCTATATGCAAGACGTATTACATTTGTTTTGTCTACATAAGTAAGTAAGTAAATACGTTAAGATCCAAGGAAGGAAGGCAGCACTAAGCAAGTAAATGTAAGTAATTATTTAGTATGCAAGAAAGTATGTATGTATGTATGTATGTATGTATGTATGTATGTATGTATGTATGTATGTATGTATGTATGTATGTATGTATGTATGTATGTATGTATGTATGTATGTATGTATGTATGTATGTCTCTCTCTCCTCTCTCATACATAATACATACACACGGAGAAAGAAAGGGATAGAAAGATAACTATGTACAATAATTACAAACTTAGCATCTTGTGCTTGGTGTAAAGTTATTCAAAGTTAGGATGTTTTACATTTTCAGGATGATTTCAAATTCAAGTTCAAAATATTCAGCTTTCTAGATATATGGCTTGAAGATTTATCTTCATGACTATAATTCAGAGAAAAGAAAGATAACGTCACCGGATATCATGTGCAACAAGTGATGGCATTTTTTAAATGTCATAATTGGCAGCAGATTTCATTTATCAGTTTACTAATACACACATGTTTTATAGGATTACCCAACTGAATTAGTTCTTTGTCAACAGGTCCAGTTGTTTTTAAACAACTTAACGGCATATGGTGTTTGTGGCAGATTAAGTAAAACATTTTTATAATCTTGTAATGAAGAATCACTTTATCTTCGAGTATATATTAAATATAATCTATATGGTCATTGAGTACATAAAAAATATAATCTATATGGTCTTTGAATACGTATAAAATATAATCTATATGGTATTTAAATACATATAAAATATAATCTATATGGTATTTGAATACATATAAAATATAATCTATATGGTCTTTGAATACTTATAAAATATAATCTATATGGTATTTAAATACCTATAAAATATAATCTATATGGTATTTGAATACATACATACATACAATATAATCTATATGGTCTTTGAGTACATATAAAATATAATCTATATGGTCTTTGAATATTAGTCCAGAAGAAAACATGCCACAAGTGTTGAACAATTTTAACACTATTCTACAAAAGGTTTATCATTAGTCTCTGGAAAAATAATTTTCGAAATTTGATAAATTCTTCATCTTTTGTGTGGAAAACTTGACGTTTTTTTCCAAATAACACGCCGATATTAAAAGCGAGTCTCGTGAATGAAACATGGCTAAACCATAAATAAGAATCGGTGATGTTAAACTATGTTGGATAAGACAAGAATAAATTTTAGTCGAGATAACAGGAGCAAATTTTCGTGCATCGCTACACATGCTACAGGCATGGTAATGACAGTAGTATACACATCTGGCCATTACACACGTTATGCCAAGCACGGTTGAAATAAACTACATCAACAATTGTTTGTTGTATTAAAATTTAATATAAGTGCTGATTTGGCGTTGTATAATAATAATAATAATAATAATAATAATAATAATAATAATAATAATAACTTTATTTCTGAGGATAATACATTTAGTTCTGAATCAATCAAGCAATCTTGTATGTAGTCCTCAATATTAGAATATTAGAATTATACATGAAATGTATATGTAGAAATTAAAATCTTAAAGACGGAGCAAATGGAGCAATTGTATCAGGACAACCGCAACTCAGTGAAATTATATTTGTTTTGTTTTGTTTGTTGGGGGGGGGGGGGAGGGTGCGCTTTTCTTAATTGCTCTAGGGCCGCCTACCAACTTAATCCGGTACTGCACACATACATACACACATTAGTTAAAAATATACGTAAGATATACATGTAGGTTTGGGAGATGAGACGGTAGTGAGGGTATCCAAGTTAGTTATCTCAATTTGTCTGAGCTATGGCATAATCAGAAAGAAGAAATTTGTGAAGCGCATTCTTAAAAGAAGAGAGTGGATGTTGGTGTTTGTTTAAGATCATTGGGAATGATATTCCACAACACTGCTGCGGAATAGTAAAAGATGTTTTGTACAGAGTCGTTTTGAATTTATCAAATGAAGATTAAAGTATGAAATAGACCGTAGATTGTGTGAATGGATATTTTAAGCTGAATTAGGAGATCGTTGATATATTATGGAGCCATGTTATGAAAAGATGTATATGTCAAATAGCTTTAAAGTACTTTACTCTATAATCAAAAGGTAACACTGTAAATTAACGAATAAATGTGAGGATGGATAGTCTTTTCTTGTAATAATTTTAGCGGCTCGTTTTTGGAGTTTGATTATCTGATTAAGATTAGTAACATTGCAATTCCCCCATATGGTGCAACCACAATCAAACAAAAGCAATGTCAACACTCACACCTGCAAGTTTTTGATTTTTCTTTGTTGTTTAATTTAGTTCTCTGAACAAATATATTGATATCCTCTAATTTCTCTATTCTTTACCTGTATCCATACAGTTAATTTTTGGTTTCGCACCACAGTATAACAGCATCAACGTCAAGTTGTAAATTTTGTCTGAAGGAAGGAATTGTATCACTCATGGCATGTAAGGTTGTGCCACCCTCAAAAAGATCAGCTTCAGTGGCAATCATATGAAGTGGTCAATTATTAATGAAAAGGAGAAAGAGCAAAGGGCCAAGAATAGAGCCTTGAGGGACTCGACTTTTGACGTATTGTAAAGAAGATGTAGCATTGGTCACATAAGAACACTGTTGCCTTCCTGTTAGGTAAGAAACAACCCAAGCAAGCGAATTATCAAAGATTTTGAATGCCTTTAGATTTTTCATCAATATTTCATGATCTACAAATCAAACGCTTTTCCAAAAATCAAAATACAGTTTTATTTTCGTCATCTACAGATGCTATCCATGTATCAACCAACTTTGCGAGGGCAATTTGGCATGAATGTTTTTCTCTGAAACGTGATCGTGAGTTATTTATAAGATTATATTTCTCTAAAATTACGCGAAGATGAAGGACGATGTGTTTTTCAAACTTTTTAGATTAGGTTAGTAAAATTGATGTAGATCGATAGTTTTTTTCTGACGATCTATCACCTTGTTTAAAGACTGGGAACACTTTGGCTAAATTTCAGATTAATGGAAAAGATTCCCTTATCAGTACTAGTATTTATCAAGCTAGCTATTGAAGGGGCAGCAACTTGAGCTGATAGTTTGAGTATTTGTTGGTGAGATTTCATCAAGTCCTATTGCTTTCTTGCCATCAAGTTCCTCTAAAATATCTGTAACATCTTGAACACATATGTAAGGGATCTGTAATGATATACGAGATGGGACTTTCGACTCTACTAAATTTATAAGGAGTCAAAATTCGTGTGATGTGGAAGAATGTTCTCCAAGTATTGAAGTTAATGATGTGAAAAATGTATTTAGGTCGTTTGCAATATCTAATGGCTTTGTACTGATATGACTACCGTTTTTTTTTTTTTTTAAATTCTGAAGGGAAATCATGATATTTTAAACTTGAGTGAAAGTTACGAAAATATTTCCATATTGTTCTGCAGTCATTTTTATTCTCAATTAATCTTGAAAAATGATCCATTTTAGCTTTAGCGATTAAACTTGTTACTAAATTTCTGCGTTTTTTGTAACTTAATTTGTGGCGCTATTTCGAAAGAAATGGCGCAGTTTCACGGCTTACCTTAATTCAGAGTTAGACCAGTCAGGTTGCATAATCCTCTTGACCCTTTTGCATGTAATTGGAGCATGTCGATTTAGGACTTCAAGAAAAGTGCAGTCCAGCGTTGTACATCAAGATCTTGGTTTATAAAAGTAGGTTGAACATTACTTAGAGCATATTTCAAGTCGGTCCAACAGATATCTTCATGGAAATGGTTATAGGATTGGTACTTTATAGTGGTATGGGCCTTTTTGAATGGTTTCCAGAACTTGTTTAATGTGGCACTGATTGGACAGTGGTCGCTAATAAAATATGTTGGGACGAATGTCTCGACTTTAATTTTACTATGCCTATTGCTTCAGACTCTGCCTTATTTTCCTATCTTTATATGATCAAAGGCATAACACACGTGCGACTGTTATTCTTTGCCACTGTGACTTCAAGCCGTACATTAAAGCAATTGTTCACGTATTTTTAATGAATTTGGACATAAAAGTTCAACGGAAAACGTGTTAGCTTTACATACGTCTTATGAAGTTATGAGCTAAATTGTAAATTGTATCATAACAAAGATCTAGCACCGAGAAGACTGAGAAATTTACTGGTTCGGACCAAAAAAGTAACCTTCAATTATCTCGACTTTAGACGCAATTAAAGTAGATGCACGCGTATCAGCTATTGTAGCACTCGGAAGGAGATGAACCGCACCGTTATGCAGCACGTGCAGCCTTGAGCTCGATTGGGTCTAGCATTTTCCTATACAGTGCACACGATCTGTGTATTATCTTCACTTCCAGGTACGGGAATGTACATGATAGTTATGTTCTATATATCTGTGATTTAATATCCATCAAAATTCAATCTCTTCTAGGATACAAAATTCATTAATGTGCTTCTGATTCAAGCAAGGTTTAATATAGTAGTATTGACAGATACACGTGCTGGTTTGTTTATTTCTTTCTGATTACGCCAAGAGCAACCACGCATGCACTAACATTTACATCCAACCTAAGTCGGGAGAAAACTATTCACATTTTACATCTCATTTTAACATTAGAACTTTGCTTCAGTTTTTCGGAACCTTCACAAGTGTGATAACTTTGTATGACGTAGTCGCTTTCTATCGGTTTTTTTGTGTCACAATACAATCAAAATGCTAAAACAGTCCTTTTAAACAATATTTTTGGAGTTTTTTGCCAGGATGGATAATATAGTGGTAAAGTCATTGCAGGGAGAATCAGCTTAATTTACGCCATAGTCACATTGTTTCTGGAATTTGCATATAAAAATTTTTCATTATTAAGACAATGAATGTGAAAATGTATAGACTTTGAGCTTAAATACAAAGAAGCAAACTTGCAAATTTGAACTAAATCCAAGCAATACTTTGGACTTATCAAAGACTAAATTTACCATATATTCTTGATATTTTAGATTACTGCGTGGGAGCTAGTCGGTTTATGCTTCCACATTTTAACCTGTATTTTCTAACATTGTACAATCACTCACACCCTGTTATTACATCCTGCTGTTGGTCACAGGTCCAAAGAGTAAGAGGTGTTTAGTAAGTTTGATTGACAAAGTGGAACTGATAATTGCTCTACGACAATAATGTTACCAGCATGCTCTCCACGGGTGATGTTCAACCAAGGTCATAACGTATGTGATAATCGTGCTTAACTGAATTTATTAAATCGTGGTCGTTAACCTTTGGGACCTGACAGTTTTGTTGAGTATTCACGGACGACGGTTTTATTCTGAAAATTCTCATCTATTTGAAGTCGTTGTGTCCGTAAGTAAGACAAGACTCCTCAGTACATTCTTGTTAATGGTATTGTCGGCAAATTTGAGTGCTACATCCATGTTGAGAGGCTTGACCCATAAGGAAAGAATGGGCGTCGTTGGCTCCATTTTAAGGCTTGTGTTTTTAATTAGATATCACCATATATATGTAAGCTTTAATTGCGATACATTCAATAAGTATAGTTGTACTCTAATAACACCTTTTTTTCAAACTGGCCTCCATCGAGAATGAAATTACAAGATGTGCATGTTTTGAGCGCAATTTATATATTTTCATTAAAACTACACTTTATTTTGGTCTGGTAAGAGAAGTTGCTGTTGTTTTGTTTTTGAAATCCTCATAACTTCGTTGAAATATAAATTTACATTTGTGAAACTCGAACTGAACAGTTCTATCTTTCTTGTTGTAAACCACACAAAACTCGAACTGAACTGTTCTATCTTTCTTGTTGTGCATTATACAAAACTCGAACTGAACTATGCTATCTTTATTGTTGTGCACTACACAAAACTCGAACTGAACTGTTCTATCTTTATTGTTGTGCACTACACAAAACTCGAACTGAACTGTTCTATCTTTATTGTTGTGCACTACACAAAACTCGAACTGAACTGTGCTATATTTATTGCTGTGCACTACACAAAACTCGAACTGAACTGTGCTATATTTATTGTTGTGCACTACACAAAACTCGAACTGAAGTGTTCTATCTTTATTGTTGTGCACTACACAAAACTCGAACTGAACTGTTCTATCTGTATTGTTGTGCACTACACAAAACTCTAACTGAACTGTTCTATCTTTATTGTTGTGACCTACACAAAACTATAAGAATAATCTTGCCTCAGCATGACACTATTTACTGACATCTTGAAACATGCATTTGAAATGCATTACTAAGGTAATTAAGTATTCTAGTTAAAAGTACCAAAGTAATTTCTCTGTGTAAAATTAAACAAAACAATTTGCATTTTATTTTAATTTTTCTTAAATGATCAATGTCTAAGATTTAGCACTAAGAAAATTAACACACGACAAAAAGTTTCTGGTACAGTGAATTAGAACTATTGCAGTATTTATAACGATGAGATTACCCTTATATTGTATTATATTTGATAATTATTATCATTGATTACCTTATAGTGTATTATAGTTGATAATTATTATCATTGATTACCTTACAGTATATTATAGTTGATAATTATTATTATTGATTACAGTATATTGTATTATAGTTGACAATTATTATCATTGATTACCCTTATAGTGTATTATATTTGATAATTATTATCATTGATTACCTTATATTGTATTATAGTTGATACTTATTATTATTGATTACCCTTATAGTGTATTATAGTTGATACTTATTATCATTGATTACCCTTATAGTGTATTATAGTTGATAATTATTATCATTGATTACCATTATAGTGTATTATAGTTGATAATTATTATCATTGTGACGAGGCATTTTCTAGCAAATGTTTAAGTTCAAGTTTTTGGCAATTTGTTGACACAAAATAAAAGAGAACCTGACTTATTATATTCTTTTTTGACATTTAAAAAAAAAAAATAAAAAAATAAGATAAAAACTACATTTTTATAACTATGGCCATAACTTGTGATAAAACGTTGTATTGTTGTCGTGCTCGTATTCTACCATTGAAGAGCGACCAACATCTTTTAAACTTCAAAATTACTTCCAGGGGAAAGGGGAGGGGAGGGGCGCATTGTTGTTTTTTCTACATCCACTGACCCGGAACGCAAGCCATGAAAAACGGGCTGCTCTTTGTATTCTCCTCTTACGTTATGCAGGGGGGGGGGGGGGGTATTGTGCTTTATTCTACATCCCCGAGCCCTAAGTGGATGGACCTTAACAAAGTAACTGGAAGCGAATTTCATTTTTGTGATTTCAGACTTTTAGTTTAAGATATAGTCGAAGTTTTTCTAGTGCAAGTCAATTACGTTCTGATCTACGGTTTAATAAAACGCAGTCTCTAATAACATTGGCACTTTTCAAAATTGATTATGTCTGTGACATACACGAAATGAATATGAACATAAATTCTCTCTTAGAGCCTTACTAGAAACTAAAGGAAATCGTCCGTCTACAGATCGATTATTTTGGTTTAAAAGTGTATCCGGATGAATCATTTGTGGAGTATTTTATTTTAATACTTATAAAGACATTGCATGGTAACAAAACAAAACGAATCTCATAAAAGAAGAAAATTAAAAAAAATTTAAAAAAAGGTCGAGCGAGACAGAGAGAGAAAGTTATTTTTTGCGACATATAATTAATTCTTTACGTAAAGACACAGTTAGCGAGAAAGAAATTAACAGAAGTACAAAAATTAATGCGCAATGTACATCAGTTGAGCATAATTAATTTCTCAATAAAACTTTAGAATGTCTTCATGAATTTTGATAAAAGTAAAGTACAACGATCAATAGTTACAATTGTATCAAAGGAAGTTTGCTAGATTCTCAGAGTAAATCGCTGTTTCCCGATGCGATATATAAACAGAGTAGGTTATCTCAAACCGTTTAAACTGGACCCTAAGCAACAACAAAAACAAAACGGCCAGGAAACTTAACATTAACTTGGTTAGTGAACTAGATTGGATAAATTATCAGTATTTCTTAATCTTAAATGCAGCGGCGTTGCAAGAAATTCTGCCCCCCCCCCCCTCCCCCCGACCTGCAAAAATTAATTCTGGAGCCCCCTCCAATAAAAGAAAGTAACCCACCCACTCTCGCAGTTGCTGGAGTTGCTTGGGCGGCTGCTACGCCACTGCTTAAATGGCATTTAACGCCTTAGAACGTCGTCGATGATGATGTAGGTCATGTATGCAGTTAGCATTGCAATGTATTTCATGACAATTAAGATAATTTTGTAGAAACCCCATCTGAAACATTTGCAATAATTGACACAGGAAAGTGTTCTCTCTTGACCTTAGCGATAGCGAGAAGTATCCACGTGAAGCTAATCTGCATGACTCATTTTGAAACAGGAGTAATTTGTAATTTACTGAAGCAGGACCGGCGAAACACTATGCTTTATTACGACAAGAATAATCTAGGTCAACTCATTCACTGTACATTTGATAGAAGGGCAGAAACCTAGAGCACACAATATTAAAAGCAAACAAGGAAAATGAGAGACTGTTGGAAATAATACAAACCGCATAGAAGTAACTTTGACGTACTATGTAACAGTCACAAAGAGAATTACAGTCAATCGCCGATTCGCCCATGTGATAGTCTAATTTTTACATGTCGTACTTTTCAACGACTTGCCCTTCTTAGAGCATTTTTTTTTTTTTGTGGTCCATGACCTACCTGAATTCCACTATATAACACATGCAAATTAAAGTAATCATATGTCAACATTTCTCAACCTATTGTCAACAACAATTTCTCTAAATATTTAGATTTATTACTAATTCATATTAGAGTATTATAAAGAAAAGAACTTTATTATTATTATTATTATTATTATTATTATTATTATTATTATTATTATTATTATTATTATATAAAGAATACAAATCACACGGCGAATAACAGTCCTTTCAAGTGGACTGGATCCAGCAAGGAATCACGTGTGTCAGGGATTGATTAAGATAATTGCAACAAACTGACAACAAACAGTGCAAAACTAGTTTTTAACTAACCTAAGCGCTTTCGACTCTCGCTGATTCTTTTTCAAAGGCAAACACAAAACAGACAAGACAAACAATAAACACAAAAAGCGTTGAAACTACAAAAGTTTACATTACTATTTCTAATGGAATCTATAGCGTACTAACGGGGGGGGGGGGGGGGGAACCGGGCGGTTGCCCCGGGCGCCAGAGGTCTTGTGGCGCCAAAACAGCTGATGACAATTCGGACCTCGTATTCTGGCCCTTTGGGCTATCATCGTCGTCCCGGGCGCCATTTAAACTTAGTACGCCACTGAATAGAATTAAAGCTTGAAAATGTTTGATGTTTCGACCAGTTGGCTTCAGCTTGGCTGATGATGCTGTAAACTAGTTGGTATTGACCTACAAAGGGAGGAGCTAGATCGTCATCGGTTTCTTAATGTAAAAAGGGGTAACAGCAAATTATATTTAGGATGTTTCATTGTTTCTGTGATGCGAGTAATGATCATATCAATCATAACACCAGGAAGAACAAAAAAAAAACAGTAGTAATTATAGGTGAATGAGTGAGTAATGAGCAAAATGAATGAATTATTTAATTGAAAAAGTGGTGGCTGTAAACAGATGATGATTTTATTTGTGTGTGGTTGTCCTTTTTCTAGCCTTCTTGGTTTAAGCCGCTTGGTTTCAGTGTTGTAAAGCGGCGTATCCAGTAAGATTCATTTTCTTTCCTGGTTTCGGAACTCCAGTTGCGGTTGTGAGCAATTGCAGTCAGTGTTACATCACTGAAAGTGTCGCCAGGGGAAGAGAAATGTTCTGCAACTGGACTTCTGTCCAGCTTTTTTGTCATCCAATCAAATCTGTGAAGATTGATCCTTTTGTGTATCTTTTCAGTTTCTCCAACATAATGAAGGCCGCAGATCTTACGTGTGATGAGATAAATTACATTCTCTGGTATGCACGTTCAGTTTGGACCATGTATGTTCAATTTTTCGCTCGTTGGTGTGCTAAAGAATGTGCTGGTCTCTATAATATGTTGACAGGTTTTATCACCTTTTATCACCACAGGGACCAGATTTGCCAACTGGGCGAAACATCAAACCTTTTCAAGCTTTTATTCCATTAGAAATAGTCATGTCAACATTTGTAGTTTCAACGTTTTTTATTTTGTGTTTCTTTTTTGTCTTGTCTCTGTTTTATGTTTGCCTTAAAAAAGACTCACTGAGAGTCGAAAGCTCTTAGGCTAGTTAAAAACTAGTTTTGCACTGTTCTTTGTCAGTTTGATTCCTATTGTAATTAATAAACAGAGCCATCTCCGCTCCGGTGATTGGTCAACTGAAACTCTGTTCAGCCTATCAGGAACGTTACGAGACCAACGGACAATACCATAAAATCACCATTACTTATTATCTAACAAAGTAGTTTTCTGTTATATAAAAATGCTTTGGCATCAAACACCTAAAACCGCCAATGTAACATCATGAAAAGAAATTGATACCAACTATGTTATAAAAATAAGCAATAAATGCATACTTATATGATAGAGAGGAGAACTAATATATGCTAAAAAAAAAAGCAATATTCCAGATCAATTGAAGAAGAGGACAAGGATACGTGCGTGTTTGTCGACAAACATACATATATCGTTTCCATCTTTTTTTACATTTATTTTCAGTGTCGATGCTCCCTACATGGAACGAGGTACGGTTTGTATGTCACCATTTTCTAAGAGAGATATTGAGAAGTTACAGACTCGGGTCAAAATGTACTACTCATAGTCTTCTGTTAAGAAATTTGTTTGGGAACCAACGTATGCTAAACTGATGTTCGTGAATAGAGTAGTTAGACGAGATTAGCAGAGCTCTTGCTAACACACTGAAGTGTTATTTCAGCATCCTCTTTCACGCCAACTCTTTGACATAGCAAAAGATCTTTGTAGATCCAAACTATTTCAATTGTTTATGTTACCACAGAAATCCTTCTAGATCATCGAGTTCGACCTGTTTAGATTTTGGGAAACTCCGATATTGCAGCTTAAAATAGTAGTGATTCACATTCGTCTTTAGGTCACACAGACTGTAAAAATCATGAACTTGTGTTCATAGTATTAGTTACATACTAGTTTACAAGGGAGTACGGAATGTTATGACCATTTTGAACCTCCATGCAGCCTGAACCTAAGTCGAAGGTATATGGGGTTCAAGACGGTTGTAACATTCTGGTTCAGGGTATATTGGGTACAAGACGGTCAATCCGTACACCCCAATAAACTAATATATATATATATATATATATATATATATATATATATATATATATATATATATATATATAATGAATTTATTAACTACTAAACTTTACTTAAACTAATTTGATGACAGAATGACACATAAGGATCTCTTAGATGCCATTAACGATCACGCAGGCAAGTATTTAAAAACAGTGCGCTGATTGTAGAAGTTGAAATAACAGACGAATCAGCATGGTTTAATTAGAATCTAACCTTCTTATTGAGATTATTTCCACTAATAAATAAACCAAACAGTAACTCATTTCTATATAGACAAAATCATTTCATAAATCTGCATCTATGTATAATTAAATTATTTCATATATCTGCATCTATATATAATAAAATCATTTCATAAATCTGCATCTATATATAATAAAATCATTTCATATATCTGGATGATAAATTAGATATTTGCAATTTTAACTTTTGAAGCGGAGATTGATCGCCATTTTCTTTTACCCACTTGAGCATTACCAGTTGTCATGCGATTTCCTTTTATCTCTCTTGTAAGTCACATAACCAAGTTATGACCTTGTTGGGGTTCGTTCACCCGGCTAGAATAATTTTTAACAGAAATATTGGATTTTATATATTAATAATTGACCAATCATGGATTTTATATATTAATAATTGACCAATCATATTCCTACAGTTTTTGTTTAAGAGGTATTAACATTGATTAGGACCATTACACAATTTTCAGTAGAACAAATAATACGCGTGCGTGAAAGACAGTGTACTGGACTGCTGACTCATTTGGCAGCCAAGTACTGTGCCTAGTGATTCCCCCATATTTTGACATAAGTCTGTAACACATTTTAGAAAATATTTTACATCGTTTTTCATTAAGAGAGCCACCTAATCATTTCATGCCAGTACCTCAATGAACCACTATTTGCTGGGGGAAAGCACATTTAAAAGCTCTGTTTATTTTCACGCTAATGTTTGGCATTGTTTCTCTATCGTTTTTTCGGTAAAAATATCAACATTCGTTCATAATCTATCTGTAGCTTGACTATAATGCGTACATATTATAGAGATGATATGCTGCATTAAAGTGTTGATATATTTACCAGTTAACACGCGCTTTTTTAAAAAATTAAATATATTCGTGGCAATCCGCCATTATCTCTTTTAGGACTGCATCCGATTCAAAACGTAGAATTATGTCCGATTTAATGTTAAATAAGTAAGATTCAAATTATGATATCTGTGCTTGTTAATGTCGGTAAAGGCTAGCTTATTTACCTACTTCTTACGATAATCTGCAACACGATTTTGCAACTGTAAAGACAGATGGATCTTAAAGTTTGTTTTCATGATAAAATAACTGTTTGGCTTTTTCGTATAATCAAGAAGTATTGTTACACAAGAAGTTATTTTGTATTATAAACGTCTTCTTATAGTAATGAGTAATACTTCTACTTGGATTATAGGTCATTGAAAAAATATATTGGCATGAAATTATTAACGCTTTGAAATATGTCAAATATCAAATTTCAGCATTCATTTAGGAAAACAATTGGACACCTGAAAGAGTGAAACTGCATACGTAGATAAAATCTGTTGTTGACTTTGACCAGGAAGCCACGTGTAAAATCTCTGACCTAAAAAATCTAATCATTGAAATGAATGCTGGCCTAAGAATATACGAGGAATTAGGTTTCAGATATGTAATAAAAGGAGTTGGGTTGACATAGATTTGTATCATACAGTAGAGCATTCTTTGTAATGGTGAAGTTCGTTGTAAACATTAAAATGATTGTCATTGTTTTACTGGCCTTGCCAAAATATGTTTTAGTACAACAAGAGAAAAGAAACTCGCAAACGAAGTCAAAATAAATTGACTTACACATGCATTTTCCTTTCTTCTGGATTATTGACCGTAAGATAATACTGTTTGACCATCTCAAGCATTAACATTTATCCCAATGCAAACGCTGTTCATTGTCATGAAGATTAATTGTGATTAGTGGTTATACAACGTTTGCTAACAAATGGCAGCTTGACTTACCTTAAGATTTTATCATCGTTCTACCTTCATTACATATATCGTGAGAACATTTATCGGTGGATCAGTAAAAGATAGAGATACTGGAGGGGAGCAGAAAGTCTTCATCCTCAAGTTATCTCTGTTATAACATGAAAACTATATTATGGCCTAAGAGTCCAATTATTATATTACGGATTAAGAGTAAATTAGTATATTACGGCGTAAGAGTGTTGTTAAAATGAGTTTCCGTACTATCTCAGATGAGTAAACATCTATAAAGAATACTGACGTTAAAGTTGATCCTCACACACACAGATATATATATATATATATATATATATATATATATATATATATATATATATATATATATATATATATATATATATATATATATAAGTAAGTCACCCATCACTCTTTTGTGATACTAGTTGGCGTTAGTTTTCTTTCGGGATTCTAGGCTGGTCCTCTCTTTCAGAAGGCTTTGCTGATGAGCAATATTTTTGTAAGAGGTAACCGAAATGTTGATAGTACACCTGCATCATCGGGAGGCGTAATGTGTTTGTGTGTTTCATTCTTGTGACATCTTACACGACGCAAATTACGTCACGCCAATTCTGCATGATTAGTTTAATCATCATAATTGAAACAGGTCTAGCAGAAATTCGCCATGACTAAAGAAAAAAACCTATTTGTTGACATATGAGACGTTAATTACGTGGGGTTTTCAGATGACAACTTTGCAATTCAGACAATATTAATTATTTACGGCTTGAATTACAGCCCGAACTTTATTAACACTAGATTTCGAATATTTATAAACTTCTTAAAAGAAGAAAACATTTTTTCCCCAGAAACAAGACGTTTTCCACTGGAGGTAGATGGTTGATCAATTTCAGATGTATTATTCACAGGGGCCATATGCTAGTCCACTTATGTCACTGCACTGGAAGAAAGAATATATACTTACTTGTAAATCTGGCTGATCTATTATATCTTTTCTCTCTCCGTGTAGGTTTTGATGCATACATACATATATACATACATACATATATACATACATACATACATAAATACATACATGCATACATGCATACATACATGCATACATACATACATACATACATACATACATACATACATACATACATACATACATACATACATACATACATGTATCCATACTCACTTAATTTCTTCATTTTGTATTTGTTTCCTTCTTAAACAGAATATAAAAGAGTCGAAGATCTTTTTCGCCGGGCAAGTGTGAGAACTCTGTGCATGTAAAAAATAAAAAATTTACATCAAACGACATAGATAAAAATGTAATCGAAGAAAATCAGATAGAAACAAAGCTTTTACCTAGGGAGCCGTGTTAGCAATTAACCTGCAGACGGGTATGTTCCCACCGATGCCGAAATGCAGATGGAGTTCGTCAGGACAGGAACAGGAGGTGTGGTTATTCACCATAATTGACTGGCCCGCCGGCACTATATGGCCCTGGATATTGCAGTTCGGACCTAGGGTACAGAGAGAGAGTAGTATACACACTGTTTGTTGTATTCATATTCTATATCTAGGAGAGAGAGAGAGAGAGAGAGAGAGAGAGAGAGAGAGAGAGAGAGAGAGAGAGAGAGAGAGAGAGAGAGAGAGAGAGAACATGTGTGCATGTCGTTGCAAGGAAATAAAATGGTTTCAATAGAAGAAAAAAATTGTACCAAGCATTGTACTGAACCATTGAGACAGACTGATTCAATCACATCTATCTATCTATCGATCCAACTATCTATTACCCCATGCCATTGTTTAGTGAAGACGTATCTTTAAGAAACTTCTTTTTTTTATCTTCTATACATTCTTAGATATTCATTGCTCAGACATCGGCGTGAGAAAAATATTATTATTATTATTATTATTATTAGTAGTAGTAGTAGTAGTAGAAGTAGTAGTAGTAATAGCATTATTATTATTATTATTATTATTATTATTGTTGTTATTGCTGTTGTTATTGCTGCTGTTGTTGTTGTTTCTGTTCTATCAAAGGCACAATGAACTGAGTATTATTTAAATTTGTACTTCACTGTTTTTCCAAAGAAAATAAAAATCTTTCATTGCAACGGAATAAACGCAATTTTCATTTAAAATAAAATCTTTGTTTGGAAGAAGGGATATTTTAAAAAAAGTACTCTTATCTTTTTCCTTGTCAGAGAAGTTTTGATGATGATGATGATGATGATGATGATGATGATGATGATGATGATGATGACTATTATTATTATTATTATTATACAGAAAAGAGGTCTAAGAGAACCTTACTATCGAGCGAATAAAGTAACACCTGCGTGAGGTTGGCTTGAAGTCGTTGTTTCTCCTATTTCCAAGGACTTCAAGACAACTGTCGTTGTCAGTTGAAGGGTTCTTAAACGCGCTAATATCACAAATAATTTTCCTCTAATCAACTAACGACCATACATTCACGAGACCTAATTTAACACTTGCAAAGTTTGTCTTCATATTTGTATGATTTATCAACACGCTTTTCCAAGCCGGATTCCGGTATTTGATGCGTACTACAAAACATGACTCAAACACCTAATTCACAGAATTATTCCTATCTCAAATGACCAAACACTTATACGTTAGAATATCTTGAAAATCCTTTATGTTAAGAAATAAGGAAGGGTCCATTTTACAAAACTAATCCACGCTACCTTAAAGCCTCGTGAATACATTATGACGTTTGCTCATTGTAAGTGGCTAGTTTGGTATAACAGAACAACAGACCCCCTTACCGTTCGGACAAATTCGGCAGCAAGCGTTTGGGTCGTCGATGGGGTCAACACATGGCGGAAAGCAATCACCTATGGTACAGAATACCTGGCCTGAGGGATAACATCTGCACTCCTCACAAGGGGTCGGTTTGTAGAGCTCTCCCACTGCGAAATGTTTCCCATTTTTCTCACAAATTGGTAACGTGGTTGTTGGTACCGAAAATACAAAATGAATCGATGTACAATATATAACGACTATTTTCACATATGTCTGCATAATTTCGTATTCTTTCTCTGAAGTGATTTCTGTACGTAGACTAACTAAAATCACAAACTTAATATTGTATTCATATGCGTTCCAAAATTTAATTTGAGGACTCGCGTACGAAGTTTATATACTGGAGATCGTTATCTACTTGTGGTCATCGTGTCCGAACAAAAGATAAGATGCTTCAAGACATTCCCTTCACTGAGACTATCAACAGCTGGAACGACTCTGCTTTCTATAGCCTTTACTAATAGAGGTGTCTGAACACAAGATAAGATGTTTCAAGACATTCCCTTCACTGGGACTTTCAACAGCTGGAACGACTGGCCTTTACTAACAGAGGTTGAAGATTGGCGTCTTTGTCTCCTGACGATTATGGCTTATGTTTTTAATTTGACGTCACCAAAGATGTACCATTTTAATGAGGTGAAGTCAGTGAGTATTTTATAACCATTTACGCTTGTTTTGTTTTTTTGCGAACTGACTAGCATCAATAAAAATATACTCTATGTATCAAACTGGAGGCAAATTTTTATCCTATAATTAAAACTTGCAGTCGATGAGGAAGGTTGGTGTAGTATAAACAGTATTCATATATCGTTATGAAATATGTCACAATTTGCCTAATGTCCACTTTTACAACTGCCATCCCATTTGGTCTAGGTTTTTCTACTTTAAGATGTCATTTAGGTTTAGCTATACCCTGCCATTCCCTTATACGGTACACTATCATCTCGCCAAAACTTTTGCTATGTCCGTCCCTGGATTTGAAACTGTACACGCTATACAGTGAAAACTACACACATGTCTTATTAGTTTTTTTTTGCACTGCCCAGACACTTCCAGTCCTGACGACTGTGTGATAATGGCAGTTTGAATGGTGTCGCAGTCACCACAAGAAGTCTCAGTCACGGGATGGTCGTAACTGATAATTTTTAATTGGATCAATGTTATGTTGATATGCATGTTATCCAATTAAAAGTCATCTCTTGCGACCAATTCATGATGTACATCACCAAATCTATTCCATCTTTTTGTCTGTTTTTTTATATAACATAATCAGTGATAGTTTTCTCCAGAACAGATTCTATTGCTTTTTTTTTTCTTTTTAGCAATGCTGCTCAAGTCATTGCGAAAATTAAGAAAAAAAGAAAAAAAGAAACTTGATGGAAATGACGGTCATGATTCATTTATAAACAGTCTATGGAATATATACATATTACAAAGTAATAAACTTGCGGGACACATTTAATACATACTCTATTTTTCCTTCAGTCAAGATTCATATCAGTCTTGAATAGTCACAAATTTATCATATACACATATAAACAATATTGATTATTATATATCAATTTTTATATACACATATAAACAATATTGATTATTATATATCAATTTTCATATAGACATATAAACAATATTGGTTATTATATATCAATTTATCATATGCACATATAAACAATATTGATTATTATATATCAATTTTCATATACACATATAAACAATATTGATTATTATATATCAATTTTTCCATTCTCATGTACGGTCTCAAATATAAACTACGCTTGAAAAAAAAACTTTGTTTTAAAAGACAATAATATTGTTAAAATTGTATTTATACATTTTATTTTAAACTGTAAGAGGACGGACTTTTCCATATAAAAGACTGTCATGGCTCTCCATAAGACGTTTAGAAATATCTGCATCGTTAATGTACGCAGTTTGGCTGATGTAAAAGTGATAGCTGTTAATGTACGTTGTTTGGCTGATGTAAAAGTGATAGCTGGTTAAAGATCTTTCATTAAGGTATGTTCATCCTAATACTGTTTCTGAAAGAGAGTGATAATACACATTGACACTCAAAATACCACTGATAGAATTAGCGAAATGCAAATTTAATTTTTTTTAAATTTAAGAACGCACTAAGATGAACACATTTTGCATTATTTTGATTAAAAATTTTAATTGACTTACAATTGGTCATTAATTAATGTAATATTTCGCATGAATTTTTATATACGATGATTATATAATTGTGTACATTGTTTTCACTCTAAAGCAGGTCTTTATAAAAGAACAAAAAAATAGGACATTAGCTAACTTTTCACTTTCGTGACAAATTAATCTACTTTACTTTTAAATGAACTACAAAATTGGTATTGGGACGACAGCATTTTGTATTCAAGTATTCAACCTAATCTAAGAATTATCGCCCTATTAGTTTTTAAGGTCACTGTCAGCACTAGTTTTGGCTGAAATCAATAATGTTGTTGAACATTTAGGGTATTAGATTGCAACATTCCATTTTCAGAAAAATATTCAAACAATTGGATCGTGAAAACAGTGAAATCGCACATAGATACAAATCTCCAGATTAAATTTGACTCGGGGACCAGGTGTAAATTCTTTGACCTGAAAAATACTTATTATTAAATTGAATAATTATTTAAGAACACCCTTGACCTATACTTCTAAAGTTAGATAAATGCGATTGACATCGATAGCTATCAAACAATACAGCATTATACATACGAAGGTGTGTGTTAATTGCAAACTAGCTGTTAATTTGTTACCTGTCCTGCCTGAACGTATCATATTTACGTAAAGGGAAAGAAACAGTCTCGGGGATATCACGAAAAGATGAATACTGTCAATAACTCTCAAGATCCTTTCTCCGTGATCAACCATAATCGGACTGTACAGGTTTACAATTTATGAAGTCATATCAGCTATACTTCTGCTAAATACTTACTTTTTATGAAGTCATATCAACTATACTTCTGCTAAATACTTACTTTTTATGAAGGCAAATGTTTGACCACTCTTGAAAGAACTGGATGTATCCAAATAGAGTGGCCCATTGTGTACCCAAATAGAGTGTTCCACTGTGTACGCAAGTAGAGTGTCCCACTGTGTACTCAAATAGAGTGTCCCACTGTGTACCCAAATAGAGTGTCCCACTGTGAACATTTTAATACTCTTTCCTTGAGTCTAAAGTTTAGGATGGTTTGCAAAGTATATGTAGTATACCAAATATTTCGAAGAATAATATTTTCCCTGCTACTTCGACAAGACCTGTTACTTGAATATGGTAAACCAGAGCATAATCTTGGTATTAGGCAATCTCTCATCTTTGTTTTTTGGAAACAACCGATATGTTGGCGGGTGACAATGATGTCTCTAGAAGAAGCATATGATCTTTTGGGCAATAATACCGGCTTGACAAATAAAATTCGTCAACGTTTTTTAAAGTTAAAACATTCTAAAGAATATTAAACTGTATTACTTTGCTCAGGTTCACAGTAAATTTTATTTGTAATCTAATTTAATTCTGACTATTTTAAAATAAATCATTGATGCGGTCATCTTCTTATTGAACATTCGCAATTTGATGTTTAGCTTAACGTAAGCATACTTTTCATGATACGATTAACGCTAAGAGTGGATTTTTTAGGAAGTTGATACAACAATGTGAAAAACCATAAATGCCAACGCAACAAATAGTATTTAATTGTTCCCATAATAAGCAGAACGAGCCATTCTCCTACGACCATGCAAGTATGTGGATTTAGGCAGTTAGTGTTACGAAGACAGCTGCTGCTGCTTCAAGATAATTTAATGAATTCAACTTAATCGAGCTGTATAACCACTAATCACGAGTATTATCATCTAAACACAGTGCATGTTTACATATATGACTCTAAGATCCACGATTCAAATGTTTACATTTCCACTCTCATGATATTTATCATTTGAGCACAGGGTATGTTTACAATTTACGGAAAGTGAGTCAGATTTAAAAACCCCACGTTACTGATTGTAAATAATATTATTTTTAGACCACAAAACATGGTTTCCAGGAAATTAAACAAGGTTTCCAGGAAATTAAAGAAGCCAAGCCAAACTGGGCGATCTCTGTGGATTTGGGGGGTAAGACCATCCTTTTACTTTGTTAGTCTAATCAAATAACACACTCGTATTATTAGTTGAAAATCGTTTCTGAGAAGGAAGACATCTTTTTAATTAAAAGAGTTATTCACTTAAATAATACATTATGCCCTGTTATCATTATATGGGGCTTTCATGTAATACATATCTAATACTTATTCTGCATCAAAGATAAACCTAACTTTTCTTCACGAGAGAGGCAAGAAATAGGTTTTAGTAACTTTATAGCAACAAGACAGACATTTCATACCACAAGCTAAGAGTCCATGCTAAGAGCTTCTAAATTCAAAAATTACACGTGTACACGTGCCTCTTTTATTTAGCTTTTGTTATTAAAGTTTTGTTTGTCTTCAAGATTTTTTTCCAAGCTTTTATTAACGCACGAGAGTTAAGTTTTCAACCCAGCCGCTTGCCGTGTTTGTTGGCGTGCTTTGGACATTGAATACAATGTTAATTACTCCGCGCACACTCATTTTTATACACTTAAGCGTTTGAGCAATCATTAATTTGCGACTCAACCTTCCTAATTGTTTTGTGTGCATAGTACATTCATACTAACGATTTCCAAGGCCAGCATGAATAGTGCAACATATAATTGTATCTTGGTCAGGCACATCACAACACTCAAGACTACCAAAGAAAACCTAAAATGGACAGAGTAGTTGAGTTTAGAACATTACATTTAGTAATGGAGAAGATAACATCTGGAGGATTAATTATGTAACGGCAAAGAAACGTGACCTATGTGAACGAAAAACTCAGAAGATAAATTTCGAAAGAGAACAAGATTTGTCACGTTCGAAACTAATTGTCACATGCGTTAGATTGTTAGAAAAAAAATTAACTTCAACTAAGTGAAACAAGAAAATTTGTTGAAAAAGAAATGTTTTTTTTGTTGTTGTTGTTTTTGTTTAAAAAAGATAACGTTAATATGTGATATTAACAAAAGGAGCAATTGGGTTTTGTTAATATGGCAAAGAGCTTGGTACGACTTTCATTCAAGCCAGCAGGATTTCTATTAGAAATAACGACTCTTCCATATTGTAAAATATATTTTTTATACTGAAAAACACAATCAAGTCACAAAGTTTGGTAATTACAAATGTCTTTCCGGATCATTTAATTTCAAGCGCAAACGACTCGAAATTACAGTTACACTATTATCAAACCCAAGATGTCTATTTCTACAAGCGTAGGGCTGGAATTTCATTCAGCTCTGGTCTTTTAATTCATGACACGTGCCATTATAGCATGGCGTGATATTCTGAAAAAATCTATCCTTGCAATACTGTTGACGTAACAAGACAGTTAAGATAATTTGACTAATTCCTCGCTAATTTAGAGTCGTCTTTGCAAGCTAGGCCTTGGTTGTTTTGTGACCCACCTGTAGTCCTACGCCCAACACCTAACTCGTGTGGTGCTAAGAATAATTGTTTTGTACTGATGAGAGAGAGAGAGAGAGAGAGAGAGAGAGAGAGAGAGAGAGAGAGAGAGAGAGAGAGAGAGAGAGAGAACGCTACGATGCAGTACGAATAGGTCCGTAGAGAAAAACAAACTTATATAAGATACAAAGTAAGTGAATGTTCAGCCGGTACATGTATATGTCAATACTTTAATCCCGTCAGCCGGTACATGCATATGTCAATACTTTAATCCCGTCAGCCGGTACACGCATATGTCAATACTTTAATCCCGTCAGCCGGTACACGCATATGTCAATACTTTAATCCCGTCAGCCGGTACACGCATATGTCAATACTTTAATCCCGTCAGCCGGTACATGCATATGTCAATACTTTAATCCCGTCAGCCGGTACACGCATATGTCAATACTTTAATCCCGTCAGCCGGTACATGCATATGTCAATACTTTAATCCCGTAAGAATTGCCAACACAAGCGTCTGAAAGACATACTAATCACATAAACCGTTACTAGTCAGCTAAATCGTCTTTAGCATTGTCAAACTCTTCCTATGTATGTATGTATGTATGTATGTATGTATGTATGTATGTATGTATGTATGTATGTATGTATGTATGTATGTATGTATGTATGTATGTATGTATTAGAGTTCAACAGTATCTCAGCAGAATAATGTCTTGTTCTGATATTGTAATGAATAACACACTAGTTCTGATATTGCAATGGATAATACACTAGTTCTGATATTGTAATGACAACTAGTTATGAATAATCTTAAGCAATATCAGAGAATATAAACATACCAAGTACTACTAGGCTCAAGTACGAATTAACAACCGCTACCTGACTAAAGAGTCATAAATAACGCTATTTGAAGTCAATAAATAATGCTTAACCATTAGGACTCGATAAGACCATGGGTCACTACAGAACATTCAAAACAAAGCGCTCATTGACAGTTGAGACACTTGTATGGTAAAGAGATAAAGATCATAACAACACATACTAATCTTTTTTATATTGACTGTACTGATCTCAAAGCATCTAAACCTTAGGCCTTGATTTTATTGCAAATTAAGCATTATTTTCTTGTGTGAAATGCTCTAATTGATGTCTGACCAAGATGTGCCTTTTAAAAACCAAAACAATAATCAAGACTCAACATAAAGGCAAATCTTTTGTATTAAGTCCCTTTATTAAATTCTCAATCATTCAAATTAACTGATTTAAATAAAAATATAAACATTTCCTGAACTTTAGAGAAATGCATAAAAAAAAGGTTATTGATATGAACTTTGTTCATAACGTGATAACACTATGTTACAAATATTCTTTACTTTTTTTCTAGATTTTACATTGTGAAATGTTTGAATCATTTTTGAAACTATTCTAAGAGAGTACAGTCATAACGGCCTATATTTGTAATAGTTATTTTACTTGGAAATGACGTGTGCATTACGTAATTATGGTCTCCAAGTTCTGAGACACCTGCTAAATATTGCTTCTTTACCTCTTTCATACCGATATTAGTAAATTTGATGATTAGTAAAATGAATATTATATTTTTATATTATCCTTTTGTCATTGTGGCAAAACATTTGGTAGTATTTTTGAGAGCTGATTGACACATTTCTCGAATATCACTGTGAGATAGAAACATGCCACAATGTCACTAAACGTCTCAAACTTTCTGTCTCTATTTAAATTTATTAGATATTATCCTGTATCCTTACTGCATGGTGTGCAACAATGGACCTTTTACTGAACGTTCAGAAGGCATCCTAAAGATGGGCTAACCCCTAACCTGAAAGAGTTACGTTTTATCTCTAAGGAAACCTTGAGGATTTCATCAACTTTGAGGAATTGCGATGCTTTTAAAAGATTATCCAATAATCTCAGATGAACAAATTTATATCTTCAGAGTTATTTTTTTTAATCATTTCTACTATCTTTAACTGAAACTTCCCAGTGTCTGAATTATCACAAGCAAGATAATACAAATATTTAATGTGAACTGTAAATTTGCAAAATGAGATAAAATTAGGGCCCGATCTCTTCTACAGTTTTTTTTCCTCGCTGCAAGCATACGTTTTCTTTCTCATTACTAACGACGCCCCTAGCTTAAAGCCAGACTTAAATCTTTACAATTGTCAAATGAGGGAGTAACTTACACCGATTCCTCGCATTTAGTTCAGGAAATATTTGTAGTAATCTTTTACATTACTTAAAATAGCTTTGGCATGAGCCATGAGAATATTTCAAGAAATGTGCTCATAAAACTACAGTATCTCCCAATGTAATCGCGCAACTAAAACTCACTGATATTGACAACACAATAAAGCTATATATAACTATAACTCACTGATATTAACAATAAAATAAAGCTATATATAACTATAACTCGCTGATATTAACAACAAAATAAAGCTATATATAACTATAACTCACTGATATTAACAATAAAATAAAGCTATATATAACTATAACTCACTGATATTAACAATAAAATAAAGCTATATATAACTATAACTCATTGATATTGGCAAAAAAATAAAGCCAACAAACGCGGGCTCATTTTTTGTTTCCCTTGACTTATGAGACATTAAAACACCTCTGTCTTTTGAGACATTAAAACACCTCTATCTTTTGAGACATTAAAACACCTCTATCTTTTGAGACATTAAAACACCTCTATCTTTTGAGACATTAAAACACCTCTGTCTTTTGAGACATTAAAACACCTCTATCTTTTGAGACATTAAAACACCTCTGTCTTTTGAGACAATTAAACACCTCTATCTTGTGAGACATTAAAACACCTCTATCTTGTGAGACAGTAAAACACCTCTATCGTATGAGACATTAAAACACCTCTATCGTATGAGACATTAAAACACCTCTATCGTATAAGACATTAAAACACCTCTATATTTTGAAACAAAATACGATGCAATTGGCCGTGACTGATGTTGAGATCTTGAGTAGATACAGTGGCCGTGGATAATTATTTGAACACGAAGCACACGAAACATGTCAAAGGGATTGTCTATCTTTTATCGTTTTGTATTGTTTAAAATTGGTTGATAAACAACCTGTTCAAATCTAATATTACTCCAGCAAATCACCACGTAAAATATTCCCGTATTATGTAAAGGGGGGGGGGGGGGGTTATGACACCTGGATGTAATGATATTTTTGTCTATTTAGGTGATATAACGTATGGGCGGAAAACAACCTGCAGCAAGATCGCATTCAAATAATTTTCTTGCTGTATTTTAATCGTGCTTTATTGCGTACTGGTCAAAATATTACATATAATCGTAACTGAAAATCTAATAATTCTGGAAAGTTTTCATTTCTCTAAGCATACTGACTTAAGATCCTCATTTCATCAATGAATTTAGCCCAACAGTCTTGACATTTAAAAAAGCATATGTGTTCTGAATGGAAACTAATAAATGTAACGTCTTAGCCAGTATTCCAAATAGGAATATAGAGAATATGTATTTAACTTTATCTAATGATATTGCAATGGTTTGAAAAGCCCTGAACTTTGAACAACAATATTATAGATTGTCTCTAAACAAATAAATGAGATACTAAATTCAAATAGAAAAGAAAGAAACAATTTACCATTTGACAAATATTCAACAGGAATACAAAGTCGTAAAAATCGAAAAGATAAAGCATATACTTCTTTTTCCAGATATTTTAATAAACAGTAGTATAGAGCTTAATAGTTATGGCACACTTAAGGGATTTTTTTTTAAAAATATAATTTTTCATTTTTAAACTTAAAAACTTGCACGTATTAAAGTTTCGCTGACTTACTTATACCCTTATATTGGTTTTTCTGAAACTAAAACTCCAGTGTGCCGGAAACTGATTTGGACTAAACTGCTGTTGTTTCAGGTTGGATAACAGCTACATCCTACATAATCAAAAATGCGTGAGTTATATATAGGTAGATCACAACATGAAGTATGGATCTTTTTTAAGGCATCAAACATTGTAGATATAGTGATAACATCTATTTTAAAAAATCATTAAAAACACGAGAATATGTGATTAGGGAACTATTACACCAGACATTGAATCGCGTATGATCAAATAGTTTAAAGTCATGTCTGATAAAGAGATTGGTAAAACCAATTTTAGAATCCCCTTAACAGGCATTTTAGATGGTGGAAGTGATAATGTGGAATGCCGTGGCGAGAAATGGGACTGCCTGGAGACAAGGGGAATGATATGTGAAAAACATCGATAGGTTGAACAGAGCGAGACGGTTTGGGGCACAAGGTGAAAGGTAATGTGAAAACCACTGACACCGACTGACCAGCACACCGTCTTACTAACCAGAACACACCTCTACTGACCAACACACCATCTTACTGACCAACACCCTAGGTCGTCATAAGGGGCGGGCGATACGGGCGACTGCTAGGGGCGCCAAGTCCGGGGTGGGGGATGGAGCGCCATTTCGCGGATTATGTTCTTTTATTCTGAATTTTACTCATATAAACGTACAGCTTTTTTTTGTAAAATACCTAAGTTTAGTTATTATTCTCATGACTATTAATACATTTACAAAATAAAATGTTTGCGGTATTTTTTCTGAGGGTGGGGGGAGCCGTAGGCAACGTTTCGTCTAGCGCAAACTTGCGACGGCCGTGCCAACACCCACACGTACTGATGTACACACCGTCTTACTAACCAGCACTCACACCGACTGACCAGCACACATTCTTACTGACCAGCACCTACACATACTGTCCAGCACCTATCTCTACTGACCAACACTAACCTCTACTCATCATCACTCCACTCTACTTACCAACACCCACAACTACTGACCAGCATCCCTATGGAAATTAAACATTGATGGGCACTGTAGCCATATATACAAGTTGAACACATACTTAATGACAGGCATTTGCTTACTTGTACAATACAACAGTAAATCTAATGTCAGATCAAGTTGTATAGGCGACTCTATTCCAATTCAGCCATGCCCTGTTGGCAAAAACGACAACGAGACATTGCTACACTGTCAAATGAGGTCAGAAGATAAGATAAGGCGTAAGATAAGGTTTTCATGTATTTTAAGGTTACAGCGTGCATTGTTTTGCTACTTGACTGATTTATTGAGAGAGCAAATGGTGAAAAGAGAGCGCGACATGTTTGCTACACTGTCAAACAAGGCCATAATTTGGCGTAATATAAGGTTTCCGTGTACTTTAAGAAAGTTACATCTTAAGGAAACAGCAAGCAACATACATTGTTCTGCTGCTTGACTGACTGATATAGAGAGCAAAACATTTTGTTATTTTTTACTTTGTTACCAATGTACTGGAGTGTGTTACTTTGAGAACAAAACGAGAATGATCGTGTCTTTAAAATTAATCAAAGTAGTACGAGAGAGAGAGAGAGAGAGAGAGAGAGAGAGAGAGAGAGAGAGAGAGAGAGAGAGAGAGTGTGTGTGAGAGAGAGAGAGAGAGAGAGAGAGAGAGAGAGAGAGAGAGAGAGTGTGTGTGTGTGTGTGTGTGTGTGTGAGAGAGAGAGAGAGAGAGAGAGAGAGAGAGAGAGAGAGAGAGAGAGATTAGTGAAAGTCGTACTGAAGCACCCTAGGTTTATTTTCATATATAATCTGCCAACAAGTTAATTTCGAGAAAAATTGGAACGAAAGCACACACTTATACTTACACTGCCAACTTTAAGGATTTTAAGTCAGACTTGTGATCTGCTGTTCAACCTAACAGTGAATGAATCAATACTGGACTTAGGTTTAACTTGAAGGGTAGTTAGCTCCAAAAAAACATCTGGGGAATTAAATATATGATACATTGAATTACACCTTTCGTATTTGCACTAGATAGCTGTTTCGACATGAGAACTGTTCCAGCACCCAGTTTATAGAACACAATGTAACAGAAAAAAACAACGGAAAAAGCTCAAGTTTTCAGCGTAAGGTTTATGTGTACTTTTATATCGAAGTGGTAAGTTTCATGTTCTTTTCAAAAGGCAAAACTAATGTACACTGCTGTTATGCATCGTACACTGAGTGTCTGTGCTTGTTAAGAAATTGTTTTTTTCGTGGTGAAAATGATGCGTGACTCTAGTCACATGAAAAGAAAATGAAATGATACTTAAGAATGTTGGTTGCAATATTTGTGACATTTTTCTTTACAATACTTAAAGCAAAAATGAAAATAGAAACTATTTTTGACCAGCTTATTGAAGATTTTTTTTTCTCTCAACCACTGTTGTATCTACCATACATCGATATTCTTAAGTTCTTTTTGTGAGTGGTCCTTACCTTCCCGCCCCCAATATCGCAAACTTACAATTTTGTAATAAAAGGTTGCAAAAGTATTTACAATATTACTTTCTTGAAAAGATGAACTTAAAGTCTAAGCATTCGTCAGCGAAGCATGCCAAAGTGCGCGCTTCCTTGTACCTTTTTCAACCTTAAAAAACTTAAGGAAAAGATTAAAAGAGGGAAAAAAAGAGCCTCTAGCTTAGGAAGACAAACAGAAAATACACAACAACTAGAGTTGAAAAATGTCGCTGTCAAAAGCTTAAAGAATTATTACAGAAGGGACTTCCATATGAATTAAAAGTTAAAAGAGAAAATTAGGCTCATTGTTTATGAAGCTAGAGAAGATAGAGTAAAGTTTAAACAGAAAATTAGGCTCATTGTTTATGAAGCTAGAGAAGATAGAGTAAAGTTTAAAAATATTGACTATGTTTGAAGAGGTACAGCGAAAATAATTAGAAGAGGACTTGGAACAAATGAAGGAGGACAAAAAGCAAATCGAGAAAGAATTGCTTGGTTTCAAATAAAAAGAGAAAAAAGAAGAAAAAGGGAAAAAGCTTTACTTTTAATCACTTAATACATAAAATTTTCGCTTACTTATAAGCATAGTCTATATCATGTACAAACATGAGACATAGCTTAAGCCTGTACAAAATCACGTTGCTCAAAGTATAGCTACACAACAAGAAGAAAGTGTGTTATATGCATATAGGCACGATGTGTACGGCTGAGTTGCAAAGCGTGTGTATACCACAACCGTAGAGACAACATCATGCAATTCTCATATACCTGAAATGTTAAAGGCGTATCTACCCGCAATTAATGACACTTAAAACCAGTAGTATACTCTTAGCATATGGCATATCTCCGTCTACTGTTTTTACCCAATATGAATTGTCTAGCAAAATGTAAGAGAGAAACAGTATCATTAACACGATTGACCAAGCAAAGCTAGAATCAGGTTTAATTGTGAGTCACGACATGATGTTCGAAAACATGTTCAAATTACAGGATAGGTCCTCCTGACAAAACTCAATAAATGAAATAGTTGCATTGCTTTTACCAGTCGTTTTTGTCATACATTACAATAAATTATTTGATCATACACGGTTTAATACCTGGTGGAATAGTTCCCTCGGCATTTATTCCGTTATTTGTAAGGACCATTTATTTATCTAGGCTTTGTCACAATGTCTACGATGTTTCATGCCTTGCCAACATTCCATAATGAATTGCATTCCATGCTGCAATCTACCTATAAATAAATTTAACTCTTACACAGACTTGAGTACGTAGGATGTCGCTATTACCCCACCTGAAACAATTGTAATTTTGACCAAGTTACTATAGACTATATCCGTTGCTTTATTAAGTTATTTATTAGTGTCAATGATGATTTATTTATTTAGGCACAAATATAGATATATTTTTTATAGAGATTTAAACTATTTTATTTCACTATTGTCACTACTTGTCATTTATGTAGTTAGTAAGGTGGGAGTTTCTGTCACAGTGGAGTTTTAGTTTGAAAACTGACAAGTAAATTAGATAAGGTAGAAACAATACCCAAATCTTCCAGAACTCCCACTTTCTTCACTACTATTAGACAAGGCCAATTATACTCTTTTGCAATCAATCGTAGTTAGTTTGTCAAATACTAGGAATTAATCTGAAAAATAACGACGATTTATTTTGAAGTTAATGAATAATTAATTAGAAAATAATGGTCGCATATATATATATATATATATATATATATATATATATATATATATATATATATATATATATATATAATTTACTCATCATCCTTACATGCATGTCTTTTTCACCAGTCTATGGATTGACATTGTTTACAAAAATTATGAATAAGTTTAACGTATCTTTATGCTAAGTACTTTTTAACATTCTTTCATTTAAATTGCCTTCATAGAAAACCTAGCGTGATTTTGAGGGAAAACTAAATTGCTGTTAAAGAAAAGCTAGCGTGATTTTGAGGGAAAACTGGTGATTATACTTCATCTCACATCATCCGGAAAAGTTTTCCTTACAAAATAATTAGATATTTTCCTATCATGTCTATATAAAGCGTTATTGTTATCAATCCGTCATCTGGAATCCGAGCCATTGAAATAAATGAGACATTATCACTTTCCGTTCTTCTTCTTCTTATTTATTTTTATTTCTCCTTTGATATATGAGTGTTATCGGTCATTTTAATCGAGATCGGTCTTTGTTTACCTGTGTCCATAATTGATTAAAATTGAGCTACCTGTGATCTCATTATTATTATATGCTGTATATTCACTTTATGATGAATGATGATGTATATTCACTTTATGATGAATGATGCTGTATATTCACTTTATGATGAATGATGCTGCATATTCACTTTATGATGAATGATGCTGAAGTCATAGTTATTTAGTAATCATGAACAAATTGACAGGACCAATATACTTTGTACCAAGTGATGTATGTATCCCATCTGAAACGTTCAGTTTCACTTAGAAATTTTATGTAAATATAATCCTATCGTAAACCTTAGCTGTTTCTCTTTCTAAATAGTTTATGGTTTTATTCATGATGGCTCTTGCACAAGCTGGAATAGATAGCATGTAGCATAATATATACTTTGATATTTTAATCAATCTTTTGTATTCAGGAGTAAGGGACAAATGAGTCATGTGCCTTATAAACACAATGTAATCCTAGTATATCCATAAACACAATGTAATCCTAGTATATGTATAAACACAATACAATCCTAGTATATTTATAAACATAATGTAATCCTAGTATATCTATAAACACAATGTAATCCTAGTATATTTATAAACATAATGTAATCCTAGTATATCCATAAACACAATGTAATCCTAGTATATTTATAAACACAATGTAATCCTAGTATATGTATAAAAACAATGTAATCCTAGTATATATGTATGAACACAATATAATCCTAGTATATTTATAAACATAATGTAATCCTAGTATATCCATAAACACAATGTAATCCTAGTATATGCATAAACACAATGTAATCCTAGTATATTTATACATACAATGCAATCCTAGTATATCCAAAAACACAATTTAATCCTAGTATATCCATAAATACAATGTAATCCTAGTATATCTATAAACACAATGTAATCCTAGTATATCTATAAACACAATGTAATTCTAGTATATCTATAAACACAATGTAATTCTAGTATATCTATAAACACAATGTAATTCTAGTATATCTATAAACACAATGTAATTCTAGTATATCTATAAACACAATGTAATTCTATTATATCTATAAACACAATGCAATCCTAGTCTATTATTCTACGACCGTCAGACCAATATAAACACAATGTAATCCTAGTATATTTATAAACACAATGTAATCCTAGTATATCTATAAACACAATGTAATCCTAGTATATCTATAAACACAATGTAATCCTAGTATATCTATAAACACAATGTAATCCTAGTATATTTATAAACACAATGTAATCCTAGTATATTTATAAACACAATGCAATCCTAGTATATGTATAAACACAATGTAATCTTAGTATATGTATAAACACAATGTAATCCTAGTATATCTATAAACACAATGTAATCCTAGTCTATTATTTTACGACCGTCAGACCAATATAAACACAATGTAATCCTAGTATATCTATAAACACAATGTAATTCTAGTATATCCATAAACACAATGTAATCCTAGTATATCCATAAACACAATGTAATCCTAGCATATTTATAAACATTATGTAATCCTAGTATATGTAAAATACAATGTAATCCTAGTATATGTATAAAGACAATGTAATCCTAGTATATTTATAAACACAATGTAATCCTAGTATATCTATAAACACAATGTAATCCTAGTAAATCTATAAACACAATGTAATCCTAGTCTATTATTCTACGACCGTCATACCATTATAAACACAATGTAATCCTAGTATATCTATAAACACAATGTAATCCTAGTATTTTGTATAAACACAATGTAATCCTAGTATATCTATAAACACAATGTAATCCTAGTATATCCATAAACACAATGTAATCCTAGTATATCTATAAACACAATGTAATCCTAGTATATCTATAAACACAATGTAATCCTAGTATATTTATAAACACAATGTAATCCTAGTATATTTATAAACACAATGTAATCCTAGTATATCCATAAACACAATGTAATCCTACTAGATCCATAAATACAATTCTAGTCTATTATTCTACGACCGCTATACCAATATATTGTTTCTGAAAGGTTGTGATCATATTGCTATAGTTTTGTGCGTTACGCTGAAGAAAATGTTTGGCCTATTTTCAATGCCCTCATTGTACAACAGATAGGGTACCGAAAACTGAGGAAAAAGTTTAAAATTTTTTAATCTGTATATATATAGTGTTGCCTTCTTAATTAATGAAGAGAGTTCACTGTTCCCTAGAATTCTTCGTTTGTATTATTATATATCATATTGACGTTGTTAATACTATTTTGTTCCTGTGTGTTGAATGGGTCATTCACCTAGCTGTCTAGTCATTTTAAAGGGCTATCAAGGTGTTGGTGAATATAAGTCATCTACTGTTCTGACACCATGTGACCGCAGGAAGAAGGATCAAAATCATCACGGGCCTTTTTTTATTGCAAGAATTATCTACAAGTGATAACAAAGTGTACTGACCGAGGAGGTCTGATATCAAAGTGAGATACTGCTCTGGACGTTTCATTATATGAATTAACGAATCTCCAAACACATCCCATATACCACCAACTGTCAGTCAATTGTTGTATATTCCAATTAGCCCCTAGTCAATCTTGTCCAGACAAGATGTGATCCATTACGTAATGATGCCTGAGCTGCTAAGCTTGTCTGACTAAGAGGACGTCTGCTGCACTAGTGGTCAGGCATCTAGATAGTTTGTCCTATATATATATATATATATCATGTATAATTCAGTGTTTAATAACTTCATTGTTTTGCATCCAAATAGTGTGAAAATGTCAATATTAACCGATAATATATCTCTAATATGGAATGACTTAACGTAATGATCTCGTTCTGGCGATTCATTAATTGCCATACGCTTCTGATCTCAATCAGAAACAAGAAAAAGGATGCATAATCACAATATTGTGTGAGAAAATCATTTGAGAATCCCTGCAGCAACACAGACGGCATCAATAGTGATTTGTCTAAGGTAGCGAGACCTAATACATGTGCATGTATTGACACGTTGTTTGTTTTTAATTCCAAAATCAGTACTAAAATGTTGTTCATGTAGAAAGTGTGTAGTCTTTTGGACGTAGTTATCATACACTCACTAACTTCACTGACTCATACTAAATTATATGCTTACTGGGTAATTAGCCTGACTCACAATGACTATACTGTAACTAATTAACCAACTCACTGATTCTCTTGCATTATTGCATCTAATACCACACTGGTTTTAAAACATACTGGTGCCTGACAAACCTCATATTTGTTGTCCAATCTCGCAAATTTCCTTGCTGTCTGATTGCCATTCACGTGGTCCAGATATACAAAAATACACTTTTTCATGAGCTTTATTTTTTTTTACTGACTTTAGAAATGACATTAAACAGCTTTTCTGTTGCCCTACATGTGACAAAATCTATCATGGGGAACACTAGAACTATGATAATTTGCATGCTTTTGTGCACAAGAAAATAATTGTCCGTTTAAAATAAAAAATGTAAATAAAATAGATTATCAATTAGTATCAATGTAATACACCAAGGAACGCAGAAGTTGATATACTACTTTATACACCTCTAAGGTCTGGCGGTCGATTATGTTTCCTTTCTTTCTATGCGAGAAAGTAATTATTCCCCCATGGTGTCTGATCCATGCTTTTATCTTTTAACATAGGATATTTCTGTTTTCATTTTTATTGACTACGACTTAGACATTCTTTAAAAAACATTTTTTTTTTAAATCTTGAAGTTTTGAATTGCAGCATAATGGAAAAACTTACACCATTAATATCGTAGGGTCAGTCTCAGTCAATTAAAAACGTGTTATCATTCACACATTAGTTTCTGTATTCTTCAAAACACTTATACAAATTTCTTTCACATAAAGATTAAAGATGAAATCTAAACAATCCATCAACAGATGAAAATGAAGGCTTTTTTTAGAAAACTGTCAAGATTAATAAACGATCCAGAATATTAATTTGTTGACAATTAAAACACTCTTTCCCGTGGTCCCCACTAAAACTATATAATACACAATCTGTTTGAGCAATAGCACAGTTCTGCTTTTAAAAGGTCACTAAATTTAAAGAAGACTTGTCAATAGAGCGTCCATGCTATTACTTACGTCTTAATTTTCGGTCAATAGAGCGTCCATGTCTATAAATTATGTCTTAATTTTAGGTCGCCTGGCTCGTATGCTTTGAAATATTTTTAATGGTACAGGTACTATTACTTGTGTCAAACAAAGCCCAGGAACCGGTGAAAGTTCAAAACTGGGATTTAATGTAGTTTTTGTAATCTAATTTTCCTGAGCAAGTCTCAAACAAATAGCTTCATATGATTGAAAAGAGTGGTATCTATAAACGAGTGGTATCTATAAACGAGTGGTATTTATAAAAGAGTGGTATCTATAAAAGAGTGGTATCTATAAACGAGTGGTATCTATAAACGAGTGGTATCTATAAACGAGTGGTATCTATAAAAGAGTGGTATCTATAAACGAGTGGTATTTATAAATGAGTGCTATTTATAAACGAGTGGTATCTATAAACGAGTGGTATCTATAAAAGAGTGGTATATATAAAAGAGTGGTATCTATAAAAGAGTGGTATCTATAAACGAGTGGTATCTATAAAAGAGTGGTATCTATAAACGAGTGGTGTCTATAAACGAATAGTATCTATAAACGAGTGGTATCTTTAAACGAGTGGTATCTATAAAAGAGTGGTATCTATAAAAGAGTGGTATTTATAAAAGAGTGGTATATATAAACGAGTGGTATCTATAAAAGAGTGGTATCTATAAACGAGTGGTATCTATAAACGAGTGGTATCCATAAAAGAGTGGTGTCTATCAAAGAGTGGTATCTATAAACGAATGGTATCTATAAACGAGTGGTATCTATAAAAGAGTGGTATATATAAACGAGTGGTATCTATAAAAGAGTGGTATCTATGAAAGAGTGGTATCTATAAACGAGTGGTATCTATAAACGAGTTGTATCTATAAACGAATGGTATCCATAAAAGAGTGGTATCTATAAAAGAGTGCTATCTATAAACAAACGGTGTCCACAAAAGAGTGGTATCTATAAAAGAGTGGCCTCTATAAAAGAGTGATATCTATTAAAGAATGATATAATAAAAGAGTGCTCTCTATAAAAGATTGATATATATAAAAGAATGGTATATATAAAAGAAAACTTGATCTGATTACATTTAATTTATTCACACGGTACTGTGTCGTCTTCTTCCTTTCGGTTTCATTCGCATAGAAACGTTAAAAGTTATAAACGTATTGAGAGATACACGTAATCTAAAGTCATATATACTCATATGTAGTTCTATACTACACATTTCTTGGTTAAAAAAAAAAAAAAAGACATGCTGGAACAGAAATAAATGCTATAATTGAGGGTGACACGATAATTAAGGTAATAAAGTTAGAGTGATACAAAATACAGCCACAATCAAATGACAAATTGAACAGATTTAACGATAGTAATTATCAATTTTGCTGAAAAAGATGCTGTAAAAGTTATAAAAACGTCTAGACCACACTCGATATTTGTTTGCAGTTTCTTGAAAATAAAAGCAATTTCTTATCTGTGACAGCTGACAAAATACACATATGCAATTTCTTATCTGTGACATCTGACAAAATACATATATTCCATTGCTTATAAGATAGAAGATAAAATTCAGATCATTTGGATCATGCTAAGTGACAATTATCAGTTGATGAGATCAGTTGGATCATGCTAAGTGACAATTATCATCTGGATCATGCTAAGTGACAATTATCATCTGGATCATGCTAAGTGACAATTATCAGTTGATGAGATCAGTTTGGCATGCTAAGTGACAATTATCAGTTGATGAGATCAGTTGGATCATGCTAAGTGACAATTATCATCTGGATCATGCTAAGTGACAATTATCAGTTGATGAGATCAGTTGGATCATGCTAAGTGACAATTATCAGTTGATGAGATCAGATGGACCATGCTAAGTGACAATTATCAGTTGATGAGATCAGTAGGATCATGCTAAGTGACAATTATCATCTGGATCATGCTAAGTGACAATTATCAATTGGACCATGCTAATTGACATGCTAATTGACAATTATAAATTGGACCATGCTAATTGACAATTATCAATTGGATCATGCTAATTGACAATTATGAATTGGATCATGCTAATTGACATGCTAATTGACAATTTATCAATTGGACCATGCTAATTGACAATTATCAATTGGAACATGCTAATTGACAATTATCAATTGGCCCATGCTAAGTGACAATTATGAATTGATGAGAACGTCGAGTCTTAATACAGATTAAAACTGATTTTGTTTTTGTTCTCGCGATAAAATTCAATGAAATATGTAATAGAATCCTGGAAGTGCTTTCTCATTTTACTTTTGACCAATGTATGGAATATTCCAGTCTTAGGTAATCTTGATATTCGAAAGATTTCCTTCGTCAGTTCTATCCTTCTGGAAAGGTGACCTTCAGAGACAGACTCACATATTCGTTTCCAAATTTGAAAGATATAAATATATGCATTTATATGTAATTTGGAGTTGTATTTGCACATTGTTCTGACAAGACCTTGATTTTATAATCATCTAAATGATTCCCAAAAGATTTTGTTATTACTGAATGCAATAACTCAAACTCCCAATGTGCGCTATTGTACAAACATGATCCCCCATGACATGGACAATTATACGCATTCTAAATCATGCTTCAGGGCAACATAAACGCCTATTGATTCTAAAATCTATATTACTTTTCCTTACCTAGCTAATAAGTTATTATCCTTTTAGATACATTTTGTGAAAAAAAAAAAAAAAAAAAAAAAAAAAAGGTCGCGACATATGCATTTCCTAAATTGAATTTAGATAGCAACCATCCAGCTCTCCCGTCCAGGGATCGGTATAGTCAGGAAAAACGCATGTTCTGGAAAGTATGCATAGGAAGTAAACATGCCACCAGTAAACAAACATATACCGGGTGTTTTCAAGCATGAGCTAAACAGCGTACTGGTGAAATACTTTTTTTTATGGCTTAAAATCTAAAACTCTATTCGTTTAGGACTGATCACAAATAAAGGAAAGTATGCAAGAGAATAACAAAATGTGTGATGACATAACATTTAAAATTGAATATGTACAGGGATCTTTATTAAGTCATGATGAAAATTACAAGGAAATGAATCTGATCAGGTCATATCATCATGATATATTCAACTATCCAATGTGCCTATGAACAATATAGCTTTGTCAGCTCATGACGAGAAAATATTTGATAGGATAAATCTACTTCCTTACAGGTATGACTAAACTATTTCGATTCTTTATATATTTCCTTCATTTTTCTACATTTTCAATTGAATCCACTGCATTAGTTATAAGGAGGGATGTAGGAAGGTTATCTTACTTTTTTTTAGGTACAAAATTGGACATAACGTATTAAAAATCAGCATAGGTTATATATATCATTTTCTGGAAATAATAGTATTTGAATGAAATAACTGGAAATTTAAGTGCAATTAGCCTTTCTGGAATTGGCCGAATCACACTTGTTTGCTTTTGTATCCTATGCAATAACCCAAGCTGAACTCAATACACATTTGTATTTTCTGTTTAAGCTTTAACGCTGTTTTCTTATGAATGCAAGTAACATTCTTCACTACGTAGAAAGTCTTCAGGAAAAATTAAAGAAAATATATTTATGACTTTCTTCTTTTTTGTTGGGGTGGGGGGGGGGGGGGCTATAATAGAATCCAGGTAGAGCTCATTGGCTAAGTGGGTGTTGTGATACCTTGAAGAGATGACAAAAGTTGCACCTATTTAAAAAACTTGATTTGTCTCTCTCTGTTGCAACACTGAAGCATAGGTGCAAAGTTTGGTTGCATTTTCTCCAGTGTGAAATCCATGGATGATTTCAAGATAGAAGACGTTTTGAGATCCATTGGCCATTTCAAGAAATGAGAAGTTTTGAGGTCCATGGGCCATTTCAAGAAATAAAAACTAAATAGAAATTGCTTGCCTTAACATTGACATAAACAGTTTGGAATTAAAAAGTGTAATACTCTCACTTGTATGTATTTTTCCAATTATATTGAAACTGTTGAAAATGGTGAATTTTAGAATTTCATTCCTTCAGAGCAAAAAAAAAATAATTTTTTTTTTATATTTCCCACAATTGACTAGACAAGGAGACCTACTGTATGTCTTAATACCGATCTCTGGTTGATCTTGAATTGGACAAATAAAACTCTGTAGAAAATGGGCAAGAAATGTCTGAGTTTATAATTCTAGTCAAGACAGACAAAGTATTATACTAGTTGTGGTACCGTGCCTGAACAAAGTACCACTATGCTATTAAATTGGAAAAATGGTACCACCTGCATGTGTTCTATTCACACAATAGTAGTTGTGGTACCAGTGTCTGATCAAAGTATCATTGTCCCATTATATTTGAAGAATGGCACGAGATGCATGTGTTCTATTCACACTATAATAGTTGTGGTACCAGTGCCTGAACAAAGTACCATTGTCCTATTAAATTGGTAGAATGGCACCACATGCATGTGTTCTATTCACACCATAATAGTTGTGGTACCAGTGCCTGAACAAAGTACCATTGTCCCATTAAATTGGAAGAATGGCACCACATGCATGTGTTCAATTCACACTATAGTAGGACCCCAGAGGCGAAGAAAAACACATTAAATTATTAGTATGCAATCAAGTTTTGTTTGCATCCAAATGAAGTTTTAAATAAATTCAAAGCAATGCAACCATGAGACATAATGATGCGTATAATTATGGTGGATTTGTAAGAAATAAATCTTGTCTTGGTCTGGTATTTCCCCAGCTTTAAGAAGGAAATTTAAAAAGGGATTCTTTAAATAAACACCAAATAACTGATTTATTTACTTATTTCATTTACATGTATAAACAAACGAGTTATAAGTACATTTAAGATGTTTAATTATGAAAATAATGGACTTTCACCTTTATGCCATTACAGCTATGGATTTTCCCCTTTATTCTATTACCATTGGCTGCGCGAGTGAGGGAGGGCGGGGGGCAATTGGCCCCGGGCTCCAGGCGAGGGGTGGGCGCTTTTTTAGCCACAACCCCCACCCCAATATAAGCCCCCGGTTTCAGAGCTTAGATGGGGCGGGGCGCCATTAAAGAACATTGTCCACGGGCGCCTCAAACCCTCGAGCTGCCACTGGCTATTACAGCTATGGAATTTCCCCTTAATGATATTACAGCTATGGAATTTCCCCTTTATGATATTACAGCTATGGAATTTCCCCTTGATGATATTACAGCTATTTAACATGAGGCATTTTAACAGTCGATTAAATTTTAAAACAATAACTAAAATGTCCCAGAAAATAAATATTTATGTTGTAAATGATTTGTGATGGAATGGGATAACATCAATCAAAAATATCAAAGACATCACACAAAACTATAATCTGTAAACAATTTTGAACGTCTTATCAGAATTAGAAAATGGCAGAAATATGCAGAGAGCATGTAAAAATGCTGGGATGCCGAGGAGTCCATATTACAAACTGATGAGTGAGTTTGAAACACTATCCATATAAAAGAACTCAGAGAAACCTAAAAATAAAATGTATTTGTTCAGGAAGGACAACTAGTCACCGTAGGTCAGAATCAACCAGCAAAAAGGACAAGTAATAAAAGGCAAGTTGAAATAACTAATGAAGTAGCATGTGGTGTGAAATAACTAATGAAGTAGCATGTAGTGGGTCATTGAACATTAAATATATCGACCAAGTTTTCCACGCGACCTTTCAAGAAAAAACCCCAAACAAATCTTAACAAAATATTAGAGATTGAAGGTAATGAGATGAGACTTGGCTAGTATATGATTATGCTAAAGCAATAGCCTTTGTTATGTTCTTTTGAGTAAATTAGTGAGATTTTGAAAGAAAATGCTTGACATGAGTCTGCTAAATACATCACAAATACACCTCGCACACAACTTTCAACATATTAATTGATGGCTTTCATGCTACAAATATGGATATAATCTTGCATATGATACCTCTCTAAATTCAAACTGTCGAAGATGAATTAGAATTAAATAGACAGCAAATGGAAATAATTAAGTCATTCGACTACAAAACTGTTGGCAAGGCAAACGAATCATTTAACAAAATAACAAAGCCAGAAGAGTCAAGAAACAAGACACCGCATAAATAATTGATTGGCTACGTGAAGCAGTATACAGAAGACAACAAATCCTATTAGGCATATGAAAATGTTAAATATGTTTTAATTCTTTCTTTTACTCTACAAGTTTTCTTAAAATCGTGTATGTGTTGATCATTTAGCTCTGTCAGTTCGGTTCCGACGATTGTGTGTTTTATAGACCGTGTGCGTTTTTGGCACACGGAAGTTTTAGTTTCTGAAAAATAATTTAAAAAAGGTGTAAGCTGCTGATATGTGTAATTTTTGAAAATGTAGAAACATACCCTAGTGTACAGAACTCCCACGGTAATTTGCCTACCCTAGTGTACAGAACTCCCACGGTAATTTGCCTACCCTAGTGTACAGAACTCCCACGGTAATTTGCCTAACTCAAGACAGCTACGCTATAAAACTAACCAACTCACTTATTTTCCTACATTATTGTATCTAACACCACATGATTTTAAAATATACTAGTACCTGACAAGCCTCATATCTGTTGCCCAGTTCTGCAAATTGCCTTGCCGTCTGATTGCTAATTACATGAGTTTTATTTTTGGACAGATAATACAAATGACCTTAAACTAATTTTCTTTTTTTTATTGTCCTACATATAAATAACTCTATCATCGAGAACATTAGAACTATCATAATTTACGTGATTTTGTCCTTAGCTGTTTCAAATAAAGAATGTTCAAAAATAAGAGTATCAATTAATATCAATGTAATACACAAAGACAGAGAAATAAATTATTAGGAACGCGGATGTTGATATTCTCGTTTATACATCTCTAAGGTCTATCACAGGATTTTTATTTTCTTTCTTTCCAACTGAGCAAGTACCACACGGTGGGTCTGATCCATGCGTTTTTCTTCTCACATATGATACTTTGCTTTTATATCAAATACGAATCGGAAATTCGAAAAAATATTTTGAAGTATTTGCTAGCTTTCGGAATCATCAAGTTTTAAACAGTAGCATACTTGAAAAAGTTACACCATGACTAACATAAGGTCAGTCTGAATCAATTAACTAAGTTTTGTTATTTACATATTAGTCTGTTTATTCTTTCTGGGTATATATATACTAATACAAATTTCTCTCAGGTAAAGACTAAAGATGAAATCTTAAACAATCCATGTAAAAAGATGAAAATAAAAGCTTTATAGAAACGTGTCAAGATTAATAAACTATCCAGAATGTTAATTTGTTGGCAATAAAACCAGTCTTTCCCAATGCCCCTACTAAAAGATATACACAATCTACTTGAGCAATATCCCAGATTTGCTTTTAAAAGGTCACAACATTTAAAGAAGACTTTGTCAATAGAGCGTCTATGTCTATTTATATCATAATTTGAGGTTGCCTTTCTCGTATGCTTTCAATTATTTTTAACACATTTATCACAGACACTATTACTTTTGTCGAACAAAGTTTAGGATGACAATTTAAAACGGGCATGGTTTTAGAAAGCTTACTTATCTTGGCATAAATCTAACAAATAAGCCTGACGTGATTGAAAAGAGTGGTATCTGTAAAAGAGTGGTATCTGTAAAGAGTGGTATCTGTAAAAGAGTGCTGTCTGTAAAGAGTGGTATCTGTAAAAGAGTGCTGTCTGTAAAGAGTGGTATCTGTAAAGAGTGGTATCTGTAAAGAGTGGTATCTGTAAAAGAGTGGTATCTGTAAAGAGTGGTATCTGTAAAGAGTGCTGTCTGTAAAGAGTGGTATCTGTAAAAGAGTGGTATCTGTAAAGAGTGGTATCTGTAAAAGAGTGCTGTCTGTAAAGATTGGTATCTGTAAAAGAGTGCTGTCTGTAAAGAGTGGTATCTGTAAAAGAGTGCTGTCTGTAAAGAGTGGTATCTGTAAAAGAGTGCTGTCTGTAAAGAGTGGTATCTGTAAAAGAGTGCTGTCTGTAAAGAGTGGTATCTGTAAAAGAGTGCTGTCTGTAAAGAGTGGTATCTGTAAAAGAGTGCTGTCTGTAAAGAGTGGTATCTGTAAAGAGTGCTGTCTGTAAAGAGTGGTATCTGTAAAAGAGTGCTGTCTGTAAAGAGTGGTATCTGTAAAAGAGTGCTGTCTGTAAAGAGTGGTATCTGTAAAAGAGTGCTGTCTGTAAAAGAAAACTGTTCACAATTTACTCACACCGTAATGTGTGTTATACTTCCTTTCTGTCTCATGCTTATAGAAACGTTAACAATAATAAACGTATAGAGAGATACACGTAATCTAAAGTCATATACGTATAGAGAGATACAAGTAATCTAAAGTCATATACGTATAGAGAGATACAAGTAATCTAAAGTCATATACGTATAGAGAGATACAAGTAATCTAAAGTCATATACACGCATAAGGAGTTCTATACTACATGTTTCTTGGTTCAATAAAATATGTGACATGCTGGAACCGAAATAAATACTATCATTGACGATGACACGATGATTGAGGTAATAGAGTTAGTGATACAAAATACAGCCACAATCAAATGACAAATTGAACGCTTTAACGATAGTAATTATTAAATTTGGCTGCAAAAGATCCTGTTAAATTTACAAAAGCCTCTAGACCACACTTGATATTAGTTTGCTGTTTCTTGAAAAGCAAAGTTATATCTTATCTGAGACAGCTGCCAAAATACATTTTTGATATCGCATCGAACGTAGAAGATACAATTCAGATTCAATTGGATCATGCAAGGTGATAATATCAACTTATGAGATCATTGTATCTTACTTTATCGTCTTCGCCCAGTTAAACATCTTAAAAAGTTTGATGACTTAAACAGTTGCTAAGGCCATTCCTCGTGGTCACAAACTTTTTGACAGTTACATTTGCCGTTTATTACTAGCTTTTTGCTCAGACGAAAGAAAACCAAGATTTTTCCACAAACTTTGGCTTCATGTATTGCCTGTTAACATTGAAACACAATGCAGCTCAAATATGAAGTCTGTTTTTTTTTTATTCAGATGAAGGCTATCTGTAAGTAGAGATATTATGCATTCGTACTAACGCCACATGAAGACTATCTTTAAGGTACATATATAATACAATCATACTTATGTGAAAAGCATAAAATGAACATTACCAGGATTTATCTTCCTTCTTTGAAAGGTGTCACGGACTGGGTCTTAATGGATGTCACGGAAATGCGTCACGGAATGGAGCCTAATGGATGTCACGGAAGGTGTCACGGAACGGGTCCTAATGGATGTCACGAAAAGGTGTTACGGAACGGGTCCTAATGCATGTCACGAAAAGGTGTCGTGGAACGGGTTCTAATGGATGTCATGGAAAGGTATACGGAACGGGTCCTAATGGGTATCACGGAAAGGTGTCGCGGAACGGATCCTAATGGATATTTACAAAGTAGATGCATCAAAATTGATCCAGAGCAAATATATTTCCTCTTCAAAAGCTAATACATATACAAATTCTGGTGTCTTATATAAATACATCAACGTATTAATCATTGTCTGTACTAAGGTGATAAAAAAAGAAATATGGCGACTTTACCTGTGCACATAGAAGAGAAAGAATATTCACTAGAGTAAGAAAGAAGCATTTTGTCGGTGCGTATTGATTACTAAATGAGTAGATATTTGCAGTTAAAACACGAAGTAGTTTTACGATTGTTTCAGAAAGGTGACAACCGAAGAACCTTTGGGAAGTAAAAAGTTCTACTGAATATCAGCGCTGCACATAATACATTCTTCAATTCAGATTGGCTAACTACAAAGATTTATTTTAGGACAGTACGCTTTTCGCACTGACAGCGTAATTCTCTATCTGGCTACGGTCATTACATTTGATAAAGTGTGCTGTATCACCACCCGACGACGTCATAAGATGTCACAATAGACCATGTAATCTTAAATCCAGTATTGCCTTTTCCCTTGGGAACTATTCTCCAGCAGTGCTGTTTAGTGGGCTAAATTGAGGAATTCAGCAGAACAGTTCATAAGGGAGAAGGCAATAATAGAACAATAGGACATGAGGGAGACATTCAGAGAGAAAGTCTGTGCAATTTTTTGACTGGCTGACCAAGGAATATTACGTATTATAAGAGTCATATTTATTATTTCGGCTTGCACCTGAAATCGATGCATTTATTTGCAACGGATTAGATTTCCTTGTCTATTAATTTTACATACCATAGACGAATTTGTATCAGTTTATGATATAAACATTCTTAGTCTTTTTTCTCTCGTATTAAAAGACGGTTATTGCAATATTTATATGATATAACGGTATATCAGCACTGGATTGTCGGGACTTTTGCCTCTAAATTTGTCAAACGATTGTTTGTTTTTCTTTCCCTACACGTAAAAAAAGAGATATATTCTCTCTCTCTCTCTCTCTCTCTCTCTCTCTCTCTCTCATCATCATCATCATCATCATTTATATTTTCAGCTTCCTATCACCACTTGTAATGAATACAACTGAATATTGTATCATTTACAGAAAATGGGCGTTTAGAAACATACATATATTTATGTTTATTTAGCATTTACACGGTATAATATGGACCAGGGCATTTACACAGAGCCTCATTTCATTGAGATGCATTACTGAAACAAATGTTTATGACTAACATGTCCCAACGCCCTCGTAATACCTTTTAAGTGCTGGTATAATTAATATTCATGAAAATTTCTAAATGCGTTAATAGTTGCTTCAATCGACCATTATCATGTCCAAAACATTACCGAAATAATGATAAAAGACATTCATTAAATGTTTTATTGAAATACATTAGGGCTTTACGTTTTTAATTATTAACCCCATGGACCGCTCATAATCATTCGTTACAGCATCGATTGGAACTTGGACAAACAATGCCCTAAGCATCACAACATATTCATAAAAGACCGGAACATGACATGACAAAATGATACAAGCACATAAAACAAGAAATTTTATTATAAGGCATGTATCACGTTGTGCATGTATTGGAGACGACATTAAATACTCTTATCTGGACCAGAGGAACGTGTGATCAATTTCGCAGCTTAAGGCACCACTTTAACAAACACTTCATAATTTGTATTTTCAGTCTAGTATAATTCGGACATCGAAAGGTTTATGTTAATTCTTTGGACCCAAACCAAAACTGTTTTTTGTTTGTTTGTGATAATTATGATAATGCTTCTAATTGGCTTGTTTTGTGGACACACCGAATTTTACAAAAGTAAGATAGCAGTTAGAATACCAGAAATATGTTTTGGTTTCGATTTTAGTGCAAGATTTTAAGCAAAGAATAAGTATCAATAATTCCAGATGATGAATATATACCGTATGTACTCAAGTAAAAGTCGTGTCCAACTGCAAACAACATGGACCCTGATCTGTCGTCACATAATGCGCCGGAAGATCAAGATATATGTTGTTTGCTCTACTAATTATTCCTAACAAACTGTATAGACCCAGATCTGTTAATGCATTATGTGACAGCAGATCTGGGTCGATGCAGATTGCAGTTGGATCTGACTTATAGGCGAGTATAGACCCTAAGTAAAAATAGTCAAGGTAGAGAACTTAAAGAACTCGTTAACCGACTTGTGTTCAATCTGTTTCGAAGAAAAATTAAAATACCATACACCGGTGCTTGCCGGGTTGTAGACGTACAAAACCACATCCGACAATCAAATTACTCAAAAGTCTAATTTTAGTTGTCTTCTCTTTTTTAAGTCAATAAAATTAATGCCCTGACAGCTGTACATGATGCATTCCTCACCTGCATGAATCATTTCTAAGCAGATCTGGAAAATGATGATTCATGCAGGTGAGAAATGCACCAAGTGCAGCTGTCAATTTCTGTCTGGGAATTTGAAGACTGAATCATCAGTCTCTCAGACGCTGTCTTTTCACGCTAGAATCAAGTTTTAACTAATACAGACCAACTTATATGGGATGAACTGATAAACTGAAGAATTGTGTGTGTGTGTGTGTGTGTGTGTGAGTGTGAAAGATAGTTGAATCTACACATTGAATGTAATATGTAATACAAATCCTCAATAATGTGTAAATCCAATAATCATACCAATTAATGTCAAATTATAAGGTACGTCGCATTCTTTAATGTCGTCGCTTCATTCCGTTTTTCCTGTTTCTCACTTCGGTTTAGCCGAAACAAAATCAAAAATTTCCATGAATAATAAACTTCATTTTCAATGCAAAGATTCTTTTAAACTCTTATGTTTATTTTCTTGCAGTAGAATGTTTGAAATTGAAAGTTAAAATTTGACTCTTGTATTGATTTGAAAATAATTATTACGAATGCTGAGCAGCCTGTTTTTATTTCGTTGTCTCCAAATATTAACTTATTTATATAACAAAAGTCTGATAATCTCTCGTCATAATTCCAATATTTACACCAATTAATTCCAATTAACGCCAATTAACTCGAATTCAGACATTTTGAACTTTGCCTTTCCCATGTCAATCTAATACTTGTCATCTGTTGTCACATATTCTTTTGTAATTTGTTACCTGCGTCACGCATTTTATGTTTTAAAATCCGTTGACTATCTAATCCAATTGTCTAGAGTTCATTGATGGATGACTTACAGATACGCCATCTTTAAAGTGGGCATAACCATTTGTTTGCACTCAGATCATTTTAGTTATTAAGTTCCAAAGACGGACTACCTATTACCGTTGACAAATAATCTACCAGCAAAGGTCAAGTGGATTGCTTCCAGAATACACTCTTACGTTAAATGTTTGTTATGAGACAAAAGTAGCATTTGTGAACGTAAAAGCACACCTTCTGTAAGAGAGTACACGAAATAGTTTAACGTTACTAGCTTGTGTTCTACGCGGTTTTATAGCTAAAACATTTTTGGTCAATTCTTTTCAAGACATGTAAATATACCTATCTATAGACATGTCTTCTAAAAGGCAAAATGTATATTTCTGATTTCCCTTATAAATCCACCCCAAACCCCTCTTGTAAATGATTATTTAACTAGGTACGAATCAGGACTCCGTTTCACGAAGCAAAGCTTACGCACAGAATTTTCGTAAGTTTTACGCGTAAGAAAATCTTACGCTATTTCGTAAGTGTGTTTCACAAAGATATCCGTAGGACAATTTCGTACGTCTAAGAAAAACTTGTACATAAACTTCTCTTTTGTATGGAAGGTAGGTATAGATGTTGTGGATAATACAAATCAAGAGTTTTTTTTTCTTCAACTTTCCATTTTAAATATTCTTCAATAACTCCGATGTCCCTTTTATGTTACTTTCTTGTTTTAGCTGACACGTATTTTTTTTATATCTAAGGACCACAGAGTCAGCATAAAACAATTCTTATTTTTAGCCATTATTAAAACATTTATTAATTCCAGGTTCCTGAGGATACGACTATCTGATTAGTGGTGATAACGATTATGATAATGATGACGATCCTTTACAGTAAGCACTGTTTTAATTTGTTTTCGTTTGATTTATTAAAGACAGCTTCTATTGCAATAAGGAGTGGAAATGTTGGCATCGTCAAATGTAAACACACAGAGAAAAATGTTTTACCTAATGAATAGAAGCTATGGAAAAGAACTTAGTCTACTGGTTTAGATTTCTCCGCATCTTAATTTATCTCTTTATTAAGATCAATATATTCTATATCATATGGAATACCTCTCTGAATGTCAGCACTTTCTGACCCTGATATACCGTATATATAAAAGGGTAATTTTTCTGCCGTGATTTTTGACCGAATTTCATTAAAACTGGTGATTTAATATCTCACTCGTTTATATTTTTTGGGCTAATCAACCAAGTAATGTGTATCATACGCATATTAATGTTTACGTGTTATTCTTTTACAGAGAACGTTTATAAATATGTTTAAAAATAGCTTCTTAGAGAAAAACTCACTATACGTTTTATACGGAATGTCAGGGAACATCTCAAAATAACCTTCTCTCTGACTCTCGCTCTCCACAAACATAGTTACGAAAATACTCTGCGCTTATTTCTGCCTGGGACTTGCCATAAAGTTGCGTAAAAATGTAAGGTAAATTTACGAAAAGACGTACGTAATTCTCGTTAGTGAAACACCCGTAATCAAGTACGAAAGTCGTACGTAAAATCTTCAGAAAGTCTTGGGCATACGTTGCTTTGTGAAACGGTGCCCAGATCCGCTATACACAGTATATGGATATTTCCATAATTTATGACTGTATATAGCTATACAAGGTCAGATGATCAGATATAGCTATACAAGGTCAGATGATCAGATTGTTCCAATTTATGACTGTATATAGCTATACAAGGTCAGATGATCAGATTGTTCAAATTTATGACTGTATATATAGCTATACAAGGTCAGATGATCAGATTGTTCAAATTTATGACTGTATCTAGCTATACAAGGTCAGATGATCAGATAATTTATCACTGTATATAGCTATACAAGGTCAGATGATCAGATAATTTATCACTGTATATAGCTATACAAGGTCAGATGATCAGATGATTTATCACTGTATATAGCTATACAAGGTCAGATGATCAGATGATTTATCACTGTATATAGCTATACAAGGTCAGATGATCAGATGATTTATCACTGTATATAGCTATACAAGGTCAGATGATCAGATGATTTATCACTGTATATAGCTATACAAGGTCAGATGATCACTGTATATAGCTTTACAAGGTCAGATGATCACTGTATATAGCTTTACAAGGTCAGATGATCCGATTGTTCAAATTTATTTCTCTATTTAGAAGACTTATGGTAATGTATAGTTTTGCTCTAAACAAATCTTTCATCTTAACATTGCGTCGCATGCAGATTGTTTGATGTTTCATTTTTATGGTTAGGCCGTTAGCAATATCTTTGGCCAATGTTGTCTATAAGTTTATTATCTAAACTGCCTGTAGCATTGGTCCATTATCCATCTCAATTTAAAGTGAGAGAGTGTAAAAATACATTTTTCTTGCAGATATAATGCCGAAATTGAGAGTCTTCCACAATACCAGCTTAATATGTTGAAGTAGTTGCGATGTTCATGACTGGTTCTCACCTCCTCTTCCTTTTTAGTAGAGTTATTTATAATTTGACTGGTTTCCTTTTTTTAATGCCCTTATTTTTCTTATTGAAGTATAGGAAATACTAAGTCGTTATCTGTGGTCAAGCGGCTAAATTTAGCTACTTGTTGTTGTTCATTTAGCAATTAAAATCGGTTCCATACAGGAATATGAATTGTAAAGGAAAAAAAAAAAAAAGGTCTGAGAATTATTAAAACACGATGCTGATTAGATAAGGTGAATCGGGTTAAACAACCATCTTGGTCGTTAGAAAGGTTATGCGGGAGAGAGATTCACGAACACTATTAAGTAGACAAACTGAATTGTTACGCCATTTGCAGTAATTTTAGAAAGTTGGTTTTGTATTTAAGCTTCTGTCCGCCAAAGCGTCTTAGAGTAAATCGAAAGTGTTCATTGTGTCTTTGACCGTGATAAATAAAGAAAACTTACTGTGCCGTTAGTTTATGCTCTTTTTACACAATTTGATTTACTGTAGAATTTATAATGTGGGTGTGCGCGCCAAGGCATTACCTTTCTCAAGTGCCCACATAGACTTATAAATGCTGAGTCTAAACACATAAGACGTATGTAAGTCAAAACAAAGAAGTTTGTTATTGAACGACACCATTTTGGTCACGAGGAAAGTATTTGATTTCGTTTCTAAAAAACAGAAGAAAAAATATGAAAAAGAAATAGAAAATGGCGTTAAATGGAGGAGAGGCTGTAATAACATTACCTACATATTATACTTATATAATAATCTGGTACCTAATATACATTTTCAAAAGCTTCCATATTGTATTTAAAGAAACTCCTGGGTATGAGGATAATGCGAAAACTATATGCAACTCCTTATGGTAATTATGTACTGCTAGCACCTTATGGTAATTATGTACTGCTAGCACCTTATGGTAATTATGTACTGCTAGCACTTTATGGTAATTATGTACTGCTAGCACCTTATGGTAATTATGTACTGCTAGCACCTTATGGTAATTATGTACTGCTAGCACCTTATGGTAATTATGTACAGCTAGCACCTTATGGTAATTATGTACTGCTAGCACCTTATGGTAATTATGTACTGCTAGCACCTTATGGTAATTATGTACTGCTAGCACCTTATGGTAATTATGTACTGCTAGCACCTTCTGGTATGTTTTCTGCCATGTTGTATGCAACTCCTTATGGTAATTATGTACTGCTAGCACCTTCTGGTATGTTTTCTGCCATGTTGTATGGAACTCCTTATGGTAATTATGTACTGCTAGCTCCTTATGGTAATTATGTACTGCTAGCACCTTCTGGTATGTTTTCTGCCATGTTGTATGCAACTCCTTATGGTAATTATGTACTGCTAGCACCTTCTGGTATGTTTTCTGCCATGTTGTATGCAACTCCTTATGGTAATTATGTACTGCTAGCACCTTCTGGTATGTTTTCTGCCATGTTGTATGCAACTCCTTATGGTAATTATGTACAGCTAGCACCTTATGGTAATTATGTACAGCTAGCACCTTATGGTAATTATGTACAGCTAGCACCTTATGGTAATTATGTACTGCTAGCACCTTCTGGTAATTATGTACTGCTAGCTCCTTATGGTAATTATGTACTGCTAGCACCTTCTGGTATGTTTTCTGCCATGTTGTATGCAACTCCTTATGGTAATTATGTACTGCTAGCACCTTCTGGTATGTTTTCTGCCATGTTGTATGCAACTCCTTATGGTAATTATGTACTGCTAGCACCTTCTGGTATGTTTTCTGCCATGTTGTATGGAACTCCTTATGGTAATTATGTACTGCTAGCACCTTATGGTAATTATGTACTGCTAGCACCTTCTGGTATGTTTTCTGCCATGTTGTATGCAACTCCTTATGGTAATTATGTACTGCTAGCACCTTCTGGTATGTTTTCTGCCATGTTGTATGCAACTCCTTATGGTAATTATGTACTGCTAGCACCTTATGGTAATTATGTACTGCTAGCACCTTATGGTAATTATGTACTGCTAGCACTTTATGGTAATTATGTACTGCTAGCACCTTATGGTAATTATGTACTGCTAGCACCTTATGGTAATTATGTACTGCTAGCACCTTATGGTAATTATGTACAGCTAGCACCTTATGGTAATTATGTACTGCTAGCACCTTATGGTAATTATGTACTGCTAGCACCTTATGGTAATTATGTACTGCTAGCACCTTCTGGTATGTTTTCTGCCATGTTGTATGCAACTCCTTATGGTAATTATGTACTGCTAGCACCTTCTGGTATGTTTTCTGCCATGTTGTATGGAACTCCTTATGGTAATTATGTACTGCTAGCACCTTATGGTAATTATGTACTGCTAGCACCTTCTGGTATGTTTTCTGCCATGTTGTATGCAACTCCTTATGGTAATTATGTACTGCTGGCACCTTCTGGTATGTTTTCTGCCGTGTTGTATGCAACTCCTTATGGTAATTATGTACTGCTAGCACCTTCTGGTATGTTTTCTGCCATGTTGTATGCAACTCCTTATGGTAATTATGTACTGCTAGCACCTTCTGGTATGTTTTCTGCCGTGTTGTATGCAACTCCTTATGGTAATTATGTACTGCTAGCACCTTCTGGTATGTTTTCTGCCATGTTGTATGCAACTCCTTATGGTAATTATGTACTGCTAGCACCTTCTGGTATGTTTTCTGCCGTGTTGTATGCAACTCCTTATGGTAATTATGTACTGCTAGCACCTTCTGGTAATTATGTACTGCTAGCACCTTATGGTAATTATGTACTGCTAGCATCTTCTGGTAATTATGTACTGCTAGCACCTTATGGTAATTATGTACTGCTAGCACCTTCTGGTAATTATGTACTGCTAGCACCTTATGGTAATTATGTACTGCTAGCACCTTCTAGTATGTTTTCTGCCATGTTGAATCTACACTTAATATATGCTGAATAAATTGAACCACCAGATCTTTCGTGTCCCCGTCTTTCACAGTCTCTGATAAATACATTTTTCTTTCATTACAAGCATTGGGAAAAATGCAAGGTTAATACTGCTTTAATATAAGCTGACTCCTGATATAATCCTGCCAAGTTATCACCAGTATTGCCACCATATTTTGTTTCTCTTGGGCTAATTGATTGCTGTCAAGTCTAAGCGATAGTTAAAGTTTTAAAAATCAGCCTAATTACAGGAACTTTGGGGGTGGGGTGGGGGAAACAATGACAAAAATTAAAATTGAACCAGGACCAGAACACACAGATAGACAAGCTCACAGTGTTCAGTGTATGTCTTGCACTAGAGGGCATACATAATCAAGCTCACGATGTTCAAAAATTAGATTGTGAACAACTGAGTGAAAGAAAAAAAATGATAGAAAATTAACATTGGACTGGAAAACAAATAATGTATGAAGAAAAGACTGGTTTTTGTTTTTTTGGGGGTTTAAAGCTATTTTTCAACACATGATAGGGTATATATAGCGGCCAGTATATTTGGTGAAGGAAGCCCCCGGAAAAAACCACCAACCATCCGGGAAGCTACTGGCAAGGTTTCTCACATACCCACGTTGGTCGAGCGGAGACTCAAACCCACGCGGACAGAGGTGCGATGATGTGTGAGTGATCTGTAAAGGCGAGCGACTTAGACCACTCGGTCAGCCGTGACCCCCATAAAGAAAAGAAGAAAGGTGGATCTAGCTCATTAATGAACTTAATAAACATAATATAGCTAATACCTACACAGAAACATTATTTGAAATTCAATTCCATAAAGTACACGATCTTAATACAGAAAGTCTTAGTGGGTTGTTGGCATAAATGATTTATCACTGAGATGAATCTGTGTTAGATAACCATTTCATTTTGAGCTAGCTGAGGGTTGATGGGATAGATATTGTTTAAAGAAGGTCATCTTAATTTTAAAACTATCTTCGATTTCTTCCAACTTCTCCGTTTTGAATACATGTTCGACCGTGCCGTCTTGAAGTTTAATGAAAACTCCATACCTTGTCCAGAAATTCTTTATCTTGTGTTCATTTTTCAATTGTCTGACGTATTTGATCCACTCTGCATGGGTACTAGTCAGATCGTAATTATTAAATAGTTTGCCACATATTTTGTTCCGTTCTGTCTCTTTTCTTGAACCCATGGATTCAGAATTTACTGAGGCATCATCCGCAGAGTGAGGTCTTATGATGACTGGTTTCACATATTTCCTTTACTTCAAATTTCTACTTTCATGTTGTGCTAGATAAACTTCGCGATTATTGGTCTGGATCTTGAAGTTCGTGGGTTTGCAACTCTTGGAGATCTACAGAGCCCAAAGGGAAGGTTATCAAAACCAGTTTCTGCAGCAAATCCCAGAACAATATTATCGGCTTTTTTCACTTTTTTGTTCAGAGATTCCGTATATTCGTACGCTGTTTCTACAGATGTACATTTCAAGTTCTTCAGTCCTAGAATTGGTATGAGACTGGAGCGATTTAAGTCTAGCTTCTAAAGAGTTTGTCTTTAAATCTTTCTAATTCAACTCTTTTTGTAACTCATCAATTTTATTTTCAAGTTTTCTACTGACAACAGATCCGGCTGCATCCACAATCTGACTCAGAACCTGCTCATTTTGAAATGCTAAGATAAGCGAACTTACCAGATCATTGATTGAGATAGGTTATGATTCTGCCATGCATGTAACTGCAGTACCACCCAGAGTTAGATTTGTAGCAATTTCAAAGTATTCACTATCACTGTTACTCACTATTAAATCTTCAAAGAGACTTTGATATCAGACGTTCTTTTATTGCTGAACTAGAGGAGGAGATAACAAAGAATTAACATTTTCACCAGTTTGTTTCTCTTTCTTTTTCTTTTAGGCTTTTTCTTTGTAGCTTTAAAATACATTGGTGACAACAGTCTGTATTGTATTAAGGGTCATGACATCAATATTTCTAATGCATGAAATATCATCAAAATCCATTGAGATTAATCCATGAAAGAAAAATATAAAACAGGATATGTTGCTAAGACTGCAATAAATCATGATTATTTCATTTTGAGGTTTGAAAATGTTGCCAATACGGACGAAAAAAGGAGCTAGGGTGTTCCTCTTACCTCAGCCATTGTGGCATGTTGACGTACTATTGTACTACAATATGTACTATTGTACTAGAGGAAATTCTATTGTACTATAGTATATCATATTATACTACAGGATGTACTATTGTACTACAGGATGTACTATTGTACTACAGGATGTGCTATTGTACTACATGATGTACTACTGTACTGCAGGATGTGCTATTGTACTACAGGATGTACTATTGTACTAGATGATGTACTATTGTACTACATGATGTACTATTGTACTACATGATGTACTATTGTACTACATGATGTACTACTGTATTACAGGATGTGCTATTGTACTACATGATGTACTATTGTACTACATGATGTGATATTGTACTGCATGATGTACTGTTGTACTACAGGATGTACTATTGTACTACATGATGTACTATTGTATTACATGATGTACTATTGTACTACAGGATGTGCTATTGTACTACAGGATGTGATATTGTACCAGAGGATATTCTATCGTACTATAGTATATAATATTGTACTACATGATGTACTACTGTAGTACAGGATGTGCTATTGTACTACATGATGTACTATTGTACTACATGATGTACTATTGTACTACATTATGTGCTATTGTACTGCATGATGTACTGTTGTACTACAGGATGTACTATAGTACTACAGGATGTACTATTGTACTGCAGGATGTGCTATTGTACTACAGGATGTGTTATTGTTCTAGAAGATATTCTATTGTACTATAGTATATAATATTGTACTACATGATGTACTACTGTATTACAGGATGTGCTATTGTACTACAGGATGTACTATTGTACTACAGGATGTACTATTGTACTACAGGATGTACTATTGTACTACAGGATGTACAATTGTACTACAGGATGTGCTATTGTACTACATGATGTGCTATTGTACTAGAGGATATTCTATTGTACTATAGAATATAATATTGTACTACATGATGTACTACTGTACTACAGGATGTACTATTGTACTACAGCATGTACTATTGTACTACATGATGTACTACTGTACTACAGGATGTGCTATTGTACTACAGCATGTGCTATTGTACTACATGATGTACTACTGTATTGCAGGATGAACCGTTAATGCTTCTTCTTCTACATCCATCATGAACCTCCTTTGAGTGCACGTGCGTGCATGCCAAAATGGGTCTGGAGGAAAACTGCATGTAAAAAGATATTTTTAGTGAAGCTTGGTCATTCTAATACGTGTAAACCCTGTACAGGATGTTTCGTATTTGTTAGACACAAATGAATGCTGCGCATGATGCTTCATGTTTGCCAGCCACAAAGTAATCTTGCACATGATGCTTCATGTTTGCCAGACACAAAGTAATCTTGCACATGATGCTTCATGTTAGCTAGACACAAAGTAATCTTGCATGATGCTTCGTTTTTGCCAGACACAAGGTAATCTTGCACATGATGCTTCGTGTGTGCCAGACACAAGGTAATCTTGCACATGATGCTCCATGTTTGCCAGACACAAGGTAATCTTGCACATGATGCTTCGTGTTTGCCAGACACAAGGTAATCTTGCACATGATGCTTCGTGTGTGCCAGACACAAGGTAATCTTGCACATGATGCTCCATGTGTGCCAGACACAAGGTAATCTTGCACATGATGCTTCGTGTGTGCCAGACACAAGGTAATCTTGCACATGATACTTCATGTGTGCCAGACACAAGGTAATCTTGCACATGATGCTTCATGTGTGCCAGACACAAGGTAATCTTGCACATGATGCTTCGTGTGTGCCAGACACAAGGTAATCTTGCACATGATGCTTCATGTGTGCCAGACACAAGGTAATCTTGCACATGATGCTTCGTGTGTGCCAGACACAAGGTAATCTTGCACATGATGCTTCATGTGTGCCAGACACAAGGTAATCTTGCACATGATGCTTCGTGTGTGCCAGACACAAGGTAATCTTGCACATGATGCTTCGTGTGTGCCAGACACAAGGTAATCTTGCACATGATGCTTCGTGTGTGCCAGACACAAGGTAATCTTGCACATGATGCTTCGTGTTTGCCAGACACAAGGTAATCTTGCACATGATGCTCCATGTGTACCAGACACAAGGTAATCTTGCACATGATGCTCCATGTGTACCAGACACAAGGTAATCTTGCACATGATGCTTCGTGTTTGCCAGACACAAGGTAATCTTGCACATGATGCTCCATGTGTACCAGACACAAGGTAATCTTGCACATGATGCTTCGTGTGTGCCAGACACAAGGTAATCTTGCACATGATGCTTCATGTGTGCCAGACACAAGGTAATCTTGCACATGATGCTTCGTGTTTGCCAGACACAAGGTAATCTTGCACATGATGCTTCGTGTTTGCCAGACACAAGGTAATCTTGCACATGATACTTCATGTGTGCCAGACAAGAGGGCAAAGATCCATCTCGCTATTTTCACTCTCGACCTGTAACTTGGGAAGAAGCAATGACAGCTTCTAATTCTGCTACTATTTCAAATAGAAAATAACGATAGTGTCGAGGGTAGGGTGGATTGGAGCTTGAATAGCTGGTTGCACAGGGATTAAGTCATGGTGTTTCATCAGAACGCCCCCTACCCCCATTACAGTCTAATTCAGGATTTTGTTTTACACATGACAGCTATATTTGAGGCGGATAATGAATTACAGATAAGGTCATCTTCCTTCATTGTCGGTATGTACATATTTGCAGCTAACAAGAAGCATTAAATCGCGTAATGATTTTTTTACTTCCGTTATGTGACCTCAAGAAAACGTATGAAGACACCTTACGATGTCTCGTCTGAGGAATGTACAGTAAGACCACCTAGAGGTGATAGTGTAACACGACCAAGAACAAGACACTCGTAATGTATCGGTGACACATCTGTAAAATTATTTATCACTTATGGTAAAGTATTAAATTGATTTGTATTACTTTGTTGTTTGTTTTGACATTCGGAAATTTCTACTTGCCGATGGTGACATTTTCTTCTAATTTAGATAAGGACAAATTTTTAGTAATTAATATTTTTGTATTGACAGATATGGTTCAAAATTGCTGCTGTAATTTTGAAAAATATTTTATTTTTTCAGTCGCAACATAAGTGATTGTCACAACTGGTTACCAATTCTAAAGGTGTAATAGTACTTATTGTTTTTGGCTACTCCAACATATAATCTTCCTCTATCATACTTGCATTTTCCTTTAGTTGTACAACAATTTAAACCGGTGATGTACCCAACAAAGCAGAATTACATAGATGTAAGAAACAGGACTACTATCGAACAATGGTACAGAATTATATAGATGTAAGAAATAGGACGACTATCGAACCAGGCATACAGAATTATTTAGATGTAACAAACAGGACGACAATCGAACAGGCATACAGAAATATATACATGTAACAAACAGGACGACAATCGAACAGGCATACAGAATTATATACATGTAACAAACAGGACTACTATCGAACAGGGGTACAGAATTATATAGATGTAACAAATAGGACGACTATCGAACAGGCATACAGAATTATTTAGATGTAACAAACAGGACGACAATCGAACAGGCATACAGAATTATATAGATGTAACAAACAGGACTACTATCTTACAGGGGTACAGAATTATATAGATCTAACAAACAGGACGACTATCGAACAGGCATACAGAATTATTTAGATGTAACAAACAGGACGACTATCGAACAGGCATTCTAACATGTGCTCATGAATATTATATATTAAAAATTTAACCGATTACAGTTGCATCTTGTCACCAAAATACCTAAATGATGAATTAAACCGTATGTGTCCGTCCCAAATGCACAAAAAGACTTAAATATGTTACTGCTTTGAGAAGATTATATATTTAGCACATTTCAGAAATAAAGAAACCCAAATGTGAGTAGCACCCGGTAAATACAGCAACTGGAAAGCTCCGAATAATTTACATAATAAAATAGCAGGTATGATTGTTGGCTTATAGGCATTGTCAGGTCATTTAATGTTTTGAAATATAGATATATAGCTTGATAATTATCCCGTCCTATTGATTTATTTTTTGCATTATAGACACGTATATACCGCACATAGTCTTAGGAGGCTAATTATCATTGTTAAATATATAAAAAAAATTGTTAAGATAAAGAGAGATAACTTGAGAACCTGACAGACAGACAGACATGCATATAGATAAATACTCATCATCTTAATTACCTATCAACATAATTACATAAGTTACATGCATGGGTAAATAAATTATTGTCAATTTGTCATTCTTATCCATTGAAAGAAACTTGTATCTATTTTTAGAACAATCTCCTTAAACCATTTTTTAAAATGTGAGTTGAGATGTTTCTCAATTCATCATCCGAGATTTATTTTATTCATCAGCTATCATCCAACCAAGTTAAGTGGACTTAGTCTCTGATTCAGACTTTCTGGTGGTCAAAGAGAATCTCAACGAAGGTGGCGAAACAAATATAACAAGCGATATAAATTGTATTTAAAAAATTTATTTTAGAAATCAATCTTTCTTACGCAATCGAGACAGGTAATATACTGTCCGTCGCCCTCTGTATATTTGTATATTTGTTCAACTATGAATCTGCCTGACGAGAGAAAAATGTTCCGCGACAAACGTACGCCCGCCAGGATTACGGTTAGCTGAATTTGTACCAACATAGACACTTTATTTCATGTGTTTGTTTACTTTCACACTGATCAAGGGCAGTGTTCACCTATACCCGGTTTAAAAAAATATCAAGCTATATCCATGACCTATCAAAGACCAGACAGCCATACTCGGATGTTAGCTAGACGATATCATGCATTGAGGTAATGCTATATATTCGCCAGCATGACTGCTTCTTTAAAATAGTTCTAGCGAGCTAGACCAGGCACCTCCGTTATAAAACTGTACATTTCCAGTAAGAAAAATCTTACTCCAGACTGGAAATGTCACTCATAATTAACAAATCTAACCTTTTCATTGGTCAGAATATTTTCTTGTAATATCTGGAGTCGAACAAAGTTTTAAGACGTAGAATCCATGTCTGAGTTTAGATAGCGGTCATTCGTCTTATCAGGTTTCATAAAGCAAACGTCAATCGTATATTTCCCAAAGCGTACGATGCTATGGAAAGTCTGGTCGATGACTTATTGACCAGCACATACAATTCATTTAATATTGTATTGGATTAATAATTTTACAATTGGTTACGTTTGTCATTAAATACAGACGTTAAACTTTTGGTCAATGTATTGTACTCAGTATGGTATAATGATTCAAATAATGAGCATATTGTTTTTGCGATGCAGTTTTTATGCCAATGGATGAGTACTTATCTGTCCATACGTACAATTTAATTTTTAAAGCAAAGTTAAATATACGGTTACAAATGATAAACCCTGCAAAGCGAAATAGAATGCATTGTCCAAAGAATGGCAACACAGTTTTGCATATTTGGTGAATAGGCCATGAACCGCAGAGTCCAGCTGTACTTTCAAGTGATGTCTGGAAGATATGCAAAAGAAGAAAATAAGATCAGCAAGTTACCAGATGTCAAACTTAATATCAACAATTATAAAATATCATCTACAGCAGAAGTCTCCCGCGTAGCAAAACATATAATTTAAGTAGGACCCAGTGTGGCATTACAAACATTCCCACTTCTGACACCATTATATGCCGCTGACATTCACAAGTGCCCTGTGCAAATATTTCTCAGCAAAACCATTTTCTATGAGAATACGCTACATGTAGTAGAATATATTTATGTCTCCATTTCATAATGACATAACATATATCAATTCTAGATGTCTATACAAGTATCTTCTTGGATATAATTACATACTTGTGAAAACTCGAACTCTGAGTCGTAATTTTCGGCCTGTCATTTTATACTAAAAATTTTAACGGAAGATATTTTCTCTCTGATATAATGTAGACCATTTGTATAATGCATCCATCGTCGCTCCAAGATACATAGTACAGATTGTTGACATCCACCCCTACCCGCAGTTACATAGTACAGATTGCTTACATCCACCCTCACTCCCAGTTACAATGTACAGATATTTTTATGTGTCTTTAATCCCACGTACTCAGTGAAGAATTAAATCGAGAAATATCGTATTTAAAAATATATTCTTTTATAAATGTGAGCACATTGTACCTTTCTTCACTGTCTGCTATATCACAAGTTGGTATAAAGAGTGGCCACTGAACAGCCAACCTTTATTTAACGTCATAGCATGACTGTATTTTTATCTTCTTGTTCTGGATCAAAAAAATCCTCATCGTCTATCTCCATAGGTTCTTCGTGTTCCATCTTTTTCTTTTAAACTGTTGATTTCCTGAGTATTGTCAAATTCTGCATACAAGATGACGTTCCTGGTGTTTGCCAGAGCTACTGCAAACTGAAGTTCCACACGAAGGTGGCCTGATTTTATACGGTGAAAATGTCCTTCGTCACTGCCTTGGTCTGGAGTGAAATCAAATCCCACAAAGCATACCCTCCTGCAAAATCCAGTACGAATTACCGAAGCTGCTGTTCGTGCCTAATTGCAGTGTAGCTTTAAACAGTGTCAAGTAAGATCTCAAGAAATATTTCTGGGTAAAGTTTGGTTCAAAAGGTCTGGTACACAACGTCTGGCTATCTCGAGTGGCTTTTATCTTGGACACGTTAAGGTCTTGGAACTCGAAAGAATTTTGATCGGTGGCTCCGTTCAGGGCCACATTGCTGACGATGCCAGTGAGAAAAACGTTTGGACAGCTGTTCTTGGTAAACAGGATCTTCGATCTTGGATCGGAGCCTAGAGGCAATGGTGAAGGTTTTCACTTTCACTCGTAGTATCGGATATTGGCTGTCGTTCTGCTCAAAGTTTGACTGATGTTGTTTCCCACTTCAGGTAAGACTTCCACAAGTCTGGTTTCTTCGATGATCGTTTTGTATTCGTTAGCATTAGCCATCAAATTGAATCCCGTTCTATTTCGATCCAGACTCAGGCTACATCCACTCCATTCAACATATACTTGTGTTACGACTCTATGGTCTAAGAAAAATGGAACAGAAAGAAAGTGAAACCAACAAATCAAGTAAAAATCAACAAGCAATTTATTACTAGATAATTAAAATGAAAAATCAAAAAAGTCACTTACAGTAATGTGTTTTGAAATCCTAATAATCCAATAAGAATGATTGTTCTAATCACAAGTCCTAAATATAGATGTTCCGAATTCACGGCTGTGTCCTTGAATGTTATGATGTGCTAATGGTCTCCAAAGTCCTGATGTACTAGAAATCTTGATGTGCTGATGTCAAAATGAAGTATTCCAAAATATCTGAATAAGTTCACTTAAATTCCAAAAGCATCAATTAAAAATCCAAAATCCAAAAGTTTATGAGCACTGTTATAATCCAATGAATATTTAAAATAATTCCTCTCTTAGAATTTGGAATGAATTTTCACAACTGTAATAGCTCTTTACAAGACTGATGGTAATGTCAAAACTGAATAAATGTCCACCAAACATGGCATATATAAAGATTGGTCACATGACGGAATGTTCTAGAATATGAGTCATCTTAATGGAATTCTAACTGTAAACAAAATTCAACCTTGACCTTCAAATTGAGAAAACATATTGATCAAAACAACCTAATTCAAGGACACTAGTTAAACATGTTTTTCCTGATAACATTAAGATTTAAGCAAATATTAAAGTGAAGAAACATTTACAATTTCCTAAAATATTTATAATATTATATAAACATCATACATAACACCTCCCCTCATAAAGAAAAAGAAAGATTTATATAATAAAGCTTTCTTTTGAATATACATCTAATACTACAATAACCCAAATTACATAAGAACATGTTTTATGATACTGGACTTAATTACATCAAGCAATATTACATTTCTAGGCACGTGAGAGTGCATCTGCAATCACATTGTCTTTTCCCCTGATGTGTTTGATGTCAATGTTATATTCCTGCAATATCAAACTCCATCTCAACAATCTCCGATTTTTATCTTTCATTTTGTTGATGAAAGTAAGGGGATTGTGATCACTGTACACAATAATTGGAGAAAGAGCTGAGGTGACATACACTTCAAAATGCTGTAAAGCCAATATCAAAGCCAAACATTGCTTCTCAATTGTGGAATAATTTTTCTGGTGCTTGTTTAGTTTTTTAGAAAAATAACACACAGGGTGATCCACACCCCTTTTGTCTTCCTGAATCAATACTCCACCAACCCCTACATCACTTGCATCAACAGATAATTTAAATGATTGGCTAAAATTTGGTGCAGAAAGAACTGGTGCATTCTTAAGCATGGCCTTTAACTTGTCAAAAGATTCCTGACACTTGTCAGACCAATGAAATTTGGTTTTCTTACTCAATAAACTTGTCAAAGGTTCAGCAATTTTGGAAAAATTGGAACAAAATTTCCGATAATATCCAGCCATACCTAGAAATCGCATCAGTTGCTTTTTACAAATTGGAACTTGAAATTCAGAGATAGCTTTGACCTTAGCTTCTATAGGTTTAATTTGACCTTGTCCCACAATATGTCCTAAAAATGTGACACAAGCATGGCAAAACTCACTTTTGCTCAAATTAATTGTCAGATTCGCATCACTGAGTCGATCGAAGAATTTTCGAATTGTTTCCAAATGATCTTCCCAGGTGTTGTTGTAGATAATGACGTCATCGATATAAGCGTCACAATTATCAAGACCAAATGTTATCATGTTCACCAGACGTTGAAACGTTGCAGGCGAATTTTTCATTCCAAACGGCATGACTTTATATTGATAAAGTCCATCTGGAGTTACAAATGCTGAAATTTCTTTTGCCCTTTCCGTCAGTGGAATTTGCCAGAATCCTTTTAAAAGGTCAAACTTGGTGACATATTCCGCATTTCCAATTTTATCAATGCAATCGTCCATTCTTGGGATTGGAAATGAATCAGTTTTGGTGACACTGTTGACTTTTCTATAGTCAGTACACATACGGAATGTATTATCTGGCTTGGGAACAAGAATACATGGTGAACTCCAGTTACTTTTACTTGGTTCTATGAAATCATTCTCCAGTAGATACTGAATTTTTTTCTTCAGATAGTTCTGTTTGAGAGGATTCATCCTATAAGGATGCTGTTTCACAGGCGCAGAATCTACAATGTCAACGTCATGATAAATTTTACTTGTTCGTGTTGGAACATCAGGAAACAAGTGCTCATATTCATGTAATAGCTGTTTTAATTCATTTCTTTCCTGTTGTTATAGATGTGAAAGTTTCTGGTCTAGGTTGTTCAATATTTCTGAATTCCGAAGATTGGTTATACCAGAGTCACTATAGTCTGATTGTATTCCATCGTTGATATCTTCACTGTGTGGGACAGGTACAACTAAATTAACAGAATAATTAGCTGAGCTATCTCTGTCAAAATATTCCTTTAACATATTTATATGACAAAGTTGTTTCTGTTTCCGTCTCCCAGGAGTGTTAATGATATAATTTAAGTCATTTACTTTCTTTTCAACGGTATAAGGACCATAAAATTTAGCCTGAAGAGGATTCTGAGGTATGGGAAAGAGAGCCAGAACTTTGTCACCAGGTTTAAAACTCCTTTCCTGTGAATTTCTGTCATACCTTAATTTCATTTTTGACTGGGTAGTGTGAAGATTAGTTCTTGCTACTTCACAGGCCTTTGACAACTTGTATTTGAAATCAGAGACATAATCAAGAAGATTAAACTTTGAGTCTTCATTTGAAAGAAGTTTGTCTTTCAATAATTTCAGTGGTCCACGGACAGTATGATCAAAAACTAGTTCAAAGGGACTAAAACCCAACGACTCTTGAACTGATTCCCTAACAGCAAACAACAACAAATGAACACCCTCATCCCAATCCTTTTCTGTATCAAAGCAATATGATCGAATCATATTCTTCAAAGTTTGATGAAATCTTTCCAAAGCACCTTGACTTTCAGGGTGATAGGCAGAAGATTTAAACTGTTGGATGCCTAATTCATGCATAACTTGTTGGAAAATTCCAGACATAAAATTTGACCCTTGATCTGACTGGACAGATTTGGGAAGGCCAACAAGTGTAAAAAACTTCACCAAAGCTTTCACAGTAGTTTTAGTTTTTATATTTCTCAGAGGAATTGCCTCTGGAAATCTTGTAGATGCACACATGATGGTCAACAAGTATTGGTGCCCTAACTTGGTTTTAGGTAAAGGACCAACACAGTCTACCATTATTCTACTAAATGGTTCATCAAATGCAGGAATAGGTTGCAGATGAGCCTTAGGTATCTTCTGATTGGGTTTTCCTACCATTTGACAAGTGTGACAAGATCTGCAGTATTTAGAAACATCACTTTTGAGTTTCGGCCAATAAAAATGATTCAAGATCTTGTGATAAGTCTTACGGACTCCTAAATGACCAGCCAAAGGAGTTTCATGGGCTAAATTAAGAATTTCCTGTCTATATGACTTAGGAACAACAATTTGATAGCTCACTGACCACTCGACACCAGCGGGTACATCTGGTGGTCTCCATTTCCTCATAAGGACCCCATTTTTCACAAAGTAACACACTGGAACTTGTGTGGCTTCAGTTTCACTAATAGCCCTCTGAAACAAACAAGATATCTCGGGATCTTGCTCCTGTTCAACGACAAGGGATTGTCGTTTGTCATCCTGATTAGAACAAAGAGAATGAGTTGCCAAAAGAGGATCACTGTGATCAATACCATTTGATTGATCAATACCTGAGGAAAAGTGACCTCATCAAAAGACTGACCAATACATGTGTCAGCTAAAGGAATAATATCCTGATCAACATCAATCTCAAGAGCTCTTTTTGCCATAGCTCTAGTAACTGCATAAGCAGGGTACAAATCAGGGATTTCAGTTTCGACAGGATCAACTTTCTGATCCAAACAAGGCTTGTCAGTTACAAGTGGATTAACCACAACCTTATCTCCAGCTAGGTCATTGCCTAGTAATAAATGAACACCCTCTATGGGTAAAGAAGTCACTGCCCGAACAGTCACAGGTCCAGAAACTAAGTCCGGTGCCAAATTTACACAATGGAGAGGAACATTTACAAAGCCGCAATCTACTCCCTGAACAAGAACACTTTCACTTGAAGAAGACTCCTCAGACAAAGGCAAAGTACCTGATAATAAAAGACTCTGAGAAGCTCCAGTGTCCCTTAATATTTTAATTGGAATAGGTTTGGCAGAATCACCAATAAGTGATATAGAACCTTCTGACATGAATGGTTCATAAGCCTCTAAAATAGAATCAGACTGGGGTTTGTTTGACCCAACAAATGTATTGCTTTCAATACAAGACCGTGACCTTGACCTCGTAGAAATAAGAGCATTTGGAAAAGCTCTGTCTTTACTCTGTTGCTTATTTTTCAACTTGAAGCAATCAGAAATAACGTGCCCTTTCTTTTTACAATAAGTGCACGTAGGAAGAGATAAGGATTTCTGATCAGTCTTATCAGATGTTTGATTCCTAACAGTTGTGCTGTTGTGAAATTTGGAAGTACTCGAATGAGATTGAAATGGTTTTTTTACCAGAAAACTGCTGAGAGGACGACTTATTGCCAAATGAAATTTTGTGAGTCAAGGAATAATCATCAGCCATACGAGCAGCATTTTCCAAAGTTTCCACATTCTGCTCGTCAAGATAGGTTTTAACATCACTATGGATGCACCTCTTGAACTCTTCAATTAATACGAGCTGTCTGAGGTTATCATAAGCTTGATCAACTTTCTTGGCTGAGCACCACCTATCAAATAGTTGTTCTTTATCCCTTGCAAATTCGACATGAGTTTGTCCAGTTTCTTTTCTACAATTCCTAAACCTTTGTCGATATGCCTCTGATACCAACTCATAAGCTTTCAAGATGTACTCCTTAACCACATCATAATCAGAGCTTTGTTGTACTGACAGTGAAATGTAGACTTCACGAGCTTTGCCAATTAGTACACTTTGTAATAACAAAGTCCAATGCTCTCTGGGCCATTTCAAGTTTTCGGCAATTTTCTCGAAAGGAAGAAAGTATTTATCTACTTCTTTTTCCTGAAAAGGGGGTACTAACCTAATATATCTAGTAACATCAAAACCTGAACTTGTGTTTAAAGGAGTGGAGTGTGCTCTGTTTGCCAGTTCTAATTCTCTTAATTTAAATTGCATTTCCCTTTCTTCTCTTTGCATCTGCATTTGTATTTGTCTCTCTTCTTTCTGCATTTGTATCTGTCTATCTTCTTTCTCTCTCTCCATCTGCATTTGCCTCTCTTCTTTCTCTCTCTCCATCTGCATTTGCCTCTCTTCTTTCTCTCTCTCCATCTGTATCTGCCTATCTTCTTTCTGCATTTGTATCTGCCTCTCTTCCTTCTCTCTCTCTATCTGTATCTGAAGCTTTGCCAATTCTAAATCCATCTGGTTCTTTAACTCTAATTCCCTTAATTTCCTGTCAGAACCAGATACAGGCTTTCTCTTCAAACTTAAAGCACTGCTATCAAAAATTCCCTTTCCTACTAAATACTGAATCAAAATAATCTTTATCTCCTGTTTTGTCAATGATACTTTTGCCTCAGATAGACTGTATTTTCTGGCAAGCTCGAGCAACTCATCCTTTCTCATGCACTCTAACCCCTCCTGGGTAGGTTTTGAAATGAAATTCTGAACATCAGATGCCATTGTAAATGCTTGTTGGTTTCACACAAAAAAATTTCTCTATTTAAAAATCTTTGCCAAAGACAAAAAAAATTATCCGAGACAAAATCAATATGAATTTCAAAGATAAATTTAATATCTCTAATATGCTTTAAAGAAATTCAGATCCCGGACGAGCCCCCAATTTCTGTTACGACTCTATGGTCTAAGAAAAATGGAACAGAAAGAAAGTGAAACCAACAAATCAAGTAAAAATCAACAAGCAATTTATTACTAGATAATTAAAATGAAAAATCAAAAAAGTCACTTACAGTAATGTGTTTTGAAATCCTAATAATCCAATAAGAATGATTGTTCTAATCATAAGTCCTAAATACAGAATGTTCCGAATTCACGGCTGTGTCCTTGAATGTTATGATGTGCTAATGGTCTCCAAAGTCCTGATGTACTAGAAATCTTGATGTGCTGATGTCAAAATGAAGTATTCCAAAATATCTCTGAATAAGTTCACTTAAATTCCAAAATCATCAATTAAAAATCCAAAATCCAAAAGTTTGTGAGCACTGTTATAATCCAATGAATATTTAAAATAATTCCTCTCTTAGAATTTGGAATGAATTTTCACAACTGTAATAGCTCTTTACAAGACTGATGGTAATGTCAAAACTGAATAAATGTCCACCAAACATGGTATATATAAAGATTGGTCACATGACAGAATGTTCTAGAATATGAGTCATCTTAATGGAATTCTAACTGTAAACAAAATTCAACCTTGACCTTCAAATTGAGAAAACATATTGATCAAAACAACCTAATTCAAGAACACTAGTTAAACATGTTTTTCCTGATAACATTAAGATTTAAGCAAATATTAAAGTGAAGAAACATTTACAATTTCCTAAAATATTTATAATATTATATAAACATCATACATAACACTTGTCTTGGAACCACATGTCCAAATTTAAACGATCCATCCTTTCTAAACTGCGCCCTTGTTTGATTTTTTTTTCGGCTGTCGTTAAATGCACCACTGTGAGGATAGTCTGCTTCTGTCTACTCTATGTTGTAGAAGACATCTAATGTGTTAGGTTTCATTACCACGGAAGCATCCAGATGTGTGTTCTTAGCTTCTTTCCCGTACGTCAAGAGATTGTTCAGGTAAACTAAATAAGGGTAAGTATTCATGCTGCTGCTCACCAGTTTGTTATTCAAGTACAAATCCACTTCACTGAACAACGAATGCATGAAATTGTTTACGGTAGCTACTCTGGCATCTTCCTCTGGATTGGTGTTGTCCACTTTGAGAACTTTGACTTTCAGGTACAAGTGACTGCTATTCAGATCGATGTAATCTACGGTTTGTCCTTTAATTTAAAATTCGATAGGTGCTGAGGTGGTCAAAGACGACACATGATTAAATTCTACCCACTGAAATTCTTGCATCGTCGTCATCGTCGGTGGCATGGCAAACGGATCGAGTTCTGACTTGGATCATTCGCAAGAATCACGGTGCATCATTTTTTCCTTCTTTTTCTGCATCATTTAAAGCATGCAATCCTCTCGTGACAATATGTTTCAAGAAGGGTACTACCGCACGAAAAGTTGATTTTAACATAGAGCCTAAACCATGTCCTCGTTGTAGATAAATAAAATTTGGAAAACAAAATTTAGAAAAGTGAAATTAAAAAATAAAAATTGAAAATGAAGAAATTGAAAATGTAGATTTAAAAAAATATTTGAAAACAAAATTTGAAAAAGGAAATTGCAAATGAACAATTGGAAACAAAAACTGAAAAACTAAGTTTGAAAATAAACAATTTAAAATGAAAATTTAAAAAAAGAAACTTAGAAATGAAAATTGGAAATTAAATTAAAAAAGATGAAAAAATGTAATTTGTAAAACACAATTGATAATGAAAAATTGAAAACGAAAATTGAGGACAAAATCTTTGACTTGATTAAAAAGCAAGTTCGGAGTCAGTGTGAAGTTTAACACTTGTCTTAAAGCAAAATGGTCATCACCCTCTTCGATGGCAAACAGACAAAAACACCTAATTTCTTAACCACCCTTACCCTCTTGTGTGATAGTATACAGGTATGTCTGTGGCTAGTGATAGTGTGTAGTTTTGTTTGTATGAGTGTGCGATTTAATTCCCCTTCTTCTACATCCTATCCTCTTGAGCGATAGCATATTTGTGTGTTTGTAAGTATAGTTTGTGTATATTCCTACCCCTTTTCGTCGCATAGCAAATGTGGGAGGTTGGATAGTATATAACTGGTCGTTGGTTGCTCTAACAGCTTATTGGATAGTAAGTGTTGGGTTTTGGTCGCACCAGCGGCGTGTTGATGATATTGTGTGAGTGTTGAATAGTAGATAACTGGGTGTTGGTCACTCCAAACTGTGTGTTGATGGTATAGTGTGGGTTTTGGATAGTAGATAACTGTGTGGTGGATGGAAGGTAACTGGGTGATGGTCACTCCAAGCGGAGTGTTGATGGTATAGTGTGGGTGCTGGCTAGTATATAACTGGGTCTTGGTCACTCGGTACGGCGTATTGGTTAGTAAGTGTAGTTTTAACATTAAATTTTCCGTTAGAGAACATAGAAACCCATAAAGTTAAACTTATGGACATTTTTAACATTAAATTTCACGTTAGAGGTCATAGAGACCCAACACCAAAAATTATAGCTTCAATAATAACTTCTCTTCTTTCAAATTAACTAGTGCTTTTATCTTATTTTACGAATTTCGCCAGTCAATTTTCGTAGAATAGACTTTTCGCATATCCGTTCTTTAATGTATTATTTATCGACCTACAACTTCTCTAAGCTTTGGCCACTAGCAGAGGTGCCAATATACCTAGTTTATAATTTAGAATAAATATATATTTTTTTTACCAGGAATAAATATTTTATTACAAGTTAGACGCTACATTTTTATTTTCATAAATATTAAGAAAGCCGTTTGATAATAGGATATACATACACAAGAGCTTGTGGCTAACATGTTCATACCAATAACAAGAAAGTTTCACGTTTGTGAGGTTTGCAAATTTACTGTTTACAAAAAGAACAGTTGCATTCTCGACGACACAGATGTTTAAAACATTGGTATCTGAATGCTATAACAAAAAAGCTGATTTGTTTGAAAATGTTCAAATGGTCGCAAGACATTCTTGTATGGACAGTTTAGAGAAGTACATTCAGAGTCTACCTCCTGAGCTGCGAGAGCACATTTACCACTACTTTGTACAGATACAAGTGAAATTCAAAAAACAATTTGCATCCGAAACGGCATATACTTTTTAATCGTTGGTATCTGTATGTTGTAAGAAGACTGATAACTGGTCAGACATTGATCAACTGCGAAGACATTATAAGACTTACCATTCCAAGACTTCTGTTTTCGTGTTACAACAAATTCCATGGAAGAAAGTCAATGGCACTTTAAAGACTTAGTGGAATATCAAGTACTAGTGGATTATCAAGTACTAGTGGATTATCAAGTACTGTTAAAAGAACTGATTCTACAAGACGAGAAGATTCCTTTGAATTTTGGACGTCATGTTGTGTGTATTAGCTTTCGTTTACCAACAGATTCTTTGTGGCAAATATATGAACAGTACATGCAAAAATATGACAACCATTGGGACTTGAACTGTTTAAATTTAACAGTGTAAATGTACGCCGTCGTTTTAAATTTTCTGGAAGTCACTTTTGGGTACATGGAATGTGAAAAATAATCTTTAGATGCTACCAAACGGCTTTTTTTATTGGCTGATCTTGACTCTCGTTGTCCAGTGGAGGTAGATAGCGTTGGATATGGGTCAATCATGTCTTCTTCAAAATCGCCAGCAAGAACTTCTGCCAACACTTCTTAGAGAAAAGAAACAGGAGAAATGAGAGACAAAAGTGAAGATACCTGTTATCAATGTCAGGAAAAATGACACTGGCCTTTAAAGTGTCAAAAGAAAAAAGAACACAAAGAGAAGGAGAATTCAGAAACAAAAATAGAGGAAGAACCCATTCCAGTAAAGAAATTCAAGAAGGCGAGACAAGCAGAATAAACATTAGAAGAGGAAGAACTCATACCAGTAAAGAAATTCAAACTAGAAAGACAGAAAAAGGTAGTGTTTTGTAAAATGTAATTGTGATTCTCATTTCATTAGAATCTAAGAACGAAAACGTAAGTGTATCTTTGTCTTGATCTTTTTCTTCAAGTATGGATACGATATTCAAACACACTTTTACCGACAAAAAATGGCGTGTTGTAAGTGTGGGGTGATGGATAGTAAATTTAGGCGTTGGATAGTAGATGACTGGGTGTTAGTCACTTTACCTTTTTCGTTGCTTAGTAAGTGTGGTGTTGGTCACTGCAAACAGCGTGGCATTTTTAAATTTGTATATAATTTGCATATCTTCGACAAGTTTGTAAAATTTTTATTAGAATTTTAAATTTTATTTTCACAATTTGTAAAAAAAAATTGCGATTTTTAATTTGTCGAGACATTTTTCAGTCTTCGCTAAATTCCGTAAATTTTTCACTTTTCAAATTGTTTGAGAATTTGTAAAAAATTATTTTACATTTTTTTTTATTTTGGGGAAATTGCTTTTTTAATCACAGCTAAAGTTTGTATTAGTTAGAAATTTTAGTATTAATTTTAGCCTCGACCATACTTTAAATTATTCTTTCCGCATATTTGTTCAGTATTTGCTAAAGTCCGTATGAGTTTCGGAATTTTAGTACTACTTTTAGTCTTGGCCATTTTTTTTTTATATATATTTTTTCCGGATTATTTACAGTCTCCACTAAAGTCTAGTACAATTTCTGAATTTTAGTGCGACATTTAGTCGGCCAATTTTTTTACCAAATTTCCGGATATTTTTCAGTCTCCATTAAAGTCCGGTACAATTTGGGAATTTTAGTGCTACTTGTATTCTCGGCCATTTAAATATAATGTTCCAGATATTTCTTAGTCTCCGCTAGAGTCCGGGGCATTTTCGTAATTTTAATACTACTCTTAGTCTAAGCCAGTTTAATCTAATGTTCCGGGATTTGTCTAGTCTCCTTTAAATTCTGGGACAGCATTACTTTTACTTACATTCATTTTAGTGTTATTATGAGTTGGTTGCCTCGATTATATATATATATATATATATATATATATATATATATATATATATATATATATATATATATATATATATATATATATATATATATCATCAGTACAATACATGCAAATTTACCAATACTGCCAACATAATTTGAGGTATAGGTAATGCTTTATATATAAATCTCAGATATATGTACATAGCCACTAAGCAGCATGTACCTACACACGGCGTGTGCGATAGTATGTGTGACATCTGAGTTCAACCACTTGTAACAATGTTACAATGTACCCCGTTGGACCCCGTAAATTGAGGTCAGCTGCTTCTAACAATGTTACCATTTACCTTCAATGTTAAATCTATGGACAATTTTAACATAGGATTTCCCGTATGACCCCCAAGTGCCATTTCCATGTAAACTTATGGACTAATGTTAATTTCCGAATGATTCCCATGTGCCACACATTACTACTATCGGGTCAGACGACCGACCCAGAAAAAAACACATCCTTTCATCGCGTGAGACGATCGACCGATCTTAAAAAACGAAAAAAAAAAAAAAAAAAAAATTCACGTGGAAAGAAAAATGCATCCCTTCATCGCGTCAGACGACCGACCCATCTTAAGTAACCAGAAAAACACATCCTTTCATCGCGTCAGACGACCGATCCATCTTAATTAACCTGAAAAACATGTGGGAAGCAAGACTTATTTTCAGGCATGAGACTTTTTCTAAGATTGTACCTCATAAGTTTGATTTAAAAAACGTTTCTAAAATAATTTTATTTCGGTTTCTACATCTGTATATTTGTTTTCATGACAACACCATCCTCATCATTAGCAGCAACAGCAGTAGCAGTAAAAGAACAGCAGTTACACAATGGTCATCATAACTACAAATAGTAAAGAAAGAGAATGTTGCGACGGGCAAATATAGTTTGCATTACAAATGTTAGCGGCAATATCAGTGTTGTTGTTTGGCATTGAATCAAAGAATTTTTTGGGTTTTAAATCTAAAATTGATACTAAAGTCATAGATAGAGTATTGGTTTACTTACTCATATATAGGCCAAGCAAATGCTCCATTGATTCACTTACTCACATTTAGGTCACAAGCAAATGTTCCATTGATTCAGCAAATAACATTTTAATCAAGAAAATCTACGTCCGCAAATAGTCGCGATCGCTGACTTAGCTATTGGCAGCAAATTGGTGATGGACCGATTCCGCGTAAAAATTCTTTTCTACCACCTCTGTTTACACGGTAACTGATATTTTAGGTTTTGCGCCTATTATATATATATATATATACACACACACACACACACACACACACACACACACACACACACACACACATATATATATATATATATATATATATATATATATATATATATATATATATATATATATACGTGCGGTATAATCAGGAAACTGTAACGTGTCCATAAATTGCACGGATAATAAATGAATGGTGTATTTGTTATAAACGTGTCACCTCCCTTGCGTGCATGGCCTTGATAACCAGATCTTTCCCAATTACTACGAAGATATGATCTAAACAGAAATTTTCAGAGCAAAACCGTTAGCACTGTTTTAACAGGTGGAAAAGATATGAAAGTTATCAGTTCGAATCAATTACATATTTCTCACGCAATCAGAACGGTAAAAAAGACTTTGGGTTTAATACGATCCGTGGCAAACAGATTGCGGAGCAGATCGGAAGGTCTTGCTCCGGTTATACACGTCGTTAGTAAGATCTTAACTTGACTATGGCTCGATTGTGTTCGGAGCAGCCTGTAAATTTTACCTGCACATATCAGAGACATATACTTTGTCTGGTCGCATTTAGAACTTCCCCTTCAGATCGTCTCTTTGTTTAGGCAAATGAACAATCACTTTATATCAGACGAACAAAATTGCCTCTTTAACATACTACCAAACTGTCTTCGAATCCATCCAATCCTTCATTACATGTAGTCTTTAGTCCCAAATACCAAACCCTGGCATACGAATTCGTCGTCAGCTTGAAGCAGCAAAAATAAATGTTGCAAATACTGCACAATTCTACGTTCCCGAATCACCACCTTGGATATCAGATTCCCCGAAATAATATATGATCTTTGCGAATTCAAAAGCTTCTCAACAAATCCTCTCATTTTTTTCAGAGTAAAATAAAATAAATCAAAGCCTCTTATTTTGGCCATACGTCCCAGTGCACAGACGAATGATAGATGGAGATAAGGTTGAACTGCTGTTGCAAAACCCCATAGCAACCCCTAGAGCCAGTTACCGGATAAAATCTCCATCTTTGTCGCAGAAATTACAGCCATACTAAAATTTTTGAACTATATTGAAACTGCTCAAACACCAAATTTCATCATCTTCTCGGATTCTCTTTCCACACTGAAAGCCATACAAAATGTTAAATGTGACAACCCGTTTATATCCCAAATATTACAGAGGCACAATTTACTCATACAATCTAGAAAAAAAGTATTCTGTACTGTTGGCTACCTAGTCAAATTGGTATTAAAGGTAATGAAAAGGTAGATAAAGCAGCCAAAGCTACGCCGCAGTCACCAGTTTCCGAATGAAAGATTCAGCATACTAGACCTCAAATATTATGTAAATCGGCATGTTCTATATTTTGGCAGAATATCTGGAATGAAAACTCCGCAAACATCAAACCCATCATTGGCGTGTGGCATCCCTCATATAGAACAAATCTTAGAGATGAGGCAGTATTGTGTCGATTGTGTGTATAGGATATATTTGCATGACTCATACATACCTCCTAAAGGATGACCCTCGACCAGAGTTCGTACCCTGCCAGTGTACTCTAACGGTGGAACACAATCTTGTCGAACGTATCGACTTCCAGCCTGTGAAACAAAAGAGTTTTGAAGTGAACTCAATTAAGAAACTTTATGATGATGTACCACCAGAGACAATCTTGGACCTTGAGAAGGAATGCGGTTTATATAACAAACTCTGACCTTACGGATTTTATAGTTCTTACCTTTATCTTTTATTTATATATATATTAAAGAATTTTAACATCTTTACCTTTTACCGTTTATATTATAGCAATTTATGTTTACGTTTAATTGTAACGGTTTATCATCCTAAAGGTTTTGTGCAATTCTTTATAGTTACCTTTTTAGATCTTTACTGCTAATGATCACCATGTAGCCATGTTTGTGCTGACGTGCCGTTATACCCTAATACATACTAATACATATTATAAAATCTTAATGGAGTGGATAATACATATTATACAATCTTAATGGAGTGGATAATACATATTATACAATCTTAATGGTGTGGATAATACATATTATGCAATCTTAATGGAGTGGATAATACATATTATACAATCTTAATGGAGTGGATAATACATATTATACAATCTTAATGGAGTGGATAATACATATTATACAATCTTAATGGAGTGGATAATACATAGTATACAATCTTAATGGTGTGGATAATACATATTATACAATCTTAATGGAGTGGATAATACATATTATACAATCTTAATGGAGTGGATAATACATATTATACAATCTTAATGGAGTGGATAATACATATTATACAATCTTAATGCAGTGGATAACTGGGTATTCAAAGGGTGTAACTCATGCTTTAAAGGCATCCATTTTTGTGACTCCTGTGTTTAGAACAAAAATTATTTTATTTGTTTTCTTTTTAACTCCGGTGACTACACCACTTTATAGCATATAATGAAACACCCTAACTATTAAATGGTGGCATTTATCATACTCTTCTGATGCCTAACATAAAATATACAATCTTCATATCTGCATATCTTGCAATGCAAGTCTAAAATCAGACTTGTTCCAGTTTGGGAAAGAGATCACCAATTCAAAACGTGTACGCAGCCATTTCCGTTGGTTATCGAGCAACAACGCTGCTTTTGCACTAGTAGGCGGTTGTACAAGATTGTATGTTTTCACTTTCTTCATCGTTACATCCATTTACTTAGAGATATAAACACTTATAGCATATTGGACTTCTAAGTGACATAAATTGATTACGCCATTGTCGACAATAACTGAGTGGAAATATTGTTCTTAACTTGTATCTCATATTCGAGAGCTTTCTGTATTGACATGTAACTCAAATGGATGTAGTATATTATGTGTACAAATCGCACGGCAAAAACAGTCTAAAAAAAAACAACACTGGATCAAAAAGGATCGTGAATGATGCGACCTACTTGTGGGTATTCTGGGTGGAACGTGAGGATAAAGGGTGTTCGTTCCACCTTTTCTTTTCCCTTGTACTTTAGGAGGTCGGCACAGTTTGTTTGCTTGGCTCTATGGCTCTATGGATGTTACGTCTAGTGAAACAAGAATTGTGTTGGGTGGTAGCGTTTAACTGGCTTTACTTTTCACGAGGTAGTCCATTGTGTCCTGAAGGCAGGAGGGTAGTGTATGGACGTAGGGCCTCATAAAGTAGTCTAAATATTCAAAATCTTTTTCGGTTGGGTGACCGTTACCAGAGATAATAGGCCGACCGGGGTTTCTTGGTTTGTTAATTTTGGGTAGGAGATAGAATCTCACTGCTCTCGGGTTTTCGGGAGTAAGATATTCCAGGGTCTTCTGGTGTATATGTCCCTCTTGGAACATTTCATGAATGACATACTCAGGTGTGGGGCCTTAGAGAGATTTACAACTGTGTCCAGATCAGATGTAAATGATCATTTTGTTCGTTGTTTTCCTTTCTTTAGTTTTCGTCGGTTTATATTTGATTTTTGTGTTGTATGTATGTATGTATGTATGTATGTATGTATGTATGTATGTATGTATGTATGTATGTATGTATATATATATATATATATATATATATATATATATATATATATATATATATATATATATATAATTACAAATATACACCATACAGAGCAGAAAGTGCTACCCCTGGATTCTACAGGAGAATGCTCGATAATATTAACAGAATTTGTAACTACGAATAAGAACTCTTATTTGAACTGTATATAACTCTTATTTGGATTCTATAGAAATCTTATTTGGACTCTACAGAAATTCTATTTGGACTCTAAAGAACTCTTATATGGACTCTATAGAACTCTCATTTGGACTGTTAGAAATCCTAACAACCCCTCACCCCGCCTCTAGTCATTTCCTCTAAAACTATACATTTCCCCATGTTTTCAAGAGTTTCCACAATTCTTAATCTCGACGTATTTATCTGTGAATGAATTTTTACCTAAGGTTATACATCTGACCATAAAAAAAACATTGGATGTATTTTCTGTTTTGATAATACGTTCATGATCAGTTTTATGCCTGACATAACAGTAGTCTCAGGGTTCATTCATTTTATCGCGCTCAAACGTGAAAATGTATATAAACGTTTCTTTTCCTTTTGTTTGTAAAAAAACAGAGTGGATGTTTTGCTTTACATATCGAAGAGTTCAATGTCAGCGTCTCTAACGTCCTGAACATCTTTTGTATATATTACAGTGTATATCTTACCTATTAGATAAATGCAGTGGCGTCACTAGGGTTGGCGTCACCCAGTGCGGTAAACTCATGGTGTCACCCCCTCCAGACTTCCCCCATGGGAATTTGCATTTTGCATCTGTCGAATTTGCATTTTTCCATTTTGGTGTCACCCCCCTGTGATGGTGTCACCCGGTGCGGCCCCCCCCCCCCCCCCCCCCCCCGCGCCCCCTAGTGACGCCACTGGATAAATGGTCTCAGTTCTGTCACAATTCTACAGAAGGTGGTTGTTCAATTTGTATTTCTTAACATTGCTAACGTAATAAGTAGATGTATCGTGGGTAAACACATTTGTAATCAACTGTGGCTATAGTCATTTACATGTATAAACATCAGGAATTTATTACTTTTATAAAATTCCTGAAATTGACATTTGACATTTTCGTTGAATGTTGGTAATGTTTCATGACACTAACCACATCTATTTTTTATTTTTTTTACCCTAGGACATATTCGCCGTCAGGAAGGGCATTAATTGTTACGTTGCACCAAACAACACTCTTATCAAATTCTCATTTCAAAGACATATCCTTCTCTCTTGAAAGCTTCTGTTAAATTAAACACTATCACTTCTTGATTAAACAGGAAATGCATTGTATTCTAGTCGTCAAAGAACGCCTCAACATTGCATAATGATTACATTTTCCATTATTACAAAACATCCTGCATGTAAAGATAAAAAAGTGAGAAAGTTAATCGCCCAGTCTGGCCCAGTGAAAAACATATCAAAATAAGTCGTATGTAACCTGCTAGTGATTTACAATGGTCGTATGTAACCTGAAAGTGATTTACAATAGTTGTATGTAAAGAGCCAGTGATTTACAATGGTCTCATGTAACTTGCCAGGGATTAACAACGGTTGTATGTAACCTGCCAGTGATTTACAATGGTTGTATGTAACCTGCCAGTGATTTACAACGGTTGTATGTAACATGCCAGTGATTGCAATGGTTATATGTAACATGTAACTTGCCAGTGATTTACAACGGTTGTCTGTAACCTGCCAGTGATGGCAATGGTTGTATGTTACTTACCAGTGATTTAAAACGGTTGTATGCAACCTGTCAATGATGTACAACAGTTGCATGTAACCTGTTAGTGATTTACAGCGGTTGTATGTAACCTGCCAGTGATTGCAATGGTTGTATGTAACCTGCCAGTAATGTACAACGGTTGTATGTAACTTGCCAGTGATTTACAACGGTTGTATGTAACCTGCCAGTGATACTTGCCAGTGATTTACAACGGTTGTATGTAACCTGCCAGTGATACTTGCCAGTGATTGACAACGGTTGTATGTAACCTGATAGTGATTGACAACGGTTGTATGTAACCTACCAGTGAATTACAACGGTTGTATATAACCTACCAGTGATTGTAATGGTTGTATGTAACCTTTCAGTGATTGCAATGGTTGTATGTAACCTGCCAGTGATACTTGCCAGTGATTGCAATGGTTGTATGGAACTTGCCAGTGATTTACAAACGGTTGTATGAAACCTGCCAGTGATTTACAACGGTTGTAGGTAACCTGCCAGTAATTGCAATGGTTGTATGTAACCTTTCAGTGATTGCAATGGTTGTATGTAACCTGCCAGTAATTGCAATGATTGTATGTACAAACTGAAGAAGTAATAGTATACCCTGTGTGCTTTTCTTCATTACATGCTTTTTCTAAAGGATATACAAAAAGGCTCACATATTAACCATATACAATTTTCATACCGGCAAGTCAAATTATACGTTTGTTTTGGACTGCACTGTTTTTGTTACACAGAGGAATGCTTAAGTTCCCAAAACAAAATTGTCACACAGTATGTAGAGTAATAATACATATAGCACAAACCCTGATGTTTTCCCAGAATCGTATGCAACTGAGGTCGATTTCAACTGAGCACAATAGCCCAGAGAACGATACTTTATAGGTCAAGCGGATGGTAATGAATGAATCTTTATAGGTCAAGCGGATGGTAACGAATGATACTTTATAGGTCAAGGAGATTGTAACCAAACGTGATGTATTTATTTTCTGTGAAAAAAAGAACTGAAAAAAAAAAATACCAAGAAGACGAGAAAATGGAAAATTCATCATTACAATTCTCCTTTTAAATTATGTTTTGAACGCGGACGCAGCCTTTGATTTGGTGGTAAAATCAGAAACTATTAACTGAGTGACACTTTTGGTACAAAAATAGTGTTGACCCAGGTTATTGTAGGTAAATATTAATGAGTATACCAATTGTTTGTGTTAATGTTGAATATAGTTTAGAAGTGTCCATTCGCCCTCCTAAAATGCAACTCATGCAACATACGTCTGTAACACTTAAATAAACTATGTTTCCTGAATTAAAATTACTGATTACGACCTGTGTTCAAAACGCATACTAATTATGATCTAGTAACTGAAGCTTCAGTTACACTATGATCTAAAGCAGCCATGTCCAGCTGTGAAAAAGCCATCATATCTGTTCCTGTCACGTTTATCATAGCAAACGCTATTGGACTGTGGGAAGTTCGTCTCTCATTCTCTAGTTTTCTATCTCTCCAAATAAGATTTTTTGAGTGTGTAATATGTGACCTTCACCTTGAGTCATGAGGCGTGATTATGGTATGTGACACACCATCTATACGTGATATATAATTGGATAACGTTTCATTAAATCCTCATGCACTCATTTCTTTTTATTTGTATTTTTTGTAAACTAGCGACTAGTGCTATGAAGTGTGAAAATCTTCAGCTCTTTATAGAAATGGTTGTATATCTATTAAGATAGAATGGTTGTATATCTATTAAGATTGAATGGTTGTATATCTATTAAGATAGAATGGTTGTATATCTATTAAGATTGAATGGTTGTATATATATTAATTGAATGGTTGTATATCTATTGAGATAGAATGATTGTATATCTATTAAGATTGAATTTTTGTATATCTATTAAGATTGAATGGTTGTATATCTATTAAGATAAAATGGTTGTATATCTACTAAGATAGAATGGGTGTATATCTATTAAGATAGAATGGTTGTATATCTACTAAGATAGAATGGATGTATATCTACTAAGATAGAATGATTGTATATCTATTAAGATAGAATGGTTGTATATCTACTAAGATAGAATGATTGTATATCTATTAAGATAGAATGGTTGTATATCTATTACGATTGAATGCTTGTATATCTATCACGATTGAATGGTTGTATATCTATTAAGATTGAATGTTTGTATATCTATTAAGATAGAATGGTTGTATATCTACTAAGATTGAATGATTGTATATCTATTAAGATAGAATGGTTGTATATCTACTAAGATAGAATGGATGTATAAGATAGAATGGTTGTATATCTATTATGATTGAATGGTTCTATATATATTAAGATAGAATTGTTGTATGTCTATTAAGATAAAATGGTTTTATATCTATTAAGATAGAATGGTTGTATATCTATTAAGATTGAATGGTTGTATATATATTAATTGAATGGTTGTATATCTACTAAGATAGAATGGTTGTATATCTATTAAGATAGAATGGTTGTATATCTATTAAGATAGAATGGTTGTATATCTACTAAGATAGAATGGTTGTATATATATATTAATTGAATGGTTGTATATCTACTAAGATAGAATGGTTCTATATATATTAAGATAGAATGGTTGTATATCTATTAAGATAGAATGGTTGTATATCTACTAAGATAGAATGGTTGTATATCTATTAAGATAAAATGGCTGTATATCTACTAAGATAGAATGGTTGTATATCTATTAATTGAATTGTTGTATATCTATTAAGATAGAATGGTTGTATATCTATTACGATTGAATTGTTGTATATCTATTAAGATAGAATGGTTGTATATATATTAATTGAATGGTTGCATATCTACTAAGATAGAATGATTGTATATCTATTAAGATAAAATGGTTGTATATCTACTAACATAGAATGGTTGTGTATCTATTAAGATAGAATTGTTGTATATCTATTAAGATAGAATGGTTGTATATTTATTAATTGAATGGTTGCATAACTATTAAAATAGAATGGTTATATATCTATTGGGGGCGCTCTACAGATAATACATGCTTCTGAGAGAGTGACTGGTGTAAGATGAAGTATTTTGCATTTGCAACATGCACAATGGAGATAATGTTGGCATACCTCTATGCTACTTTCATGTACTGTGGCTGAAATTTCTTTACATATTGTACTTGCGGAAACTGGACATGATCTAAGCACACAGCAGACAAAATGGCCGCTCCAAAGTACTCGAAAAATCAGCCTGAATTAGTCAAAAGTGCACTATTTTCAGCAGTTATTAAAATAAGGAAACGAATTTTGCCAGAGCAGACAATACCAGCCTCTGAAAGTACTATGAATGAATTACAAAATATCTAAAAAGTAAAAAAAGTTATCGGCTCTTTGTTTTAATATTTACCTTTGAAGTTCAGGAAGTGAAAATGACCAAGCGGAGCTAGCAGTTTTTTTAGAGGTGCACATCTTAAGTAAGACCAAGCTGTATACTCTATAACCCCAATTTCACCCATCAATCATACATCAAAATAAAGGGAATTCAAAGTTCTTTTAACAATACCTAAGATATACATGGTCTTATTTAAATAGCCCGGACAGCCAGTGAGGAAAACCTGGGTAATTCTTTTTCTTTAAAAATCTAACCCTATGCAAAGTACGAAACTGGAGAGCGCCACCTTAAAACAAATATGAAAATTTGTGCAATTGCTTTTCTCTTTCTCATATAATTGTGTATGCATTTCTCAACAAAATGGTATATTAACATTGATGTTATGCATAAAAATAAGCTAATTATGCCCATTTTGCTCTTGCTTACACAATATGCTTTGTGGCAGTATTTTGTGTGCAATGGCCTCAATTATGGGGAAATTAGAAATCTTAGAACATAGGAGTAAAGTCAACTTAAATTTAAAACTGTTGTATTAAGTCAAAGAAAAATAGAGCAAAAATGTTTCTTTTCATTCGCTTGTAATAAAATTCTGGAAAATAATGATAATAAAGCAGATTCGCTTTCTTCCATATTCTAGTGTTAGAAGAATTAGCCAACTTTGTACCCTTTAACCTTTGACCTCTGTGAACCTGAACTCTTCCATCCCTGTTCAGTCTGTAAATTTTATTAGTGACATCTCATGAATAATTGTGGCAAGTTTCATGTTCCTGTCTTTTACCAAAACATTGGTTGCTATTGTTGAGAAAATGCAAGGTGTAGTTTTAAAATAGCCCACTTTTCATCATGGGGGGGGGGGGGGGGGGGGGGGGTGGGCTTGTGTGGGACTTTGCTACAAATGAATACTGTTCTGTTTGGAAATACATGATAATTATTCAAAAGGACTGTTTAGATGCTTGCGGCTTAAATGTTTCAGCTATACAACCAAAATTAAATCATATAATAATAATGCACATGTTGTCTTTATGTGGGCGCTCTACAGATAATACATGCTTCTGAGAGAGTGACAGGTGTAAGATGAAGTATTTTGCATTTGCAACATGCACAATGGAGAGAATGTTGGCATACCTCTATGCTACTTTCATGTACTGTGGCTGAAATTTCTTTACATATTGTACTTACGGAAACTGGACATGATCTAAGCACACAGCAGACAAAATGGCCGCTCCAAAGTACTCGAAAAATCAGCCTGAATTAGTCAAAAGTGCACTATTTTCAGCAGTTATTAAAATAAGAAAACGAATTTTGCCAGAGCAGACAATACCAGCCTCTGAAAGTACTATGAATGAATTACAAAATATCTAAAGAGTAAAAAAAGTTATCGGCTCTTTGTTTTAATATTTACTTTTGAAGTCCAGGAAGTGAAAATGACCAAGCGGAGCTAGCAGTTTTTTTAGAGGTGCACATCTTAAGTAAGACCATGCTGTATACTCTATAACCCCAATTTCACCCATCAATCATACACCAAAATAAAGGGAATTCAAAGTTCTTTTAACAATACCTAAGATATACAAGGTCTTTTTTAAATAGTCAGGACAGCCAGTGAGGAAAACCTGAGTAATTCTTTTTCTTTAAAAATCTAACCCAATGCAAAATACGAAACTGGAGAGCGCCACCATTACGATTGAATGGTTGCATATCTATTAAGATAGAATGGTTGTATATCTATTACGATTGAATGGTTGTATATCTATTACGATTGAATGGTTGCATATCTATTAAGATTGAATGGTTGTATCTCTATTACGATTGAATGGTTGTATATCTATTAAGATTGAATGGTTGCATATCTATTAAGATTGAATGGTGTATATCTATTACGATTGAATGGTTGTATATCTATTACGATTGAATGGTTGTATATCTATTACGATTGAATGGTTGTATATCTATTAATTGAATGTTTGCATTTCTATTAAGATAGAATAGTTGTATATCTATTAATTGAATGGTTGCATTTCCATTAAGATAGAATGGTTGTATATTTATTACGATTGAATTGTTGTATATCTATTAAGATAGAATGGTTGTATATCTATTACGATGATGACACAGAACATAAACTTTCTTTTCAAATCAAAATCGTTGAAGTATGCCTCAAGTATGCCTCAGTTATATAAATTAATTTTTATTTACAAATCAAAATCGTTCAAGTATCCCTCAGTTATATCAATGAATTTTTATTTTCAAATCAAAATCGCTCAAGTATGCCTAAGTTATATCAACGAATTTTTTTATGTTCAAATCAAAATCGCTCAAGTATGCCTCAGTTATATCAATGAATTTTTTTTCTTCAAATCAAAATCGCTCAAGTATGCCTCGGTTATATCAATGAATTTTTATTTTCAAATCAAAATCGTTCAAGTATGCCTCGGTTATATCAATGAATTTTTTTTCAAATGCATTCATAATTTACTGGATGTATCTATCGTCAACTCATGCTACTAGCAATTAAAGTATCGCTTCCCTAATAAACAAACAAACAAAAAGAATTGAATGCTTTTGTATTTAGTTTTTCAATTGCCCCGTAATTTATAAAGAGCTAAGATGTGCACACCTGTATTAGTTTCCTAAATGAAAGGGTGTCAAATAAGTTTTATTCAAATAGAACTTTATCAGTGAGAACATCAGGGAAGTTTTTTTTCACCGAAGGGGCTCTTGTACATTCTCGGGTCATTGCGTACACACGAAGCTTTTTATATCTTGTAAATAATTCTCTGCAGTTGAAAGATTTCTAAAGATCATCATCACATGATTGTTTACAAAAATTGTAACATGATCAAGGTGGCATTGTTAAGGTTATATTTGTATGTTTACAATACTACATTTCTAGCCAAGACGACGGTAAACGTTAGGGGAATAAAAAAGAAAAAGAAATTGCCGATAACTTGGTAATACTGCCTATCTAAAAACATCCAAGTTGTTGTCAGTCGAGAAGACTCTATAGACCGTTCTTTTACCTGTAGCTATATGGACCGTTCTTTTACCTGTAACTATATAGAACGTTATTTTACCTGTAATATGTAGATCGTTCTTTCACCTGTAACTATATGGATCGTTCTTATCCTGTAATTATATAGATCGTTCTTATCCTGTAACTATATATATCGTTCATTTACCTGTAACTACATAGATCATTCTTTTATCTGTAACTAAATTAATATCTTACTTTCCCTTCTTTTCCTAAGGGATTATATTGAAGCTTCTGGAAGTTGTCAAGAATCAAAGGAATTACTGACCGAAAGAGAGGGTTACAATAGCAGACGCTGTGTGACTGTTATTACATTACACAGGAACAACAAGAAAAAAAGAGTAAAAAGATCTGTATCGCTACCTCAAAATCGGTCTTTTATTTAAGCTGCGTTTGTCACGGCGGATCAATTTTAAATGTTTTCTTTAAATATAATGACTGATATGGAACTTTTATCAGATGAAGATTTTGACAACTGATAACATGAGAACTAACCCGATTGATATTAATACCATGCGAAGTCAAACCTGGTTATATATGACTTTACACTAGCTATACTGAGCAGATTCAAACACAGTTTTCTAAAATTACTATAGAAGTGTAATCGTGACTAGTTTGCTTTGAAAATCAATGTCAGTATTTACAGGGACCACTGTAAATTTCACAGAGATAAAGGGTAGAACTACTATTGAGTCCCATAGAAATTTACATTACGTTTTTTTTTTGGCCACTATAGAGTCGAATGGGAATTTAACGTAACGGATGACACTATGTGGGTCTATGAAACATTTAACATGAATGGATGCTACTATGGGGTCTTTGGGAATTTAACATTATGGATGTCACTATGGGGGTTTATGGAAATGTACATTACGTTTTTTTTTTGGCCACTATAGAGTCGAATGGGAATTTAACATTACTGATGTCACTATGGGGGCTTTATGGAAATTTCAAAATGCGCATGTCCCTATGGGTCCCTATGGAAATAACGGGATAATTACAGACAACAACAACACTGAAATTCACTAATATTTTGTGTCCAACTCAGCATTAGTACATTTTGTCAAAAACAAAGTTACAAGTTAAACATTTTCTTTAATATATATGTGTGGAATGATTCAGTGTTACTGAGATTTATTGATCGAAAGAAAAAAAAGAGACAGAGATAGAGGAGGGAAATATAGAATTAAAAATAATTAATAAAAAACCCAGCAAAACCAAAGACGATCATTTTCTTGAAAGTCAACTCTTTATTGTGCTCCTCTATACCAACTCAATATCCTCAAACACTAGTGTACGCTTCTAGAGGAAATATCCTCAAACACTCGTGTACGCTTCTAGAGGAAATATCCTCAAACACTAGTGTACGCTTCTAGAGGAAATATCCTCAAACACTAGTGTACGCTTCTAGAGAAAATATCCTCAAACACTAGTGTACGCTTCTAGAGGAAATATCATCAAACACTAGTGTACGCTTCTAGAGGAAATATCGTGCGTAACGTATGTTTTACTACTTTAAAAAAATGTATTTAAAAAAATTATCTAATATACTGTGAAATTCTTAAACTTAATGATTAATTTCCTTAAATGAATATCTTAATTGCAGAGAAGAAGATATTACAAATGAAACCCAATTTTTTTTAAAATTTGCATGTGTCCAAGGACCATCCGTATATCTAACAGGAAAATTAAATGTAAAGGGGACTAACAATTAGCTTTGTTGTCGTCTACAAACCAAATTATTAAGGAACGATCACACACAACAATATCGAAATTTTGGTTCGTAATTTGGGTCCAATCCACTCAGTGACCCTTTGTTTTACATTACAATGTTGCGCCCTGTCGACCATATAAGTGATGGCATTTTGGGGGTTCAGTTTGCTAACTAAATGTTTCAAAGTTACGATTCTCAACCTTTTACGTTAACAACATTTAAACTTTAAAATAAATTTACAGTGAATTTTCAAATTAAACTTAAAGAATGGTGTCCAAAACAGGTCAAGAAATGTGCTAGAGGGAATACAAGGTTGCCTTGATGAAGAAAATATAGACAAGAATTTAACATTACACATGGATACGTGTGGGATCTATGTAATCCGTTAATATACACAAGAATTTAACATTACATATGGGTACGTATGGATCTATGTAATTCTTTAATATACACAACAATTTAACATTACATATGGGTACGTACAGATCTATGTAATCCTTTAATATACACAACAATTTAACATTACATATGGGTACATACAGATCTATGTAATCCTTTAATATACACAAGAATTAACATTACATATGGGTACGTACAGATCTATGTAATCCTTTAATATACACAAGAATTTAACATAACACATTGGTACGTGTGGGATCTATGAAATTCTTTAATATACACAAGAATTTAACATTACATATGGGTACGTAAGGATATATGTAATCCTTTAATAGTGTCTCTTTGAATGAATATACAATAATGTTTTCTTGCAAAATTACTTCTGTGATCATTTTCAAGATTTGACTAATCAGATTTTCTTTTTACTTCAGGCATCTGGTTTCTAAATAAAAAGCCAGTCTATTTTCTGTACTTTTAACGATTTATTTTAAATTGCTGCAACACTCATTACAAAGAGAAAGAGGATGGAGTCTATTATTTTGGTGTATACATACAAGCAAACATAGACACATACACATTCACAAACAAAGAGAGGGATTATTATTTTGTTTTCTAAAATAAAATATAAAAAAAACACATACATATACAAAGGAGAGTTGGGTCTGTTTTATTTCATACACACAGATATGCAATCACATACAAACGGAGAGTGTGGTCTTTTTTTCATGTATCTAGTTCCTCCTATACCGCTGGGTGGATTATCTAGTTCCTCCTATACCGCTGGGTGGATTATCTAGTTCCTCCTATACCGCTGGGTGGATTATCTAGTTCCTCCTATACCGCTGGGTGGATTATCTAGTTCCTCCTATACCGCTGGGTGGATTATCTAGTTCCTCCTATACCGCTGGGTGGATTTCACTAAACTTGGCAAATAGTTTGCTCCTGTGATAACTATTTGCGAGACGATGTAGCTAGCTTTTGAACCTCTCCCCAGGAGTGTGTGTGTGTGTGTATATATATATTGCACTACAGTGACATTTGTGGATATTTTTTTTAAACCAAACTTTAAATATGAAATCGTAACAGGAATACACACAATACATGCAACGGATTTTGGGTTTTTTGGTCGTGGGGTTGGGTGGGATCGCGTTGGTGGGGCGGATAAATTATGTAGTTGTCATTGTGAACCATGGAAGTAGCTACAGTTATTTTTTAATGCGATACTGGATTTTGTTGGGGTTGTTATTACAGCACAACAACACAGCTAGGTTATTTAGTGCCGAGTTAACTGGAGTGAAGTGACTCGCCCAATCACACTTCACGGCAGCTGACCCTGACATCCGGGCTGACCTGATGGTAGAACTCGAGCCCACACCCTTTCAGCACGCTAACCACGGATTCACCGCGGATCCAGCCTCTATTGGTCGCCTCTTACGATACGCCAGAGTGCGCATCGGATCTATTCTACATCAACGTGTGTGTGTGTGTGTGTGTGTGTGTGTGTGTGCGTGTGCATGTGCGTGCGTGTGATACTTGAGCTTAAGTTTCATCTACTATGCGCCTTTGAGAGCTATCGACAATTATTTTAATTTAACAGCTGAATTTTTTATCTTTGTGAATAAATCCATGGTATCAGATGAACAAAATCTCGTTCTTAGTAATTAACGAGAGAGAGAGAGAGAGAGAGAGAGAGGTATCAATTTAAAAGAATAATTACAGAAAAAATAATTCCGACTTGACTGGAAGCCATTAGAGCTTGTGAAAGTGACTGATCACAATGATGATATAATCTTAAGTCGCGCCTTGAAATAAAACAGACACAGTGCCACAGGCCTTATATTATGTTAAAACAGACACTGTGCCACGGACCTTATAATATTCTAAACCAAACACAGTGTCACAGACCTTATATTATGCTGAAACAGACACAGTGCCACAGACCTTATAGTATGCTAAAACAGACACATTCATATGACTTATAGTATGCTAAAATAGACACAGTTTCACAGGACTTATAGTATGGTAAATCAGACACATTCACAGGACTTATAGTATGCTAAAATAGACACAGTGTCACAGGACTTATAGTATGCTAAAATAGACACAGCGTCACAGGACTTATAGTATGCTAAAATAGACACAGTGTCACAGGACTTATAGTATGCTAAAACAGACACAGTGTCACAGGACTTATAGTATGCTAAAATAGACACAGTGCCAGAGGCATTATAGCATGCTAAAATAGACACAGTGCCAGAGGCACTATAGTATGCTAAAACAGACACAGTGTCACAGGACTTATAGTATGCTAAAATAGACACAGTGTCACAGGACTTATAGTATGCTAAAATAGACACAGTGTCACAGGACTTATAGTATGCTAAAATAGACACAGTGTCACAGGACTTATAGTATGCTAAAATAGACACAGTGTGCAGGACTTATAGTATGCTAAAATAGACACAGTGCCAGAGGCATTATAGTATGCTAAAATAGACACAGTGCCAGAGGCACTATAGTATGCTAAAATAGACACAGTGCCAGAGGCACTATAGTATGCTAAAATAGACACAGTGCCAGAGGCATTATAGTATGCTAAAATAGACACAGTGCCAGAGGCATTATAGTATGCTAAAAATTCCTACTGTATGTACACAACGATAAACGTTCCGAAAGTCTAAAGATCGAAGCACTGATGTATTGGTTAGTGCTAATAACGCTACCACTGCTTACAGAGAGGACATCTTGATTTCGTCCTATCCTTCCTTCCGTTCATCCAGAGAAGCAAGCTTGTGCAAAAACAACTCAGCAGAGATACGTTCAATGTAGCAAGCTTGTAAGAAAACATATCTAAATGGCCTAATGAGATTTTAATTCATATACAGCAACATTTGTGCCGCACACCCACCCGTGCTTGCAGCAGCAGCATTTTGATATGACTCGATCTCGTTGTTATATGACCTTCGTGTATGACTTGATTAGATTGTCGTATGTATGTATGTATGTATGTATGTATGTATGTATGTATGTATGTATGTATGTATGTATGTATGTATGTATGTATGTATGTATGTATGTATGTATGTATGTATGTATGAAAGTGTATATAGTTAAACGGAAGATCAACACAGTCCTGGCTATATAGTGTTCAGTATAAATTAGCCCGTACAAATGGTAGATTTAAAACAAAATTAATGCCGAATCCTCACGAAGATAAATCCGTCCTAATGAAAGGAAAAATGTACTATTATAAGATAAAATATATAAGGTAACAATTCTTAACAAGGTATAATATCAAATAAAAATTAAAGTTAAAAAGGTAACATTACTGATTTTGTAATGACGTTGAACTCGCCTGATAGATAAATTGAGTTCAGTGAACGTTAATGACCTGCATATACATCATACTTCAATTGGACGATGACACTAATATTTAGTCGCGGAGGTATGTCGAAGCGTGATCACCATGTCGACCAGTAATTCTGAATGAGTTATCAAAGTGCGTATGAATTTAAGTAATCTTTTCTACTACTTACACTAGGACCGGACTCCATATGACCTCAGAAACTTTTTATTATAAATTATTTTGCAAGTTAAGTCTGTTTGGTCGTGAAAATACACAAATGACAAGTAAAGAGTAAAGAGCGAGGGTATCGAATATCAACGTCAACTTGAGTCTGGTACTCAGGCTTCATTCTAGTCCCACCATGTTCGTTTGAGAAGGTGTGGATGAATAAAAGGTTAGGGTATCATAGTAAGTCAACAGAAAGACAGAGAGAGACCCGTGGCCAATTTCTGGTAGAATTAGCCGACATTTCTAAAAGAAACGCTCTATTTTGGAGAAAGAAAAAAAAATACTTCTTTCCTATATGGTCGATTTTGTCTGAACAATGAACGTGTTATCTCAAAACGGCGATAAAATACCCACAAATATCCACTGTATATTCTGTACATTATTTGTGACGAGAAAATTGTCCTCAAGGCAATTGAGTTACATGGACGTTTAAACCGATAACATCCTTGTTGACCCTCAGGTCATCGTATTATTATCATAAAGATAATGGGTGAGTCCGCACCTGGTGAGTGATAGCACCGTTCGCTGCTGAAGTTCAAAGTTTACACCCAACCTCTCTCTCTCTCTCTCTCTCTCTCTCTCTCTCTCTGTGTTTCCACCCTACCCCCTCTTTTGTGTAGGCTTTAACTATTTTCCTCTTCACTTTTGAATGTCGTCAATTGCCGACCTAAAAAGGCACCCCATAACTTTATACAAGGCAATTCACAGTATAAAGTATAATAACACAGTATAAAGTATAATAACACAGTATAAAGTATAATAACACAGTATAAAGTATAATAACAAAATTGAGATACAAATGAAGCAGCTGGAAAGCTGACTTTTATGGACGATAATAGCACATGACCCACTCTTTTCAGTTTGAAAGCTGACTTTTATCGAACTATACTAGCACATGGCCCACTCTTGTTTCACTATGAAAATTAGACTTTTATCGAAGGATCATAGCACATGGCCCACTCTTGGTTCACTATGAAAGCTGACTTTTGATCGAACTATACTAGCACATGGCCCATTCTTTTCAGTTTGAAAGCTGACTTTATCGAGCTATACTAGCACACGGCCCACTCTTTTCAGTTTGAAAGCTGACTTTTATCGAACTATACTAGCACATGGCCCACTCTTGTTTCGCTATGAAAATTAGACTTTTATAAAAGGATCATAGCACATAGCCCACTCTTGTTTCACTATGAAAGCTGACTTGTATCGAACTATACTAGCACATTGCCCACTCTTGTTTCACTATGAAAATAAGACTTTTATCGAAGGATCATAGCACATGGCCCACTCTTGTTTCACTATGAAAGCTGACTTTTATCGAACTATACTAGCACATGGCCCACTCTTGTTTCACTATGAAAATTAGACTTTTATCGAAGGATCATAGCACATAGCCCACTCTTGTTTCACTATGAAAGCTGACTTTTATCGAACGATCCTTGCACATGGCCCACTCTTGTTTCAGTACGAAAATTCGTCACAGTACTTCAATATCCATCGTAGTAAAAATAATGCTACGTTCTGCATTTGTTAGATCATAGAATTCTACAAGTCCTATCACTCCCTCTTTATTGACTATGTTACACATTGCATCTGTTATATAAGAGGGCATCCTTGCTGCATAAGACACGATTTGCCTTCATATATCATCCACCTGAAAAAAGATTAAATTTCTCTATTTATTACATAGGTTTCTACCGTTTAATATGCATTTAATTCCACCCTTAAGGATAAGACATACACTCTTAAGTAAATACGTGCTTTTAAAAATTCGTTTTCACTATTTACTTACCTCTAGGCTCTCTCGGTGAATCACGCCCATAATTCTATCTTTTATATCTTCTTTTTTTTAAGAATATGCAAAATTATGAGAATATATATATATATATATATATATATATATATATATATATATATATATATATATATATATATATATATACACGTTCGTTCCATTAAAAGACTGTGTTTACCTGTCTGGAAACCTTTATTATACTCAGTTTGCTTGATCTATTTATTTATTCTCTGAATATGATGTCCCTAATCGTACGAAACTCAGAAAACAAAAATGTTATATCTTACCTTGCCTTCAAATCGTTTTCAAACATCAAAGCTATCAATTGCTACATATTTATTTTTAAATTGTCTCAACCAGTGGGCACTATTTCTCATTTTAGAGTAGTGTCGAGATTTTTTTCCATAGGACATACAAAAAGCGACACAGATCACATGTTAGTAATTAATGAATAATTTGAACTCTGAAATAGTCTATGAAAAGAGAATGCTATCTTCGACCAAATACCTTCCCAGATGACACCATAAACAACACCACTTCCTGCATAGACCGTGTGACCCCAAGGTCAGACTTATTTTTAGTTGTAATTGAAATTTGAAGCAAAAGTCACCCCCAATATATATATATATATATATATATATATATATATATATATATATATATATATATATATATATATATATATAGATAGATAGAGAGAGAGAGAGAGAGAGAGAGAGAGAGAGAGAGAGAGAGAGAGAGAGAGAGCATTCTAACCTTGTCTAATTTGCGCATGAATACATGCAAAATAGCAATCAATATCCGTAATTTGCATACAGCCAATCAGAATATGGCACCCAGTTGTCTGACAACATGACACTATTAAATTATTATATAGTTCGGGCACCCAAAGTGAAATCCATTCTGGACAAAAACGAATATGATTAAACAGAAACATTAATTTCGATTTGTTTAATTACTAATACCCTTCTTTCCCGATGTCGAAATTTGGAACCGGACCAGTTTATGATGCTAATTTTCCTTGACATCATCGACGTGAGAGCATTGAAGAAATAAATAGGCTTTTTACGTTATCTTAAGGAATATATTTCAAACAATTTGTGCTCAGACTGTTTCATGACTACGGTGATTGGTTTTGTGCTCTGAGTGTTACCTGACTACGGGGCATGGTTTTGTGCTCAGACTGGTTTATGATTACGGCGCTTGGTTATATGCTCAGACTGTTTTATGACGATAGAACATGGTTTTGTGCTCAAATTGTTTCATGATTACAGGGCCTGGTTTTGTGTTCAGACTTTTTCCTGACTACTGATCTGGTTTTGTGCTCAGGCTGTTTCAAGACTACATGGCCTGGTTTTGTGCTCAGACTGTTTTACGACTACTGGTGCTTGGTTGTGTCGTCAGACTGTTTCATGATTACAGGGCCTGGTCAGAGCACAACGAAAACGCAGCTCTGCTATTCTATTGCTAGGTCAAATGTCATGTTAATAAGTCGAGTTTATATTAGTATATGTAGATGTTACAAGGTTTTAAGTTTAACTCAGATTTATATTTTATTTACCTATTTGATTACCCTAATGGCAGCTAAAAAGAAACAAATAAACTCATCAAAGCAGACAGTTTAGTGGTTAAGTATCCCGTGCATACGTCAACGCTAGGACAGAAATGTGTATGCACACCTGAATGTACTCAACAAATACATTCGCTTAACCTTTGACCTCGCGACTAAATCGTGTTCGAATAATACAAAAGGATGCACTATTCCAAGGAACAGGCAGAACTGTAAGAAGGACTGCAATTGTGAATGGCACGATGAATGAGGTAATAACGGTTACTTTGTCAAAAAGAAATCAATATAAAAATGACTAAGAGATAAAATCAACATTGGGAATTATCCTTTTACTATTAAAACGCTGTCAATTACTTTTTGTCTAGATAAGTCTCAGGATACATTTGCAGAAACTTTAAGTACAAAACAATTTGTCTGCACTAATAGTTAACAAAAGAAAGGCTTTCAATTTAAACTGAAAGTACGAAGATGAAATAGAGATTAATATTATCAAGAAAGAGATAACAATACCTTAAAACAATAAAAGGTCGTTATATCACATCGCCTCACGTTTTGGTTTCCAAACTCGTCATAGAATCAATGGACTTTTTCTCGATATTACCATGTCATATAATACTTACTCACTACGCCTGATATGTATCCACATTATAAGAAATTTAATAGTCAAAGGTTGTTTTACTACTTTTTAACATGATGGCTTTTTGCAAAATCATATTCTGACATATTTTAATGTAGTGGGTTTTTCTAAATTGACTCAGCAAGATGCTTTATCTCTCTGTTCTACTTATCAGATACCTATTCACCATTTACAACATCCTTTTGAGATACATATTCACCATTTACAACATCCTTTTGAGATACCTATTCACCATTTACAACATCCTTTTGATATACCTATTCACCATTTACAACATCCTTTTGAGATACCTATTCACCATTTACAACATCCTTTTGAGATACCTATTCACCATTTACAACATCCGTTTGAGATACATATTCACCATTTACAACATCCTTTTGATATACATATTCACCATTTACAACATCCTTTTGAGATACCTATTCACCATTTACAGCATACGTTTGAGATACCTATTCACCTTTTACAACATCCTTTTGAGATACCTATTCACCATTTACAACATCCTTTTGATATACCTATTCACCATTTACAACATCCTTTTGAGATACCTATTCACCATTTACAACATCCTTTTGAGATACCTATTCACCATTTACAACACCCTTTTGAGATACCTATTCACCATTTACAACATACGTTTGAGGTACCTATTCACCATTTACAACATCCTTTTGATATACCTATTCACCATTTACAACATCCTTTTGAGATACCTATTCACCATTTACAACATCATTGTGAGATATCTATTCACCATTTACAACACCCTTTTGAGATACCTATTCACCATTTACAACATACTTTTGAGATACCTATTCACCATTTACAACATACTTTTGAGATACCTATTCACCATTTACAACATCCTTTTGAGATACCTATTCACCATTTACAACACCATTGTGAGATACCTATTCACCATTTACAACACCCTTTTGAGATACCTATTCACCATTTACAACATACTTTTGAGATACCTATTCACCATTTACAACATCCTTTTGAGAAACAATGTTCCTCATAAAAGTATACATAGTATAACTTTACGATCGAGCTTTGAGATGACATCTATGTCGTTACAGTCAGAGATATAATATACTACCTACTTATCACTCTTTGAGCAAACTTTGGCCGTTTACTAGTCATTATTGTTACGGTTTCTAATTTAAGGAGTGGCGTTTGAAATGTATAATTCTAACGCTATGGACCTCAAAGCTACCCATCTTCAGTTACGTCTAGAGTAAACACCTACTCGGAAATTTTGTACCTAAAATCTTGATCAGATACAATTGAAACTGGAGCATAACACATAAACATTGCTTTGAAACATCGACAAGAACATTAGAATGTTATGGAACGCATATTGAGAAGTAAACACTGTACCTAAATCTTAAATTTCCCAAGGAGAACTTAATAACTCTCTACTGCCCATCCATCTGTTATGAGTCTAACAAAATAGTTACTAACTATTGTCTTTACTTTTCTGTGCTGACAAGCTTGACAAAAAAAGTTAAATGTTGTTTAAATCACAGGCTCTGAATTCTCGACAGCGACAAGCAATATTTTGTGAGGAACGAAGGCGTATATGTATAATACCATGCGAACTTGTTTATAGTATAATATATCAACGAATCATAGAAGGGGGTATTTAAGAATGGAGTGTTCTGTTCCATATCTCGAGTGGGATTTGCAAGATCTCAAGGGAGTATATAAGAAGGGATTCTGTTCGATATCTTGAGTGGGGTTTGCAAGCTCTAAAGGGGGTATTTAAGAAGGGAGTTGAGTGGGGTTCGCAAAATCTGAAGGGGGTATTTAAGAAGGGAGTATTCTGTTCCATATCTTGAGTGGGGTTTGCAACATCTCAAGAATCATGAACATAGTTAATGCCTTGCAAACAGTCTGTTGTTGTTGTGATATCAAAATGTCTCCGATGTAACTTATCACGCGCCTTTCTGCAAACAATGACAGCTTGTCTCGTGCCCGGAAGTCACTGAGCCTTGAGGGCTAAAATCGTTAATTTATACATCTAACTATTGAAATTTATTGAAAAACTTTACCCAGAGTAAAACCAGACCAGGGAAAGTTGAAAACCTTTACCCAAAGTAAAAACAGACCAGGGAAAATTGAAGAGCCTCTAAAATGCTGGATGTTTTACAAGACACATTCACTTTAAGGGTATTAAAATACTGAAACTATGACATCTAATATTTTGGTTTTCACTCCAAATTTCACTGTCGTCCTCCTGAACTTTGTTAGCTCAGTGTTATGAACGACCGGACTAATATGGATAGCATGAGGTAGACATTGCCCTGAGTTACATTGCCTCTTGTGCATTTAGTCGTTACTCGTCCAGATTCCAGCTGATGACAGATACTGGATGTTTACTTAGCAAATTGATTTGATTGATTGTGAAGGACACAGTTTAAGCACATTAATATCTTTCCTTTCCAAAACAAACTTTGTATACACCTAGTGTTTTCATATGCAAATACATTACCGCATTCATCTTCCTGTGTGCTAACGGCATCCGGTCATAAAATAATGGGGGTGGTTAGAAAATAAGACAAAATATGGCGCTTCTATCTCATACAAAGAAGCAAAAGAAGATTCGCTGGAGTTATGGGAGAACGCATCTTATATAAACGTGTATTAAAGTAAACATTAGCATAATGGTTGCCAAGGAAACAGAACACTAATATGGAGGATCCATATTGTAATAGCAAATGGAATATAGGGAACTGAAAAGATTCACAACAATAAATAATGGCGTGGATGCACTCAGGATGTGGATGCACTTGGATTACATAACGGTGTGGCAAGGGTGATACCAGAAATTCTGGGACATTTATTGAGTACGAATATGCTTGGGTTTTGCCCAAATACTAGATGTTTGCAAGTCATGGCCTCTTTCATTTCTTGCTTTAAGCCATAGACTCGAATGAAAGGAAAAACACATATCAGTTAGTCACCATCCTGTAATAAATACCTTCTCATGAAATATTTGTGTGAAAAGTATCGTATTCAAGTACCGAACGATCTTTCGGACTTTTAGTGTGATGACAAATACTCAATAAATCATGTAACTAATATCGGGTCTCCATCTCTCATAATATCATTTATTTCTCCTTTTCTGCTGTTTATAATCTACGCAAATAGTTTACATCGTCGTCATGTTCATAAAGATTTGATTCAGTATTCCATCGGACATTACATGTTCATAAAGACTTGATTCAGTATTCCATCGGACATTACATGTTCATAAAGACTTAATTCAGTATTCCATCGGACATTACATGTTCATAAAGACTTGACTCAGTATTCCATCGGACATTACATGTTTCTAATGGGATCTGATCTTTTGGAATTGACTGGTTCTGTGTTTTTCGTCTCCGTATAACTCTCTGACACTAGAAAAAAAAAAAAAACCCCAGTAAACACCGCTTTCTGTCTACATCGTAAGAATGTTGCATTTTATTTGTTTCGACATATAATATCTTAAATGGTGGTACAAGTTCGTCTTACCTATGAATCATGGACAGTCTCTTTGACCTTTGAATGGACAGTCTCTTTGACCATTGGTGACCTATGAATCATGGAAATCTCTTGGACCTTTGATGACCTATGAATTTTGATGACCTATGAATCATGGACGGTCTCTTTGACCTTTGATGACCTATGAATCATGGACATTCTCTTTGACCTTCTGAATCATGGACAGTCTCTTTGACCTATGAATCATGGACAGTCTATTTGTTTATATAAATGTGTCAAGATTTAGAAACCTAAAAAATAAAGTCAAAAGTAGTAAGCCAGGAATAAAAGATGTAAGGCATACATACATTTATTGTTTTCTATTAAACTTCTGAAGATGTTTTGTTTATAATATACTATTAGATTATTTACAGTATGAATAATCCTAAAGCAGTCTAATAATTTATTTTGATTCAATACCTGATGGGCTTCGTAAAGTAAAAATAATTATATTTATATGGAGAAACATTCTACTAATTATAGCCAATTTCGCATAGAATTTTGAAACTAAATTATTTTTCTTTGCAATATAAAATTCAGATAAATTTCAATCAGGCCTTGTACATTATTATTATTTTTTGATATTGTATATATATATATATATATATATATATATATATATATATATATATATATATATATATATATATATATATATATATATATATATTGTTACGACTCTATGGTCTAAGAAAAATGTAACAGAAAGAAAGTGAAACCAACAAATCAAGTAAAAAATCAACAAGCAATTTATTACTAGATAATTAAAATGAAAAATCAAAAAGTCACTTACAGTAATGTGTTTTGAAATCCTAATATGATTGTTCTAATCACAAGTCCTAAATATAGAATGTTCCGAATTCACGGCTGTGTCCTTGAATGTTATGATGTGCTAATGGTCTCCAAAGTCCTGATGTACTAGTAATCTTGATGTGCTGATGTCAAAATGAAGTATTCCAAAATATCTGAATAAGTTCACATAAATTCCAAAATCATCAATTAAAAATCCAAAATCCAAAAGTTTGTGAGCACTGTTATAATCCAATGAATATTTAAAATAATTCCTCTCTTAGAATTTGGAATGAATTTTCACAACTGTAATAGCTCTTTACAAGACTGATGGTAATGTCAAAACTGAATAAATGTCCACCAAACATGGTATATATAAAGATTGGTCACATGACAGAATGTTCTAGAATGTGTGTCATCTTAATGGAATTCTAACTGTAAACAAAATTCAACCTTGACCTTCAAATTGAGAAAAAATATTGATCAAAACAACCTAATTCAAGGACACCAGTTAAACATGTTTTTCCTGATAAACATAAAGATTTAAGCAAATATTAAAGTGAAGAAACATTTATAATTTCCTAAAATATTTATAATATTATATAAACATCATACATAACACCTCCCCTCATAAAGAAAATGAAAGATTTATATAATAAAGCTTTCTTTTGAATATACATCTAATACTATAATAACCAAAATTACATAAGAACGTGTTTTATGATACTGGACTTAATTACATCAAGCAATATTACATTTCTAGGCAAGTGAGAGTGCATCTGCAATTACATTGTCTTTTCCCCTGATGTGTTTGATGTCAATGTTATATTCCTGCAATATCAAACTCCATCTCAACAATCTCCGATTTTTATCTTTCATTTTGTTGTTGAAAGTAAGGGGATTGTGATCACTGTACACAATAATTGGAGAAAGAGCTGAGGTGACATACACTTCAAAATGCTGTAAAGCCAATATCAAAGCCAAACATTCCTTCTCAATTGTGGAATAATTTTTCTGGTGCTTGTTTAGTTTTTTAGAAAAATAACACACAGGGTGATCCACACCCCTTTTGTCTTCCTGAATCAATACTCCACCAACCCCTACATCACTTGCATCAACAGATAATTTAAATGATTGGCTAAAATTTGGTGCAGAAAGAACTGGTGCATTCTTAAGCATGGCCTTTAACTTGTCAAAAGATTCCTGACACTTGTCAGACCAATGAAATTTGGTTTTCTTACTCAATAAACTTGTCAAAGGTTCAGCAATTTTGGAAAAATTGGAACAAAATTTCCGATAATATCCAGCCATACCTAGAAATCGCATCAGTTGCTTTTTACAAATTGGAACTTGAAATTCAGAGATAGCTTTGACCTTAGCTTCTATAGGTTTAACTTGACCTTGTCCCACAATATGTCCTAAAAATGTGACACAAGCATGGCAAAACTCACTTTTGCTCAAATTAATTGTCAGATTCGCATCGCTGAGTCGATCAAAGAATTTTCGAATTGTTTCCAAATGATCTTCCCAGGTGTTGTTGTAGATAATGACGTCATCGATATAAGCGTCACAATTATCAAGACCAAATGTTATCATGTTCATCAGACGTTGAAACGTTGCAGGCGAATTTTTCATTCCAAACGGCATGACTTTATATTGATAAAGTCCATCTGGAGTTGCAAATGTTGAAATTTCTTTTGCCCTTTCCGTCAATGGAATTTGCCAGAATCCTTTTAAAAAGTCAAACTTGGTGACATATTCCGCATTTCCAATTTTATCAATGCAATCGTCCATTCTTGGGATTGGAAATGAATCAGTTTTGGTGACACTGTTGACTTTTCTATAGTCAGTACACATACGGAATGTATTATCTGGCTTGGGAACAAGAATACATGGTGAACTCCAGTTACTTTTACTTGGTTCTATGAAATCATTCTCCAGTAGATACTGAATTTCTTTCTTCAGATAGTTCTGTTTGAGAGGATTCATCCTATAAGGATGCTGTTTCACAGGCGCAGAATCTACAATGTCAACGTCATGATAAATTTTACTTGTTCGTGTTGGAACATCAGGAAACAAGTGCTCATAGTCATGTAATAGCTGTTTTAGTTCATTTCTTTCCTGTTGTTGTAGATGTGAAAGTTTCTGGTCTAGGTTGTTCAAGATTTCTGAATTCCGAAGATTGATTATACCAGAGTCACTATAGTCTGATTGTATTCCATCGTTGATATCTTCACTGTGTGGGACAGGTACAACTAAATTAACAGAATAATTAGCTGAGCTATCTCTGTCAAAATATTCCTTTAACATATTTATATGACAAAGTTGTTTCTGTTTCCGTCTCCCAGGAGTGTTAATGATATAATTTAAGTCATTTACTTTCTTTTCAACGGTATAAGGACCATAAAATTTAGCCTGAAGAGGATTCTGAGGTATTGGAAAGAGAGCCAGAACTTTGTCACCAGGTTTAAAACTCCTTTCCTGTGAATTTCTGTCATACCTTAATTCCATTTTTGACTGGGTAGTGTGAAGATTAGTTCTTGCTACTTCACAGGCCTTTGACAACTTGTATTTGAAATCAGAGACATAATCAAGAAGATTAAACTTTGAGTCTTCATTTGAAAGAAGTTTGTCTTTCAATAATTTCAATGGTCCACGGACAGTATGACCAAAAACTAGTTCAAAGGGACTAAAACCCAACGACTCTTGAACTGATTCCCTAACAGCAAACAACAACAAATGAACACCCTCATCCCAATCCTTTTCTGTATCAAAGCAATATGATTGAATCATATTCTTCAAAGTTTGATGAAATCTTTCCAAAGCACCTTGACTTTCAGGGTGATAGGCAGAAGATTTACACTGTTGGATGCCTAATTCATGCATAACTTGTTGGAAAATTTCAGACATAAAATTTGACCCTTGATCCGACTGGACAGATTTGGGAAGGCCAACAAGTGTAAAAAACTTCACCAAAGCTTTCACAATAGTTTTAGTTTTTATATTTCTCAGAGGAATTGCCTCTGGAAATCTTGTAGATGTACACATGATGGTCAACAAGTATTGGTTGCCTGACTTGGTTTTAGGTAAAGGACCAACACAGTCTACCATTATTCTACTAAATGGTTCATCAAATGCAGGAATAGGTTGCAGATGAGCCTTAGGTATCTTCTGATTGGGTTTTCCTACCATTTGACAAGTGTGACAAGATCTGCAGTATTTAGAAACATCACTTTTGAGTTTCGGCCAATAAAAATGATTCAAGATCTTGTGATAAGTCTTACGGACTCCTAAATGACCAGCCAAAGGAGTTTCATGGGCTAAATTAAGAATTTCCTGTCGATATGACTTAGGAACAACAATTTGATAGCTCACTGACCACTCGTCACCAGCGGGTACATCAGGTGGTCTCCATTTCCTCATAAGGACCCCATTTTTCACAAAGTAACACACTGGAACTTGTGTGGCTTCAGTTTTCACTAATAGCCCTCTGAAACAAACAAGATATCTCGGGATCTTGCTCCTGTTCAACGACAAGGGATTGTCGTTTGTCATCCTGATTAGAACAAAGAGAATGAGTTGCCAAAAGAGGATCACTGTGATCAATACCATTTGATTGATCAATACCTGAGGAAAAAGTGACCTCATCAAAAGACTGACCAATACATGTGTCAGCTAAAGGAATAATATCCTGATCAACATCAATCTCAAGAGCTCTTTTTGCCATAGCTCTAGTAACTGCACAAGCAGGGTACAAATCAGGGATTTCAGTTTCGACAGGATCAACTTTCTGATCCAAACAAGGCTTGTCAGTTACAAGTGGATTAACCACAACCTTATCTCCAGCTAGGTCATTGCCTAGTAATAAATGAACACCCTCTATGGGTAAAGAAGTCACTGCCCCAACAGTCACAGGTCCAGAAACTAAATCTGATGCCAAATATACACAATGGAGAGGAACATTTACAAAGCCGCACTCTACTCCCTGAACAAGAACACTTTCACTTGAAGAAGACTCCTCAGACAAAGGCAAAATACCTGATAATAAAAGACTCTGAGAAGCTCCAGTGTCCCTTAATATTTTAATTGGGATAGGTTTGGCAGAATCACCAATAAGTGATATAGAACCTTCTGACATGAATGGTTCATAAGCCTCTAAAATAGAATCAGACTGGGGTTTGTTTGACCCAACAAATGTATTGCTTTCAATACAAGACCGTGACCTTGACCTCGTAGAAATAAGAGCATTTGGAAAAGCTCTGTCTTTACTCTGTTGCTTATTTTTCAACTTGAAGCAATCAGAAATAACGTGCCCTTTCGTTTTACAATAAGTGCACGTAGGAAGAGATAAGGATTTCTGATCAGTCTTATCAGATGTTTGATTCCTAACAGTTGTGCTGTTATGAAATTTGGAAGTACTCGAATGAGATTGAAATGGTTTTTTACCAGAAAACTGCTGAGAGGACGACTTATTACCAAATGAAATTTTGTGAGTCAAGGAATAATCATCAGCCATACGAGCAGCATTTTCCAAAGTTTCCACATTCTGCTCGTCAAGATAGGTTTTAACATCACTATGGATGCACCTCTTGAACTCTTCAATTAATACGAGCTGTCTGAGGTTATCATAAGCTTGATCAACTTTCTTGGCTGAGCACCACCTATCAAATAGTTGTTCTCTATCCCTTGCAAATTCGACATGAGTTTGTCCAGTTTCTTTTCTACAATTCCTAAACCTTTGTCGATATGCCTCTGGTACCAACTCATAAGCTTTCAAGATGTACTCCTTAACCACATCATAATCAGTGCTTTGTTGTACTGACAGTGAAATGTAGACTTCACGAGCTTTGCCAATTAGTACACTTTGTAATAACAAAGTCCAATGCTCTCTGGGCCATTTCAAGTTTTCAGCTATTTTCTCGAAATGAAGAAAGTATTTATCTACTTCTTTTTCCTGAAAAGGAGGTACTAACCTAATATATCTAGTAACATCAAAACCTGAACTTGTGTTTAAAGGAGTGGAGTGTGCTCTGTTTGCCAGTTCTAATTCTCTTAATTTAAATTGCATTTCCCTTTCTTCTCTTTTTTCTGCATTTGTATCTGCCTCTCTTCTTTCTGCATTTGTATCTGCCTCTCTTCCTTCTCTCTCTCCATCTGTATCTGCCTCTCTTCTTTCTGCATTTGTATCTGCCTCTCTTCCTTCTCTCTCTCCATCTGTATCTGCCTCTCTTCTTTCTCTCTCTCCATCTGTATCTGCCTCTCTTCTTTCTGCATTTGTATCTGCCTCTCTTCCTTCTCTCTCTCCATATGTATCTGCCTCTCTTCTTTCTCTCTCTCTCTCTGAATCTGAAGCTTTGCCAATTCTAAATCAATCTGGTTCTTTAACTCTAATTCCCTTAATTTCCTGTCAGAACCAGATACAGGCTTTCTCTTCAAACTTAAAGCACTGCTATCAAAAATTCCTTTCCTACTAAATACTGAATCAAAATAATCTTTATCTCCTGTTTTGTCAATGATACTTTTGACTCAGATAGACTGTATTTTCTGGCAAGCTCGAGCAACTCATCCTTTCTCATGCACTCTAACCCCTCCTGGGTAGGTTTTGAAATGAAATTCTGAACATTAGATGCCATTGTAAATGCTTGTTGGTTTCACACACAAAAAATTTCTCTATATAAAATCTTTGCCAAAGACAAAAAAAATTCTCCGAGACAAAATCAATATGAATTTCAAAGGTAACTTTAATATCTCTAATATGCTTTAAAGAAATTCAATCCCGGAACGACGAGCCCCCAATTTCTGTTACGACTCTATGGTCTAAGAAAAATGTAACAGAAAGAAAGTGAAACCAACAAATCAAGTAAAAAATCAACAAGCAATTTATTACTAGATAATTAAAATGAAAAATCAAAAAGTCACTTACAGTAATGTGTTTTGAAATCCTAATAATCCAATAAGAATGATTGTTCTAATCACAAGTCCTAAATATAGAATGTTCCGAATTCACGGCTGTGTCCTTGAATGTTATGATGTGCTAATGGTCTCCAAGTCCTGATGTACTAGTAATCTTGATGTGCTGATGTCAAAATGAAGTATTCCAAAATATCTGAATAAGTTCACATAAATTCCAAAATCATCAATTAAAAATCCAAAATCCAAAAGTTTGTGAGCACTGTTATAATCCAATGAATATTTAAAATAATTCCTCTCTTAGAATTTGGAATGAATTTTTACAACTGTAATAGCTCTTTACAAGACTGATGGTAATGTCAAAACTGAATAAATGTCCACCAAACATGGTATATATAAAGATTGGTCACATGACAGAATGTTCTAGAATGTGTGTCATCTTAATGGAATTCTAACTGTAAACAAAATTCAACCTTGACCTTCAAATTGAGAAAACATATTGATCAAAACAACCTAATTCAAGGACACTAGTTAAACATGTTTTTCCTGATAAACATAAAGATTTAAGCAAATATTAAAGTGAAGAAACATTTATAATTTCCCAAAATATTTATAATATTATATAAACATCATACATAACAATATATATATATATATGTATATATATATATATATATATATATATATATATATATATATATATATATATAGATATATATATATATATATATATATATATATATATATATATATATATATATATATATATATATATTCATTCAATTCTTCTGATTTTTTGTATGTGTCACCAAGAATAATTTTCTGAGGCGAAACATTAATTTGCAATCTGTTTTTTTTTTGTATTATATATTCATAAAGGTTTGTCCAACACTAACTGATGTCATTGCATTCCCAAAACAAATATGGACTAGTTTCTTCTTGTTCTTTACAGAAACTACATCGATTATTTTGGATTACACTTTACCTTTTTAAATAAACTTTAATAGGTAATATTCTGTGATATATCATATACTGAAACCATTACATTTTAAAATCTCTGGTGCTTTTGAGTACATTTTTGTAAGTTTGTTTCCATATCTCTGGGTTAGTATCAAAATGAGTTTCCTGTGTCTCTGTTGATTTGGGTACTAAAATATTATTAGCAAGAATTTTATAGATATCTTTATCCTATGGGCAGTTTTTAAAAATATCCCGACATGGGTCGGTATGCACAGGTGACCTGATATGGGTCGGTATGCATGGGTGGCCTGATATGGGTCGGTATGCACAGGTGACCTGATATGGGTCGGTATGCATGGGTGGCCTGATATGGGTCGGTATGCACAGGTGACCTGATATGGGTCGGTATGCATGGGTGGCCTGATATGGGTCGGTATGCATGGGTGGCCTGATATGGGTCGGTATGCATGGGTGACCTGATATGGGTCGGTATGCATGGGTGACCTGATATGGGTCGGTGTGCATGGGTGACCTGATATGGGTCGGTGTGCATGGGTGACCTAAAAAAAACCCCAAAAAACAAACAATCAACATTTTATGAGGTTTTTTTTTATTTACACTGATCAGAAAGAAAAGAAATGGAAAAGTCATTAGCTCCATTATGATTATGATTAGAAAAAAGATGACCTGCTTCAGGCGTTCTCGGGAGAAACATACCCAGTCAGTAAAATCTTTATGTGCAATAAATGAGAGCCTACCATACCTCGCTAACACGGGAATAACTTATTGATAATATCAGGGTATAGTGCGAAAAATTAAATGCAGATTTTATAATTCAAGCCAGTTTTGTTTTACTATTTGTTTCCTTTTGTTCCCTTTAGCAAGAAATTCATTATTTAATTTAATGAATGGCTTGAGTACATAAAATAGGTCTTTAATATTAGGCCGTCTTCTATTGAGCGTATGGCTTTTGCAATCCTAGAATCGAAAAGGGAAAAACGTTGAAGTGAAAATCTTTGCTTCGGAACTATTTTCAAAATTACGAGGGGTATTTAAACAGTTTTGAATATTTTGTTATAAATTGTTTATTTCTTTGAACATATTTGACAAAATACTATTTTATAAAATGATCGGCAGCTGCAAATGCAGCACACCGGACACCTGCAGCTATATAGCTATATTCATGTGACACAACATAGGTAAATGACAGTGATGTAAAAATGTTTGAGAAGGAGAACAATTCTGCTACTGTGCAAAGAGCATATTGTAAAATCCGGGCGTTCTTAGAGTACTCTCCGACTGATATCAAGGCTGAATTGGATAAAATTTACAGATACAATTCTCTGTCATATCCTACAATTTTGAGGTTGTTTCATCGTTTTAAGATGGCTGCGAATCCACGGAAGATGACCCGCGTTCTGGACGACCGTTCTCTGCGATTGGTAAGCGGGAAGTGGCTGTTGCGAACGAGATAATTGATGAAGATGCTCAATACATAGTGGAAGTAGTTCTAATATCACGAGGATAAATTCGTCAGCTGTTTTTAATGTATAGAAAAATCATCAGAAGCTCAGAACGGTTTGTGCAAGATGTGTTCCACATTTGTTGATGGCTGATCAAAAGCAGACTCGGGTTGAAATTGCCAAACAGCTACTCGCCAAATATGAAAAGGGTGACCGGAAACGTTTGAGTCAGATTGTTATAGGTGATGAAATAAGCATTTACTTTTTTGAAACTGACTCAAAAGAAAATAATAAAGTTTGGATAGGAGAAAATGAGCAGAGACCATGAATCGCTCGACGTAGTCGGACTGTCAAGAGAGTTTTATACGCATTATTTTTCAAAGCAAAAGGCTCGGTCGTCCACGTGTCTGACTCTACTAGTGTCACTGTACTTTTATATACCTCCAAAGCCTTGCCAAAAGTTGTGGAACGCTTCTGAATTATTCCGTTCGCTCAAACGGTACCCAAGGTATCCATCCACTCCATGACAACGCACCGGCTCATAAATCCGCCGTTTTGACAGATTTCCTGAAGGAGCACAACTTCCAAACTTTGCCACGTCCTCCATACAGTTCTGACTTAATTTCAAGTACATTTTGGCTGAATTTCGTTATCACATATTCGCTGAGGGACTCACGATATGAAAGATGCCATGCGGTTGAAAGTGTAGTTTTCCAGTGTATGATCACCATACTAAAAAGTTGATTCAAACTGGGGTTTAATAATTGTATAATGAGACTGAGAAAGTGTGTAGACTGCATGGGGAGTATTTTGAGGGTATGCACCGGTGTTCTGTTCACTAATAAAGAATTTTGTTATACAGCACACTAATATTCATAACTTCTTAAAATACCCCTTGTATATCGTGACTTTTGCGACTATCTTCGTCTTAAAAATTGAATTCAGCCTATAGGAAGTCAAAGGTTATTTTTGAGATAAATGTTTACTACTCCCAAAAAATGACATTATGATAATATATTCCATCGATACTCTTTAAAGTCGATTAAGTATGTCACCTGTTGTCACATGTTTTATTTGCCATTCTCTTCATGTTACAGGCATTCTCTGTATCAGAGCGATATTCTATCTTATCTAATAAGCGTCAAGAGTCGATTGGGAGGGTACATACAGATATGTCGCCTTTAAAGTTGGTGTGAAGTATGTGTTTGTTCTCTGATAATTTTAATTCATCAGATCCTATGATTGAGGACCTCAAACATTTTACTCGCAAAGGTCAAGAGGTCTACGTCACGAAAACCAACAAAACCGAACGTTTGATACAAGATAAAGCAAACTTAATATAGCTAGAAACAAAGACACAGTTCTATTTTTAGAAATTAATTTTTGCAGGCCGTATTTAATGTGTCTAATGGCATTTATATCCCTAGAAACCTTTTACCGTTCACTTTTTATGAATCACTAAATTGCAGTACTTGCTTGATTTGAGACAAGAGTTATTTGTTTAAATTTTGTATTTGTGCCACATAATTGGATCTGTTATCGATTTTTATAAATAAAATTAATTAGACTTTTGTAGATTCAACTATACAAAATTGATTGACAAAAGTTGGCATACAAAATTATTAAATATTTGATACACTGGGCAAATTGAAGGAACTAATGACAGGGAATCATTGACAGGAAGAGACATCTTTAGTATGTTTAGATCACTGACAGGATGGCCAATCTTAGTACGTTTAGATCCATGACAGGAAGGGAAATCCTTAGTATGTTTGGATCATTGACAGGAAGAGCAATCCTTAGTATGTTTAGATCATTGACAGGAAGAGCAATCTTAGTACGTTTAGATCGTTGACAGGAAGGAATATCCTTAGTACGTTTAGATCTTTTACAGAAAGGGCAATCCGTAGTACGTTTAGATCACTGACAAGAAGGGCCATCCTTAGTACGTTTAGATCACTGACAGGAAGGACCATCCTTAGTACGTTTAGATCATTGACAGGAAGGGTAATCATTAGTACGTTTAGATCACTGACAGGAAGGACCATCCTTAGTACGTTTAGATCATTGACAGGAAGGGTCATCCTTAGTACGTTTAGATTACTGACAGGAAGGGCCGTCCTTACTACGCTTAGATCATTGTTTCTCATTTACTGAATCACGGCATCCTTCTCATTGTTGAGATGGTCACATTATCTCATTCAAGTAGTGCAATTTTATCTCTCCGTATCTTGCTCTATTTTCCTTGGCCCGTAGTTCTCGAATTGGTCCATCGTCTTATGTCATATAAGTTGATATATATTGCTATACCTAGTATCTCCACCTCGGCCTTGCCTGCTCTTCTCTCTCTCTAACTCTCTCTCTCTCTCTCTCTCTCTCTCTCTCTCTCTCTCTCTCTCTCTCTCTCTTATGAATAATCAGTCGAAAGGCATAGATCATTTGCAGTGCTCATTATTATTGCTCTGTCACACCCTTCATTCAATCCATAATAGCTTCGCGTGTTTATTATTCTGTAAATTTATAATTAGCCATTTATGAAACACAGTATCTTTTTTAGCGATTTATTTTATTGAAACGCGACCTTTTTATGTCAACCGTATTTGTATACGTGTAGATGCGTGTATATTACATTGCATTTTTTCATCAATTATTAATTGGATACCACCAAACTTTGATACAAACACCAAATTGTATATTTTCATTGTCAAAAGCTTATAAATAAAGTCCTTTCTTGTTGCAAAATCACAGTGATATGGTATTAGCTGGAAGGAGTGAATTAACTTAACAGTAGGTAAATATAGATAGTTCTAGACGACAGTGTTATTTCAAATAGTACGATCTTTTTGTAGATTAAATAAATGAATAAATGTATAGAAAAATTATATATCCAATACTCTCTCTGTTCAGCTACTCTAAAGAATTCCTGGACCATCCAGACTCTAGGTATTTTTTGAAAATCGATGAAAAATTACTTTGCCACTCAAACTAGAATACAATCTGAAATCGTACTACTACAAGAAACGGAGATACAATTACGCTACAATTGTGGTACTTAAAAATCACAAAGCGAAATGGAACAAAGGAATACCAGATACCAACATTGCAAAGATAGATCATCAAGGAAGCAGCTTGACTGACGAAGATCAAAAGCGTATTTGTACGCGTATGACAAATTTGATGATTACACATTCAAGTGTCATTGCAAGTAGAACAATTAAATACGGATATTTCAATCAACATGTTAAAACAAAAAATACACAAAATGCGAACAACAATATGTACAGTACATGAAAAGCACGATAGAAAGAATAATAGTAGAAAAAAGAGAAAAAGCAATATCGATGTTAACAAACAAACACAAGCAAAGGATCCAGACATGGGTAGCAAATGTCACATAGTCTTCTATCTGATTGATTTTAGCGAATAATAACCAGACCAGTCATAATTGAAAATATTATTTTCACAAAATAAAAACTACAGGACTTGTCAGACTTGCGGGTAAGAATAGCAAATTTAACTGCACTTAAATGACCTTACTACATATTTTGCACAAAACGAGATATATTATCCCCACAAATGTGGACAAAATTTAAATTATTTCTGTTGGTATCATGCCAACATCTTACATAATCAAAGCTATTAAGAAATTAATTATTATGCCGGTATAATGCGAAAGAAAATACGATACACTGCAGACTATTTGCAATACATAAAACGTTGGAAGTGTTACAAAATAAAAAGGCATTGAGAAATCATGAGGCTACATACAAAAAAGCAACAACAAAAAATACAAAAAAAAAAAAACCCCTCAAGAAAGTAAAGCGACGGACACTTTGAAGAGTAAACCAACCGTACAACCTAGCAACAACTATTACATTCCTTAAATGTAGTAGATTTTGAGTAAATAAAGGTTCGAGACAAAAAGTAAATGTCATTGATCGTTACATACCGTTTTAACAGTTTCTTGCAGCGTGTTGCTGCAAAAATTTAATCGATTGCAAGATAGGATCATCCACAAAATTCTATTTCGCGGAGTTGTTTAAACTGTCACTGACTTTGTCTATCTTAGAGTTTACGAAAAACTTGTTAATTGTGCACGGATTGTGGCCGGATAAAATAGTTCCGTATTTTAAATACATCTAGCCTTATGCTTTTTCAACCTTTTCGTTTTTGTAACATTATATTCAACGTTCGATGTCTTGTAAAAAGTCTATAATGTATTGTATTTCCTTCTATATTTTACGGATATAAGAATCAATTTTTAAAAACAAATATTTTGTTTTTGTTTTTTTCGTTGGGGGGGGGGGCAGGTTTAATTATGTAGGATGTTGCTATGATGGTAACAAAAACATCTGCACTTTTGTCCACATTGACGCTGATGATTTATCTTGTTTTGTACAACCCATCCAGTAAGGTCATTTAAGTGCATTTAAGTTAGCTATTCCAAGTCTGGCTAGTCTAGTAATATTTTTAATTTGTGAAATTAACACTGCCGATTCGTATTATGAGTAGTCCAGTATTTCTTTAATTTGCCAAAGCAATACCCTTAAGTTCGACTACTCTTGTTATTAGTCCTTTAAATGAATCAGATCGTAGACCATAATATTTGCTCTCTTTGTCTGGTTTCATTGGTTTTTCTGGTTGATTGATATCTTCACTGTACTTCTTTCCATTTTCTGCTTTCATTCTTTCCATCCTGTTTTTTTTGCAGTTCATATTTTGTGTGCATTTTGTTTAGCATGTTGGCGGAAATAACCGCGTTTAATTGTTCTACTGTAAAACTGCCTGAATTATTAAATTATGCTATCACGTAGACATACGCTTTTGATCTTCCACAATCAAGCGTCTTCCTTTATGATCAATCTCGATATGTTGGTATCTGGTGTTCATTTCTTCCATTTCATTTCAGTGCCGCAATCGTAGCATTTTGTCATCTCTATTTATTTCGTATTATTACGGTTTGAAACTAGTAATTTGAGAGAGAGAGAGAGAGAGAGAGAGAGAGAGAGAGAGAGAGAGAGAGAGAGAAATGATTGTAATTGGTATTTACCCACCGTTTACCAAATCTATATCTTTTTTTAGAAAATAAGGTGAAAAAAGAAACTAACGTACGTAACTTAGTTATACTTTTAATTTAAAAGATATGTCCTAAATTCTGGTTTTTGAGTATGTTTATCCTTTATCAATACATTTTTGTTTTTCCTATGTAGTTTTGCATGCATTTCATTTCTTAGTGGTTATTTATGAAGCTGTTATTGTGATTTTATTAACATCACATACAATATCATCAATAGGTCATCGGACTGTGTATTTTTGAAGTTAAAATGTGGGTGTGTACGACAAACCACAAAACTCCCCACGTACGTGCTTTACAATTTAAATGTCTGTTTTTCATTTATAAGCTAACTGTAAGTAAATGCAAGAAAGTAAATCAGTATCACTTGCGGTCACGTCTAAATGATTTTGATTCATAAATTGCTCTTGAATAGAGTGGAGGTTCCGAAAGGGATTTTATTATATGAACCAGGAATTATGCCTGATTCAACTCAATACGCCAAATATTCATCCACAGATTCGAATGGATATTAGTATGAATATATTGCCAGCAAAGAATACATGTTCCTACTGCAAATCCCTTCTGATGTTAGTTAAATAAGTTCAGGATGGTGAAATTAGAAGATAGAAAGCGCTGGAAACAATTGCATTTGTATCAAATTGATTTATGTATCTTCGCTTAAGCAACATGTTTAATAATTTTAGAAAAAGCTGGTTACAAAATGTATGCATTTCAAGTGTTATGAAAAGCCATAGAGCAGAGCCATTTTTTTGCTATAATAAATTCCTACGCGTCTTTGTCCTCAATTGGCAAAATAATCAGAATTATTTGCGTAAGTCACGAAATATTGATAAAAAAAGCAAGTTATACGTCCACACTAGTAAAAATATATAAATAAACGGACACGACGAGCCCATTTCGGAAAGTAAACGGGTACACAATCTGGCTTCAGGTATACATTGAAATCGCCATTCAACCGCACGTACTACTCATGAACTACCCATGGCCCCGAAATGAGGGAAATGGCATAGTCTACTCCCAAGATTGTTGATAGTGAATGATATTTTAGCAAGTTAATTACACCAACCTCGCCAGGCGACTTCCGTAGTAAGAAAAATTCCGTGATGCATCCTTTGTGTAGGATGATGTATAAAAAGTGGACAAGTAATTTTACACTTCTTTCTAAAGTTAAACATTCAAATCAATCGTTTAATTTTTGAACACTTTCTTATAATTTTTTTTTCTCTACTATTTAAATGATGTTGACATTATATGCGGGATGTCTGGGTAGACGTAAGTTATGCGTAATGCCAATAAATTGACCTGGCTACACTCATGTGAAACTAAAGTATTGATTCGTATATCACTATGATCGTACTTGAATAGATAAGGCACTGATACTCCTTCACACTTTTCTATCAAGCGGTTCATTCATAACTTTCAATCCTTTAAGATGAAGGGTTTGTTTGATCATTCAGCCATAGTACATAAAATCTCTCAGAATAGCCCTATTTGTTGATGTCCACATTATTCAGCTTTCACGGTAATGTAAATGAAATACATATAATGTTGAGTAAGTAAACACCCTCCATTATTTCTTGTATGAATGAATGGTTGAAAGAGGGTCAGAAAAGGGTATGCAAAGATGTTGAGATCTATTATGACTAGAGTTTTGTCAGAATCTTATTTGACAACATAATTTACTGTTGTAAATAGCTTCAACATTTATCCTTTCTGTGCCGAAAAATTAGTGCTAAAAACAGATCAAAATTCGTTAAGAAGTGTAACACGTTATTTCTTCAAAACTGAAGATAACTTAACGCTTTCTCTTAACTAAAGACAAATGTGCATAGGATAGTTGAATTAACTACGATATGAATAATAATATCAATATGAAAGAGAAAAAAGAAAAAAATATATCTTTAAAGAAAATTAGGGAGGTCAGAGTGATGCAAAATTAATATTGTATTAGCTCAGAAATACATATTCTCGTCTTTCTATTTAGCTCTCCTTGTCTTCAAAACTAACATATATATTTGCGCAAAATAACCTCAACATAACACCATTTATTTGTCATTGAAGAATTTGAATGTCTTATAACAATTTTCAGTTTCTATATCGTCCACTCTTAAACCTTTAAAGAAAGAGTTATTTTGTGTAGTTATTTCATTTATGTGTATATATTTTTTGTAGTCATTTCATTTATGTGCATATATTTTGTGTAGTCATTTCATTTATGTGTATATATTTTGTGTAGTCATTTCATTTATGTGCATATATTTTATGTAGTCATTTCATTTATGTGTGTATGTTTTGTGTAGTTATTTCATTTTATGTGTATATATTTTTTGTCATGCAATAGTGTAATTGAAAGCGTCAAAAATTCTCACGAGTGATCTCGTGTCAACTTTGAATGATTCATAACACTGAGTGACAACATAGTAACTTAATCTCAATGGCTGATCACTTTTTATTTGTTTTGTTTCGTGCTTTTAAGAAATGTATGCAACAATTCAGCTTCATCTTGAATTCTTGAACATGCAAGAAAATATTTGATTTTCAAAGTCGACATGTAAAAACTGAGTTTTGACGCAAGAAAGCAATACCTGCTTCAACAAAAGCTTTATTTCCTTCGAATGCAGGTGTCCGGCCGTAGGCTTAATTTGCATAGAATAGAATAGAATAGAATAGAACAGATCGATTGATATCTTTCTGTTGAGAGATTTGACTGTCAGCATACATATGTATTTGTTTTTGCATAATAACATGCCATTGGCCAGAATGCTGCATTAACCTTTGCATAATAACATGCCATTGGCCAGAATGCCGCGTTTGTTTTTTGTGCATTCATAAGAGCATGTTTTATCCAAAATATAAGTCTTCTAAGAAACTGACGGGGGGGGGGGGGGGGGAGGGGAGGCCAGCGGGATACGAACAAGGCAAATTTCATTTAGCTGAAAGCAAAATTTTGTTTCCTTGAAGTTCATTCAACAGTTTGAATGGTAGACAATTAACAAACCAATGTCAAGAGCAGCGCTCGTAATCGAGAAATAGATCAAACATTTCATTTGTCCTGTTTTGAATTATTGCTAGTTTGCACTGGTTTGCTTCTTAATTCAAACAGCACGTCCTGATTTATGTTTGAATGTAATAATTGGCGCATGGTTGAAATGATATATGGTCCCATCCACTTACATTACATCTATCCTCGTAAAAAATCTGTCTGCAGGAGGGATATTGACACAGACACAGACACAGACACACACACACACACACACACACACATATATATATGTATATATATATATATATATATATATATATATATATATATATATATATATATATATATATGTATATGTGTGTGTGTATGTAAAACCAACTCAAAATTGAAAAAGGTGCCAATGATTGTACGTGAGAAAACGTTAAAACATTGTTGAAATAGTAAAGGTCCAGAAAACATATTTCACGTGCGAAAAAGTTGTATTTGCATAGTAGCACAAAATAAATCATATTTGACGTGCGCGAACCTCTATTGGACACAGTGGGAGTTTGCCCTTACGTCACAACGTGAGTAACTCGGTCTAATGATAGGAACGCTTACTTACGGATATCAACATTTTTTTAAAAAGAATAACCAAATCTGGTGTATCAGTGTTCACAAAATATGTGGTGGAAGCTATCCCAGACGAGATTAAAACAAAAATGATTTACCCGACGAGATGAGCATTTACCCAGAATCAAGCTATATCTCGCTTTGGAGACACTAGAAAATAAAGACACTCTAAAAATAAAGACACTCTAAAAATAAAGACACTCTAAAAATAAAGACACTCTAAAAATAAAGAGCATTAAAAACATATATTAGAGACCTGAGACTGCCTATAAATTATCATCATCGAAGTATAGATACATAGTATAGATTAATAGTATAGATACAAGGTATAGATACATAGTATAGATTAATAGTATAAATACATAGTATAGATTAATAGTATAGATACAAGGTATAGATACATAGTAATGATTAATAGTATAGATACAAGGTATAGATACAAGGTATAGATACATAGTATAGATTAATAGTATAGATACATAGTATAGATACAAGGTATAGATACATAGTATAGATTAATAGTATAGATACATAGTATAGATTAATAGTATAGATACAAGGTATAGATACATAGTATAGATTAATAGTATAGATACATAGTATAGATACAAGGTATAGATACATAGTATAGATACAAGGTATAGATACATAGTATAGATACAAGGTATAGATACATAGTGTAGATACAAGGTATAGATACAAGGTATAGATACATAGTATAGATTAATAGTATAGATACATAGTATAGATACAAGGTATAGATACATAGTATAGATTAATAGTATAGATACATAGTATAGATTAATAGTATAGATACAAGGTATAGATACATAGTATAGATTAATAGTATAGATACATAGTATAGATACATATTAAAGATAGGATTATACAGTAAATATCACTTTATAGATTTGTATAGTACATGTTCATGCTGTGTTGAAAACTTGTCATGGACTAGTACTCGTACAATAAAACTCCAAAATGCACACTTCACCATATAATAACCTTACAAGGTATCATGCAAAATATTTGAGAGCAGTCCGGTTTAACTTCACACGAAGAAAGATATTGCAGGAGGTCCAGATATAGAACTGGCAAATCACATTTGTCTTTAATTGGGTCTCACCTACCCGTATCGCAAATTGTTGACTGGCTGATTCCGTGCACGCATCTAATTCGACCCTAAAAATGATCATATTAAGATTTGTTCCACTACTAAACAGTACTTGTTAGAAAACGCTATTGTGTGATTGACACTTATAACAAATTTAAAAAAAATTCATATATAAAAGATGTTGCAGACATATTTTACAGACGGATGCATCTTTCTGTCCACATTACAATGCACGAAACAACTGTAAAATACACCAACAACGCTTGTAGGAACCAGCATCAACTGTCTAATATGCTGACGTAATTATAAGTTGTAGTGTTTATCATCAATGCATTAAAGCTCATTTTTGTACTTCGAAATATTCGTTCTCGATATGAACAACAAAAGCAATTTACTAAACTCTCCATATTTATTATAGTTTCATGATAGTTTTAGGCAGCTTAAACCTGGACTTAACCTCTAGCCGCCCCTATCCCCCGCCCCTTTTTATCTTGGACCCGACTATCACATCAAGTTCAGGGGCGGATCCAGAGGTAGGAGATGGGGGTGGGATGGGGCTACCTCTAAACAAGTAGGCGAGGTCTGGTGGGGGCCCAGAGGCAAATCCTGCATTTTCAGCGTCGTCCCCACCCCACCCCCCCTGATCTCCCCCTTAAATTTATTTTCACTTAATTCTTTGTTTGCATGGTACGTGTACATACACACATTAGACCTTCTGCAGCTTGATCATTTGCATTGTGGTCCTTGTTTATCATCTCAAATCATGTCCGTAAAAATTATATCTGAACTGTTACTTCTTTCGCCTAGTCCTACGACCTCTCTGTCTCTCTCTGTCTCTGTCTGTCTCCATCTCTGTCTCTCCCTGTATCTCTCTATCTCTCTCTCTCGCAGGTGAAATTAGCAATCACAACCATCCATTTTCAGTATCTTTATAAATCATATTATTTATTTTGGGTATTTTCTCCCGCCTCTCTGTGTTTCACACACACACACGCACACACACAGACAGACAGACAGACAGAGAGATCTAGGTGAGCTATGTTAAAGGACCAATCGGGTTTTGAAGAAAAATTATAGACTTGATCTCTTTCTCTCTCTCTCTCTCTCTCTCTCTCTCTCTCTCTCTCTCTCTCTCTCTCTCTCTCTCTCTCTCTCTCAATTCTGATATCCCTACGACGGAATATCCATTTGAGTTAGAACAGAAACCACCTATTTCCACCAAAACAAACAGAACCTGTTACATTGTTACTATTTCTAACCAGAAAGACTAACCACACATGATAAACCTATTAACTAATTTTAGACAATACATTTTTTCCCTAAACATTTAAAACATGGCGGCCTAATGTTAATTTCCCATTGTCCTCCATGTGCCATTTTTGTAATGGCGCCCTAATGTCATATCATCCACATACCTTCATAGGATTTCAGTCAGAGGACTAATAGACCCATCATGTTACAATGTTTCATATCCCCGCAAAACAGACCCATCATGTTAAAATGTTACAATTCCCAACCAAGAAACAATGGCGGCCTAATTGTTAATTTTCCGTTAGAGGCTATACTCTTTTACCCTGTTTAACATAGGATGCCTTCCCCACCACCACCCCGCTAAATTGACCTATTATACTAGTGATAAGAATACTTGAATAGAGTAGTGTAGAAAATGATACATTGTGACTACATAGCCTTAAAATAATTCTATTATAAGTATTTGTAAATCTTTAAAATATTAACTGGTTGAAGATCATTTATTCACTTCACCTTATACATCACGAAAAGTTTACGTCGCTCAGTTAACTTTACTGCTAAATATAGTTTTATGAAGATATATGGAGATAAATATGATGTTAAGCAGGAAGATAGTGGAGTCGATTTATGGCTGGTCGTAAATTTGACGATCATATCACAAGACTTCCTATACATAAGGTCTATTATTTGTTTCCATTTTCATCAATTTAGTAAGTTGATATATTAATCTACCGTTTGCATTATTTACATCATTGTCTCGTTGACTATCTTCATAGTTTTTAGCAGTACGCTACCTAGCTTCAATGAATGAGGTCGTAATGCTGACGTAATAATTATTGGCTTATTCACCCTCGAGTTACGCAGTAAACATATTAATCAAAAGCGGGTATCCGTAAAGTTTCGAATCGATACATCTGTTCCATTCATTCAGTCATTTCCTTTCTCTTGAACATCAATTACGTAACAATTGTTGGTAGTAAAGTAAAACTGAAATAAATGTAACATGCAAAATGCTTAAACATGTTTGAATTTTGTAAATAACTTGTGGTTTTTTTAATAAATATTCCTATATTGATTTAAAATTCATATTTTTTAACTGCTAAAACAAACGAAAAGTATTATTACCTCTATGCTAGCTCTAGTTATGGGCTGGCAAGCCATATATGGCAGTCCACTCCTAGCAAAGTCTTTTAAATAGCTTGCCTCTCGGTAGTCGAATATCATCTGAGCTCAGTAAAAAGGATTGGTTCTAACATGTAAAAGGATCAGCGTTTTCAAGTGTAAAATACGTTAACATTTCATCATTACAATAATATCTGCTTTTTCAGTCTGATTTACGACCTGAACTCAAGTATGCAGATGTTAAAGATCATTGTGGGGAGGTGTTAATCTACGGTTAAAGTTTGTATCTACACTAAATCAGGTGTTGCAAGAGACCCTTTGTTATTAATTAACCCCCGCTAGAGTATTAGGTAATAAGTGATAAACCCAAATAGGTTAGTTGAGGTAACATAAGAACGTAATCGGTGATAAACCCGAATAGGTTAGTTGAGGTAACATAAGAAGGTAATCGGTGATAAACCCGAATAGGTTAGTTGAGGTAACATAAGAACGTAATCAGTGATAAACCCAAATAGGTTAGTTGAGGCAACATAAGAACGTAATCAGTGATAAACCCGAATAGGTTAGTTGAGGTAACATAAGAACGTAATCGGTGATAAACCCAAATAGGTTAGCTGAGGTAACATAAGAACGTAATCAGTGATAAACCTAAATAGGTTAGTTGAGGCAACATAAGAACGTTATCAATGCCTCTGACAACAACACAGAGATATGTTGTTACTCCGCAAAACTAAAGGAATATGCAAGCCATCAGCCATTAATATTCCAAGGTGAAAGGTTATATCAGAAAATGTATCGTTCGAAGCACAAGAAAGCCAAGACTGAAAATAACATGTCGGGAAAGAAAAGTTCACACATTTTCGTGTATATGTTGTTACGACTCTATGGTCTAAGAAAAATGTAACAGAAAGAAAGTGAAACCAACAAATCAAGTAAAAATCAACAAGCAATTTATTACTAGATAATTAAAATGAAAAATCAAAAAGTCACTTACAGTAATGTGTTTTGAAATCCTAATAATCCAATAAGAATGATTGTTCTAATCACAAGTCCTAAATATAGAATGTTCCGAATTCACGGCTGTGTCCTTGAATGTTATGATGTGCTAATGGTCTCCAAAGTCCTGATGTACTAGTAATCTTGATGTGCTGATGTCAAAATGAAGTATTCCAAAATATCTGAATAAGTTCACTTAAATTCCAAAATCATCAATTAAAAATCCAAAATCCAAAAGTTTGTGAGCACTGTTATAATCCAATGAATATTTAAAATAATTCCTCTCTTAGAATTTGGAATGAATTTTCACAACTGTAATAGCTCTTTACAAGACTGATAGTAATGTCAAAACTGAACAAATGTCCACCAAACATGGTATATATAAAGATTGGTCACATGACAGAATGTTCTAGAATGTGTGTCATCTTAATGGAATTTTACTTGTAAACAAAAATTCAACCTTGACCTTCAAATTGAGAAAAAATATTGATCAAAACAACCTAATTCAAGGACACTAGTTAAACATGTTTTTCCTGATAACATTAAGATTTAAGCAAATATTAAAGTGAAAAAACATTTATAATTTCCTAAAATATTTATAATATTATATAAACATCATACATAACACCTCCCCTCATAAAGAAAAAGAAAGATTTATATAATAAAGCTTTCTTTTGAATATACATCTAATAGTACAATAGCCAAAATTACATAAGAACATGTTTTATGATACTGGACTTAATTACATCAAGCAATATTACATTCCCAGGCACGTGAGAGTGCATCTGCAATCACATTGTCTTTTCCCCTGATGTGTTTAATGTCAATGTTATATTCTTGCAATATCAAACTCCATCTCAACAATCTCCGATTTTTATCTTTCATTTTGTTGATGAAAGTAAGGGGATTGTGATCACTGTACACAATAATTGGAGAAAGAGCTGAGGTAACATACACTTCAAAATGCTGTAAAGCCAATATCAAAGCCAAACATTCCTTCTCAATTGTGGAATAATTTTTCTGGTGTTTGTTTAGTTTTTTTAGAAAAATAACACACAGGGTGATCCACACCACTTTTGTCTTCCTGAATCAATACTCCACCAACCCCTACATCACTTGCATCAACAGATAATTTAAATGATTGGCTAAAATTTGGTGCAGAAAGAACTGGTGCATTCTTAAGCATGGCCTTTAACTTGTCAAAAGATTCCTGACACTTGTCAGACCAATGAAATTTGGTTTTCTTACTCAATAAACTTGTCAAAGGTTCAGCAATTTTGGAAAAATTGGAACAAAATTTCCGATAATATCCAGCCATACCTAGAAATCGCATCAGTTGCTTTTTACAAATTGGAACTTGAAATTCAGAGATAGCTTTGACCTTAGCTTCTATAGGTTTAACTTGACCTTGTCCCACAATATGTCCTAAAAATGTGACACAAGCATGGCAAAACTCACTTTTGCTCAAATTAATTGTCAGATTCGCATCACTGAGTCGATCACAGAATTTTCGAATGGTTTCCAAATGATCTTCATAGGTGTTGTTGTAGATAATGACGTCATCGATATAAGCGTCACAATTATCAAGACCAAATGTTATCATGTTCATCAGACGTTGAAACGTTGCAGGCGAATTTTTCATTCCAAACGGCATGACTTTATATTGATAAAGTCCATCTGGAGTTACAAATGTTGAAATTTCTTTTGCCCTTTCCGTCAGTGGAATTTGCCAGAATCCTTTTAAAAGGTCAAACTTGGTGACATATTCCGCATTTCCAATTTTATCAATGCAATCGTCCATTCTTGGGATTGGAAATGAATCAGTTTTGGTGACACTGTTGACTTTTCTATAGTCAGTACACATACGGAATGTATTATCTGGCTTGGGAACAAGAATACATGGTGAACTCCAGTTACTTTTACTTGGTTCTATGAAATCATTCTCCAGTAGATACTGAATTTCTTTCTTCAGATAGTTCTGTTTGAGAGGATTCATCCTATAAGGATGCTGTTTCACAGGCGCAGAATCTACAATGTCAACGTCATGATAAATTTTACTTGTTCGTGTTGGAACATCAGGAAACAAGTACTCATAGTCATGTAATAGCTGTTTTAGTTCATTTCTTTCCTGTTGTTGTAGATGTGAAAGTTTCTGGTCTAGGTTGTTCAATATTTCTGAATTCCGAAGATTGGTTATACCAGAGTCACTATAGTCTGATCGTACTCCATCGTTGATATCTTCACTGTGTGGGACAGGTACAACTAAATTAACAGAATAATTAGCTGGGCTATCTCTGTCAAAATATTCCTTTAACATATTTATATGACAAAGTTGTTTCTGTTTCCGTCTCCCAGGAGTGTTAATGATATAATTTAAGTCATTTACTTTCTTTTCAACGGTATAAGGACATAAAATTTAGCCTGAAGAGGATTCTGAGGTATGGGAAAGAGAGCCAGAACTTTGTCACCAGGTTTAAAACTCCTTTCCTGTGTATTTCTGTCATACCTTAATTTCATTTTTGACTGGGTATTGTGAAGATTAGTTCTTGCTACTTCACAGGCCTTTGACAACTTGTATTTGAAATCAGAAACATAATCAAGAAGATTAATCTTTGAATCTTCATTTGAAAGAAGTTTCTCTTTCAATAATTTCAATGGTCCACGGACAGTATGACCAAAAACTAGTTCAAAGGGACTAAAACCCAACGACTCTTGAACTGATTCCCTAACAGCAAACAACAACAAATGAACACCCTCATCCCAATCTTTTTCTGTATCAAAGCAATATGATCGAATCATATTCTTCAAAGTTTGATGAAATCTTTCCAAAGCACCTTGACTTTCAGGGTGATAGGCAGAAGATTTAAACTGTTGGATGCCTAATTCATGCATAACTTGTTGGAAAATTCCAGGCATAAAATTTGACCCTTGATCCGACTGGACAGATTTGGGAAGGCCAACAAGTGTAAAAAACTTCACCAAAGCTTTCACAATAGTTTTAGTTTTTATATTTCTCAGAGGAATTGCCTCTGGAAATCTTGTAGATGCACACATGATGGTCAACAAGTATTGGTTGCCTAACTTGGTTTTAGGTAAAGGACCAACACAGTCTACCATTATTCTGCTAAATGGTTCATCAAATGCAGGAATAGGTTGCAGATGAGCCTTGGGTATCTTCTGATTGGGTTTTCCTACCATTTGACAAGTGTGACAAGATCTGCAGTATTTAGAAACATCACTTTTGAGTTTCGGCCAATAAAAATGATTCAAGATCTTGTGATAAGTCTTACGGACTCCTAAATGACCAGCCAAAGGAGTTTCATGGGCTAAATTAAGAATTTCCTGTCGATATGACTTAGGAACAACAATTTGATAGCTCACTGACCACTCGTCACCAGCAGGAACATCAGGTGGTCTCCATTTCCTCATAAGGACCCCATTTTTTACAAAGTAACACACTGGAACTTGTGTGGCTTCAGTTTCACTAATAGCCCTCTGAAACAAACAAGATATCTCGGGATCTTGCTCCTGTTCAACGACAAGGGATTGTCGTTTGTCGTCCTGATTAGAACAAAGAGAATGAGTTGCCAAAAGAGGATCACTGTGATCAATACCATTTGATTGATCAATACCTGAGGAAAAAGTGACCTCATCAAAAGACTGACCAATACATGTGTCAGCTAAAGGAATAATATCCTGATCAACATCAATCTCAAGAGCTCTTTTTGCCATAGCTCTAGTAACTGCACAAGCAGGGTACAAATCAGGGATTTCAGTTTCGACAGGATCAACTTTCTGATCCAAACAAGGCTTGTCAGTTACAAGTGGATTAACCACAACCTTATCTCCAGCTAGGTCATTGCCTAGTAATAAATGAACACCCTCTATGGGTAAAGAAGTCACTGCCCCAACAGTCACAGGTCCAGAAACTAAATCTGATGCCAAATTTACACAATGGAGAGGAACATTTACAAAGCCGCACTCTACTCCCTGAACAAGAACACTTTCACTTGAAGAAGACTCCTCAGACAAAGGCAAAGTACCTGATAATAAAAGACTCTGAGAAGCTCCAGTGTCCCTTAATATTTTAATTGGGATAGGTTTGGCAGAATCACCAATAAGTGATATAGAACCTTCTGACATGAATGGTTCATAAGCCTCTAAAATAGAATCAGACTGGGGTTTGTTTGACCCAACAAATGTATTGCTTTCAATACAAGACCGTGACCTTGACCTCGTAGAAATAAGAGCATTTGGAGAAGCTCTGTCTTTACTCTGTTGCTTATTTTTCAACTTGAAGCAATCAGAAATAACGTGCCCTTTCGTTTTACAATAAGTGCACGTAGGAAGAGATAAGGATTTCTGATCAGTCTTATCAGATGTTTGATTCCTAACAGTTGTGCTTTTGTGAAATTTGGAAGTACTCGAATGAGATTGAAATGGTTTTTTACCAGAAAACTGCTGAGAGGACGACTTATTGCCAAATGAAATTTTGTGAGTCAAGGAATAATCATCAGCCATATGAGCAGCATTTTTCAAAGTTTCCAGATTCTGCTCGTCAAGATAGGTTTTAACATCACTATGGATACACCTCTTGAACTCTTCAATTAATACGAGCTGTCGGAGGTTATCATAAGCTTGATCAACTTTCTTGGCTGAGCACCACCTATCAAATAGTTGTTCTTTATCCCTTGCAAATTCGACATGAGTTTGTCCAGTTTCTTTTCTACAATTCCTAAACCTTTGTCGATATGCCTCTGGTACCAACTCATAAGCTTTCAAGATGTACTCCTTAACCACATCATAATCAGTGCTTTGTTGTACTGACAGTGAAGTGTAGACTTCACGAGCTTTGCCAATAAGTACACTTTGTAATAACAAAGTCCAATGCTCTCTGGGCCATTTCAAGTTTTCAGCTATTTTCTCGAAATGAAGAAAGTATTTATCTACTTCTTTTTCCTGAAAAGGGGGTACTAACCTAATATATCTAGTAACATCAAAACCTGAACTTGTGATTAAAGGAGTGGAGTGTGCTCTGTTTGCCAGTTCTAATTCTCTTAACTTAAATTGCATTTCCCTTTCTTCTCTCTCTCTCTCCATCTTCCCCTCTTCTTTTTCTCTCTCTCTCTCTGAATCTGAAGCTTTGCCAATTCTAAATCCATCTGGTTCTTTAACTCTAATTCCCTTAATTTCCTGTCAGAACCAAGTACAGGCTTTCTCTTCAAACTTAAAGCACTATTTTCAAAAATTCCCTTTCCTACTAAATACTGAATCAAAATAATCTTTATCTCCTGTTTTGTCAATGATACTTTTGCCTCAGATAGACTGTATTTTCTGGCAAGCTCGAGCAACTCATCCTTTCTCATGCACTCTAACCCCTCCTGGGTAGGTTTTGAAATGAAATTCTGAACATTAGATGCCATAGTAAATGCTTGTTGGTTTCACACACAAAAAATTCTCTATTTAAAAATCTTTGCCAAAGACAAAAAAAATTCAGAGACAAAATCAATATGAATTTCAAAGATAAATTTAATATCTCTAATATGCTTTAAAGAAATTCAATCCCGGACGAGCCCCCAATTTCTGTTACGACTCTATGGTCTAAGAAAAATGTAACAGAAAGAAAGTGAAACCAACAAATCAAGTAAAAATCAACAAGCAATTTATTACTAGATAATTAAAATGAAAAATCAAAAAGTCACTTACAGTAATGTGTTTTGAAATCCTAATAATCCAATAAGAATGATTGTTCTAATCACAAGTCCTAAATATAGAATGTTCCGAATTCACGGCTGTGTCCTTGAATGTTATGATGTGCTAATGGTCTCCAAGTCCTGATGTACTAGTAATCTTGATGTGCTGATGTCAAAATGAAGTATTCCAAAATATCTGAATAAGTTCACTTAAATTCCAAAATCATCAATTAAAAATCCAAAATCCAAAAGTTTGTGAGCACTGTTATAATCCAATGAATATTTAAAATAATTCCTCTCTTAGAATTTGGAATGAATTTTCACAACTGTAATAGCTCTTTACAAGACTGATGGTAATGTCAAAACTGAACAAATGTCCACCAAACATGGTATATATAAAGATTGGTCACATGACAGAATGTTCTAGAATGTGTGTCATCTTAATGGAATTTTACTTGTAAACAAAAATTCAAACTTGACCTTCAAATTGAGAAAACATATTGATCAAAACAACCTAATTCAAGGACACTAGTTAAACATGTTTTTGATGATAACATTAAGATTTAAGCAAATATTAAAGTGAAGAAACATTTATAATTTCCTAAAATATTTATAATATTATATAAACATCATGCATAACAATGTATCATGGAAAAAAAATCATGTAAATCTATCTCAAGTTTCAAAATTTTATTATTATTATAGTATCTCAATGAATATCTTGGTAATTAATGATTTTCATTTTGTTTCAAACAAAATCTTCATTGAATTGTTTTTTAATGCCACTTCATTATAATACCGGCAACTTCACTAAAATTATTATGAGGGGTTCTTGCAGAAAAGCGTTTAATTTTGAAAGCATTAGGTCTAAAAAATACGAGAAGGATGATGAGGTAAAATATGATCGTCAGCCTCTATCAAATATTATAGGTGAGCGATTACATTGACCTAATTAGAGGGAAAATACGAAATGTACAGGTGGTAAAAGAAAAATAATTGTGCAAATATTTCCAGCAAAATACCTTTCGGAGAAAAGGGGCCATTCCTCCGATTTGTCAAACAGGATGATGCATTTTGCTCTGGTGTCACAATCGCCGATAGTTACTTAAAGTTATATAACCAAAAGAGGAGAGAGATAAGAAGAACAAATAATACATTCAAGGACAGAAGGTTTTTTTTTTTCATTCACCAAAAATATTTATTTACGAGTTTTCTATATGCAGAGAAAGGTTTGCATGGTGGAAATAATACCTAAAACTGGCTGTCACAGGACTAACACTTTCAGAGAAGCTCACTGTAACAGGATGAAACCGGGTTGGGATTGGATCTAGCGAAGACACTGAACACACTTTCGTGAATCAGATGTTTATTGTGTAATTGAACGATTAACGAATATCAACACCATACTCTTGCGCAAAAAGTCCAACAATGGATTTAACAGAATGATATCGTTCTTAAATGAAATTAATTACAACATGTGTAACTTCAATGAGTAATCAAACAAGTATCAATGTATGGAATTTATAAACAAATATGATTGATATATGGATCTGTTATCACGGATGATCAATGTATATAATTTATAAGCAAATATGAACAATGTATGGTTCATCTACACGTACGATTCATGTATAATTGATGTTTACTCATCTAACGATATTGAATAATATTTTCACCCATATAGTGATATTGAATAATATTGATTCAAAAATAGAACATAGATGTATCTCGTGGCTTCTAATGCCTATCACGATGTATTTCCGGTTCCACAGCTCTCGTCGACTGGTCACGGAGCAACCACGCATGGTCCGCTCCTCCCAGTCTGCCGAAGGATCCCTTGAGAGCCTCCTTATTCCCTGCAGACACGCTGGTCCTGAAGCTTTGGCCCCTCACTGCGAGTAAACCAATGCTGTACTTTGAGCCAGCGTCAACATCGACCGCAGCATCCGGGTTACACGTGTAGAACGTGAGACACGGTTAAGTGCGAATACAATATTATATATTACGCATGCACGCACATGAATTGGCTTCGTTACACATTTATATATCTAATCAGAACTATTGTACGAAATTGTTATTATAATACCCACGTTCGTACATGAATCTGTGTCCGACAAGAATGATCTCACTGGATTATAAGAACTCGAACATTAATGTCATCATTTTATGAATGCAACGTATAATTGAATTCAATTTATCTGTTCAGTTATAAAAATGGTCAACTTGAAACGGATTATAGTCTATCTGATAGAATGGCGTTATGTGACATAGGTCTGACTTTCTAGAAAATTTAGAATAAATTCACAAACATTCAATATATAAAACAATTCTATCATATAAAACGGATAGCAAGAAAGAATATAATTTTATTTTTCACTTACCTCCACAGCTGAAGATTGCTTTCGTTCAGTGGTTATTTGTGTGCATCTTTTCAGATACACGGTTACAAAACCTTGTTTTGGTTGGACAGAACCCGATGTATGTTTGAAGTTTTTTCCCCTAGAATCCACAATACATGAATTCATCTACTTACTGAAATGGACTCAGATATCAAGAACTCCGAGTGACTTCCAGACGAGAATCATCCATCAGGAAACCATCCGTAAGATGGACAACTTCCTGACAAAACTCGTCTGTATTGTAATAATACAGCGAGAATTTACTCTATAATTACCCTAGTTATGGTCAAATCCACGGCCAGGGAACTCGAGGTAATCGGGTTTCTCACTGCAGGCACTTTGCGCGTGCATCAGTAGGTAAACCGAACTCAGTATTTTGAAATAACCACGGCTAAAAATAAACCACCCTCGGGTAACGTTTTACGCGGCAACGAAACCCGAGTACATTTTCGTTCATGTATAATGCATTGACAGTAAGTACACACAATTCCGTGAAACTCACAAAAATGATATATGAGTGACGCAAATAATTGAACAGAATTGAAATTCTAACCCATGGTAAGAAATATGGAAAAATTACACAACTCCTTTCAAACAGAAGTTTCGAATGTTTTACTCATCTACAGAGTAAAGCTCCATGGATCCAATTTAGCACAAACATAAACTCTCCACGCCTTAGATGTTGAGATAGCTAATTTGATAATACACTAGATGGGGTAAATAAATTCTACCATAATAAAATGTAACCGATTACACACACACACACACACACACACACACACACACACACACACACACACACACACAAAACACACACACACACACACACACACACATATATATATATATATATATATATATATATATATATATATATATATATATAATAAAAATATTTCAACCAAAGAGAATTTAAAATTATTTTATTACGTGCAGTCATTTGTTTCTAAATTTAAAATAAAAAATTGGCACACGCCCGTGTTGTTCTCTAGATAAAAGAACTTTATTACATTTATAGACTAAAATAAGAAATGCATAAAAGATCGTTTATGTCAGTATCGACCATATTTTAATCATTTTTGTTTTTTGGTTGGGAATTATATGACATCATCGAATATACTATCTTATCAAACGGATATTTCTCTTTACATTTGTTATGATAGGGATTTATCGATGTTCCGATGGTTGAAAACATTCACCGTTTAAACCTTGCCGTAAGTCGGCCTATTGTTGTCGTTATCGTTATAGGTCTTTATACACCATTGCTAACATTGAATTATATTTAATGCTTGAATGTATTATGACGTCATCGATATGGTTGAAATGCATACATTTCTATTTAAATATGTTGATCTATCCAAATCATGGAACAGAGCTTGGTCTAAAATGTAAAACAGACTGAAGTGAGGAAGTATGCACAATCAACTATACCCACCGTCCTTAATATTGTCCGCTTTTGTTAAATCAACGCTTCGAAATGATGTGATAATTACATTATGACGTCATCGATATCACGTCACTTTTACCTAAGTATTGCAGCGCTCTGAATTCTGGGAGAAATTGGACGTAAAATGACGTGGTTACAACCTCTGTCTGCTGTTTAATAATGAAAATGAAAATTCTTCTCACAATTTTTACAATTGCATAACAATCTTGTGAAAGAAAATAAAGGATACGAGACCTTTGGAAACATGTAACAATTTACGACCAGCCGTGAATCGAGCGTGCAGGCTGGATGTTACTGCAACCGATGTGACCTCAGTAAATGGGTCATATTTTTTTAAAAAAATCATTCACCAACGTACCTTATACTTACGCACCGTTTTCATTGTGTGTTTGATGTGGTAAGTCTATGATGTTCATCCTATGCAAATTTGAGTTTTTAAATTTTAATTCAGCTATTATTCAATGGGTAATTAGATACAGGGTACTTTTTCTTCTACTTTTCTATACAATGACCCTTTTTACTTGGGGGTAAATATTCAACTAAGAGTAGCGCAAGAAAATGCACACCTACATATTTATTTATTTTTCTTTTGTGATTTAGGACTCTTTGGGCCCTTAGCCATGTAAAACTATGATTTAGGACTGTTTGGGACCTTAGCCATGTCAAACTATGATTTAGGACTGTTTGGGCCCTTAGCCATGTAAAACTATGATTTAGGACCGTTTGGGCCCTTAGCCATGTCAAACTATGATTTAGGACTGTTTGGGCCCTTAGCCATGTAAAACTATAAATTAGGACTGTTTGGGCCCGTAGACATGTAAAAGTACACATTTGTTTGTGATTTAGGACTGTTTGGGCCCTTAGCCATGTAAAACTATAAATGTTTAAAAAGCTAAATGCTCCTATATTTCACAAGCGATCATCCTTATCCTTAACAATGTACAATATTTGTCATTTACTCTTATCTGCTTCATCTTAACAAATCTATTCAGGAGAACTGGATAAGATTGCGTAAGATTAATAAACTTTGGAATAACTCAGATGGTATTGATAAATGTTAAACTTTACCGCAGAGAGTGTCACTCTTGGGACACCATTATCAGATATTGTTGCAAACCTCCATCTCTGCCGTAAACATAACTTTAGCAACAGCCTGGTGAGAGAGACACGTAAACACGAATATCCAAAGGAGTATACATCATTATCTCACTAGGCGTAGAAGAAATTTTACTTGCATGAAGTTCTCAGGAAAGTCTGTAATGTTTTTTTATTTTATTTCCACATTTAACTAGTTTCATGTTTAGTCCGTACTTTACACACACCCACACACAAACGCGCGCGGACGCACACACATTCCGTATTTTCCTATCAGAAACCTTGATTCTGCTGTGCTATAATAAGCATTAAATATGCTTCCTGTGAGTAATTCAGATACATGTACATGAATGCATGCTACATGTACATGAGTGCCTGCTACATGTTACATGAGTGCTTGCTGACTAGAACGGTACAGGTTTTCAAATATTTATTGGGAAACAATCATCAATTTACAATACATAGATCAAGTTAGAATGTAAAATCGAATGGTACGTTAGGATTTGCTGCAGTGGCGGCGCGAGGGATGGGGGGGGGGGGGTAAATTGCCCCCGGGCGAGCTTTTTTTCATCTGTAATCAAGGCATAGAGGGGGGGGGGGGGGGATTGGAGGTTGGCAACTGACATACAAAAATAAAACCTGTTCTCTGTTACAAAGAAGGGGAGCCACTAAAAAACATTGCCTTCTGGCGCCTCGGTACCTTGCGCCTCCACTGATTCATCTTACACAATACATATTGTATTCTGCTACATGAATATGATTCAGGTGTAACACATCAGTTACGTCAATGCTAACTTACAAATATATTTAATTGTTTTGAATCTGTTCAATACAGAATTGCACCATTCCCCTAAAAAAGAATAAACAAACAAAACAGTTGTTGAAAGGGTGAAATTCACATTCAGAAAAAAAATATGTATTTAAATTTAACGCATAAAAAGGTAAAAGTCTGACCCACTTAATATTACTTACCGGAATTAATTAGTCAAATTATAACTGACCTGAATTAGATGCACCTTTATTGCACGGAACAAATTGTCATAGAATTGAACTTGTGTATCCATTTTAGCATTTTTTTAAAAAAAATTAATTTTTTTTCTCTCAAAATTTTGACTAGTGTGAAGATATCTGAATAAAAATGGCGTAATGTGGCCACATAACTTTACTATTACCGTATATTTTATTTTACATCCACGAAAATATTTCATGGATAAGCTTTCCAAATTTTCTTCTTGCGCTTATTCGTTGCTTATAAAAGAAGTAAAAAAAATCAATATATGGAACTTACGATCTTGAACGTCTGTCAGTGTTGATAACAGCAGTGCGATACTGTACGATCTTGAACGTCTGTCAGTGTTGATATAACAATGCGATACTGTACGATCTTGAACGTCTGTCAGTGTTGATACAGCAGTGCGATACTGTACGATCTTGAACGTCTGTCAGTGTTGATATAGCAGTGCGATACTGTACGATCTTGAACGTCTGTCAGTGTTGATAACAGCAGTGCGATACTGTACGATCTTGAACGTCTGTCAGTGTTGATATAACAATGTGATACTGTCAATAATGGAAATATTTATAGAAAGAAACAGGTTAATGCACATTTTAATATTTAATATTTACCTTGTATGTTAAATGTTGTTCATACCATATCACAGCCTCAGCGGGTGGAAAGCAGATACAAAAACTTCACACACTTTGAGATATATGATTATAAGAGAATTTGTAGCGCAACAATTTATGACGGTGCAAGTGAATTGTGTGTTTCACTACGGATATAAACGTTGAGACACAGAAAGACGGTAAGAATCAGATAACTTCAGCGTTCCTTTCGAATGAGTGTGTACAAAATTCCAGCTTTGACTTGGCGGCTGAATGAATAACGTGAACAGTGTTTACCAGGAAATGTAAAGGAGGGGAACTAAGAATTTTTCATCTGTTTTATAATGGTTGATGTTATAGATAGATTTACTTTTGATTTATATTAATCCATGTTACGGGAGACATTCAACTCAGAAGAGTAAGACGTAAGACCCTAACACCGGCAAAAAAAAACAAAAAACAATTCTCTGTGTTTTTTATCACGTATATATTCAGAATGATGTCCAAGCCTTAACATTCATTAAATTTAAATCAATAAGTGTATTAACACCGTTTAATAATTTAATAGGTCAGGAATTGATCACTATATTTTTTGGAAAATGCATGGCGTACATGCTGTGTACCCGTAATATCTAAATTCTTATTTCATTTATTATGTCGGTGGGAAGAACCCACGGATAAATATTTTTAAAGCTGGTGATGTTTGTCTTATTGCAAGATACGGTGGAATAAATTGCAATATTTTGATATACAATTTCCTTGTCACAAGAAGAAAATAATATCCATGACGTAAATGCACAATTCTTTGACAATGCTTTTTCTCGTACCACCCTGTGTCATTCATAGATTAGGCCAATTGTGGAAAGTCTGATCTTTACAAAAAATTTCAAACCGATATATATAGGTTAGGAATCTGTTCTTAGAGAATCAGAAATAGATTGATACCGCGCAGAAAATCCGCCGAACGTCATCGCTTGAAGTAATCTTCTCAATATAGAAGATTAAGCAGCATTAATTTGGTTATGCCAACTCCTGCCGCAGAGACCATCCTGCAATTGCTATGTCTGCTTTTTCAGAACGTGCGCTTTGTCCCAAATTAATTTGTACGAATCAATCGAAATAATACAGTGGTTTTAAATTCGACCTTTGATGTTCTGGGTTCCCTTACCGGCGCTATGTTGGACTTAAGCGAAAATTGGTGGTCGCATGTATATTGCATGCTTTGGTGTGCTCATCTCGAACACCACTTTTTGCCACCTCGTGTGCTTTGGTTTAAAGTTAGAGTGCAATAAACCTGGTAGACCCCGAACTGACAGTATTTCTGCAATAAGTGATAATGGCTTCAAATACTCCAAAATATTGTCCCTGGTATCAGTCCAGTCAGTCTTCCATAAAGATATCTCAGCAAGGAGGTCAGTACCAATACATGATGATGATGATGATGATGATGATGATGATGATGATGATGATGATGATGATGATGATGATGATGATGATGAAGAAGAAGATGATGATGAAAGTGGTGGTGATAATTATTTCGAGATCATGTTTTCTTCGTCGCTTCATCATTACCCTCCATTATATTGTCGTAATTGCCATTTTATTCGTCGTGGTTCTACTTTCTTGTTACGACGATTATCATCAACGTCTTGTGATCTTTCGATCTTCAACATGCTTTTGTTTAGAGAGTGAGAAAGTGGCCAAGTTCAGCTGTTTTACGTACCGTTCTGAATGCATTTTGTAACAGAGAAAAGAAACTGCTTCCTATAACAAATGACGTAATGTAATTATGAGTATTATACCTCACGTTGAGGACATTTTGGCTGAGTAAGCAGATACCTGTACGACTGACATGCAGAAAACAACAAGCATAAATTTGATATTTGTCATTTGCATTAACTGAATGAAATTAAAGTGTGAGCTTAACACACACATAAAAGTTACCTAATTTGCATTGTATGTGCCACTGACGCGCCAGAAAGGAATTTATATTGGCACTAAATCGAACGTTTTGTTTGAAGTAACAGGAAAACGAGTTTGCTTTTTGAATAACTTCGGTCATTCCTAATCTTCCGATATCTATCTGTGCCATAAATCATAATCAATTCTTTTTATGTTATCCACTTGGAATTGTATGTTCCTGGGGAGACACGGATACCGCTAAATCCAAATTTGTTTCTTGTTGTCAACCCAGCCAAAATCCGAGCATATATATAAAAATAAAGATGACATGCTTGGTTGGCCGATCTAAAGAACTGAGTTCTTTGGGTTAAATGTTTCAGGTACATGAGAACATTATCAAAAGGCGTTAATATGATTGGGGTCTTTAAATTTCAAAAAGGCGTTAATATGATTGGTGTCTTTACATTTCAAAAAGGCGTTAATATGCTTGGCATCTTTAAATTTCAAAAAGGCGTTAATATGCTTGGCATCTTTAAATTTCAAAAAGACGTTAATATGCTTGGCATCTTTACATTTCAAAAAGACGTTAATATGCTTGACATATTTACATTTCAAAAATACGTTAATATGCTTGGCATCTTTAAATTTCAAAACGACGTTAATATGCTTGGCATCTTTAAATATGAAAAAGACATTAATATGCTTGGCATCTTTAAATATGAAAAAGACATTAATATGCTTGGCATCTTTAAATTTCAAAAAGACATTAATATGCTTGGCATCTTTAAATATGAAAAAGACATTACTATGCTTGGCATCTTTACATTTCAAAAAGACGTTAATATGCTTGGCGTCTTTACATTTCAAAAAGACGTTAATATGCTTGGCATCTTTAAATTTCAAAACGACGTTAATATGCTTGGCATCTTTAAATATGAAAAAGACATTACTATGCTTGGCATCTTTACATTTCAAAAAGATGTTAATATGCTTGGCATCTTTAGATTTCAAAAAGACGTTAATATGCTTGGCATCTTTAAATTTCAAAACGAAGTTAATATGCTTACCATCTTTAAATATGAAAAAGACATTAATATGCTTGGCATCTTTTAATATGAAAAAGACGTTAATATGCTTGGCATCTTTAAATTTCAAAAAGACGTTAATATGCTTGCATCTTTAAATATGAAAAAGACATTAATATGCTTGGCATCTTTACATTTCAAAAAGACGTTAATATGCTTGGTATCTTTAAATTTCAAAACGACGTTAATATGCTTGACATCTTTAAATTTCAAAACGACGTTAATATGTTTACCATCTTTAAATTTCAAAGTGTCATAATATAATGCATTGCTAGGCAACTAGATTACATATGAAACTCTGGTTCCTGCCTAATCTGATCATGACCTACAATTCCAAGCTGCCTTCCATTTTCAAGAAAACGGTTCACCGTGATGTACTTGCTAAAGAATAGTACATTTATTTTGTATGAAATGGGGGTGTGGGGTGTTACAGTCTTTTTATTTTGCAAGTCCTTTTATGGTACACTTTATTTTGATGCAAAGATGAGTTTGGCTGTCATTTCTCAGTTCATTTTACCATCGTTTTTGCTTTATTTTCTAAAATATATTCAACGACAGTCTGAAATCTGAGGATTTATATGGCGATAAATAAATGTTTTCAGCAAACTTCTGTAAATATATAAAAGTTTCTCAACACCTTAATTCATAAGCGAATTATCTGGAATCTAGAGGTGTACAATGAGGTAAAAAAAACTGCTTCGTAAAGTCGATACAATTTATTTTTACAGAAGGATTCATTTTCGTTCTTGAATTGTTATCTCCATCACGAAATCCATGTATCCAAGTTTTCGATTATTCTCCCCCGCAAGAGTTCGTCGTCTCCTGTAAACACTAAGTCCAAGAGACGCAACCGGGTTTTGGCCGTTTTTGAGCACTGATTGGTTTCTGTGTCCACTGTTGACTGAATTACAAATTTAAAAATGCTTTGCATACATAAAGTGATATAATCTCTGTTTTAGATCCTTAAACTTAACAAAATATGCATTATCACAATTTATGTACTTTATCCTTCGGACTTACGTTTTAAAATACTAGCTAGCAAGTCTTTGATTTTACATAAATCCAATTCACAAAGATAAGTAAAGTTTTAAAGTATGCAATTTATGAAATGTGTAAATATCTTACATATTTTCTTCGTCAAGAAAAGCTTTCTGCACCAAGTATTCCATATCGGGATAGGGATTTGAGCGAGAGGCAATGCCTATAAATGCCCATCCCTATAATATTGCGATGAAAGTTTGATTTGCAATGTATCATGAATAAATGGTGCATTCGCAGTACGATAAATAGTGCATATAATTGTATCGAATTATAATATTAGCGTGTAATATATCATAAAAATAGACATTCTTTAATGAAGGTTCTGTTTAACTGCAGCATTATAGAATGAAGAAGAAGAAGAAGAAAGCCAGAATAACAATTGGAGAGTTAGTAAAAATAAACAATCAGGCTAAATGGAGTTCCGAATCCATTGAAACGAAGTTAAACAAATAAAGGGGAACTAATAAATATAGCAATTTTTATGATGCTTGTTTTAATCGTACAGAATATATATATATAAATTTTGATCTAATGCAAACAAATAAAAAAAAAGAAAATAGTATAGTGAATATATATATATATATATATATATATATATATATATATATATATATATATATATATATATATATATATATATATATATATGCTCTGCATTATTGTCCACAAAGAGCGTCTGTACCTCAGTATTTAAATTTAAAATGTTCTCTAATGTCATATATTGTCGTCGTCAAATATTAAGCCCATCATTTTAACATAATGTACAAAGGATTCAGGCACAGACCTTTCTTAAACCTTTGGCTCTAAATCTGTGTTATTGTACATGACAGAAATATACCTGTATTTTTCAAAACTTTTTTCCAACTCTGGGTCGATGTTCAACAATTTTGTCTTTGCTCTTTTTCTTCATTTCCTTTTATAGATGTAAAGAAAATCATCTGGAATCTGGATGTGTTCCAAAAAATGAATAATTATTTTAAGAAAATCCCTGCAGATTTTAACGAAAGGTTCACTTCCTTCATGGATCTTTGTTGCTTTCATAACAGGCATAAAATACTCTGGTATTCGCTTCTTCTCTTCAAGGAGAGTCCAAAGTCTCTTGTAAATAAGCAAGGCCCAAGATACTGCTTCAGTGATATCATTTGGATCCACCGCTTGCTGTGTCTCTTCTGTTGAGTAAATTACAGAGTCGTTCCACATGTCAGGAGACAGTTCACACTCTTTAAACTTGACGAGAATATCCTGACTGTCCAATTCATGAAACAGGCCAGTCTTAAGGACGTAACTCGTGAAACATTCGTCCACATGTACTCCGTATCGCAGGGAGCCAGCGAAGGGCTCTGAGGCCAGGTTAACATTCTTAATACTGAAGGAAAGTTGTGGACACTGAAGCTGAATACTTTTAGCAATTTTGTATCCATTTCTAATGTTTGATGGCAAGAATTTCATAGTAGCGTGCTCTAGTTGTGACATAGATATTTTGAAGAGCAAGTCTTCTTGTTCGCAAGTAGCGGTTTGTTCTTCGGTAGGAGCAGAATTTTCGGCATTCGTACCAAACGCGTCAGCAAAATAAGGAGTCGGGTCTTTCATGACGAGGTAACAACCAACTGACATAGCTGTTTGTTTGTCCACTATCCTAAGGTTACTGTTTACATGTGCAGTTTGCCATTCGCTGAGTCGGAAGACAGGAACAATGTCCACGTTCACTTGTTGTCTCTTTTGAAATGGCCCATACCAAACTAAAGACAATTGGCCAATATTGACGCATTCTCCAATTGCATTTGTTGTGCCCCACCAGGAGAAAAAGTGACTGTTGCCCCAAATCTCCTTTGACTGTAGACACGTCTCTAAATGTTTATGAAAAGTTTTACTTGTCGCTGAGCGCTTTAAAAAGCCTTCATCGTCGACCAGGTCTTCAAGTCCATATTTATAAAATTTCTCAAGACACAAGACTTTGAGTCTGGTAAATCCAAGCAGATGTTGATCCTCGATCACCTCAACAATCTGTCGGATTTTAAACAAATCGAAAACGATATCCATCTCATCGGGGCTTCCAACTTTGGTTCCTTCCGAAACACTTCCACCCACGATAATCTGAGACTGAAATAGTGGGTTCTGGGTTCCCAGCAGACCTGCTACATTTTGCAACAGCCGATACATTTCTTTCTTCATGCTAATAGCATCTCTTATTGTACAAGTAATTTGCTCCTTATTCGTCTCGAGAGATGAAATGGAATTTTGCAGGATAACTTTGGTGTTATGAATGCACATTGGATATTTTTCGAGCCATCTGTCAATGTCTGTGTCTTTAACAACCTCTGGTTCTTCTATTCCTCTTGAGTCCTCACTGTACGTCTTATAACAACACAGGGGATAAAACCAACCAAATCGGATGTCTGAAACTCCTAATAGAATTTCATCGTCATGTAACTTATCAATAATACCCAGGTTTTTAAGTACCTCTCTGTCACCCTCTATGCGTGCCAGGTCTTTTACTGTTCTTTCAGATTTGTCTCTGATTTCCACTGAGGCGCCATGTTTAAGGAGATGTTGAATTGCAGTGTAGTTTTTCATGTGGATGGCATGATGCAAAGGAGTGGAGCCATGTTTGTCCTGAATGTCTACATTAGCACCATTCTTTATCAGAATGTCCAATATTCTCTGAACAAAAATCTTTTCATCAGTCGTTACGTTGTGGGCAATAAGGTGCATTGGTGACAGATAAAATTTATCAGGGATATTCACGTCACATGGGAACTTTAACAATTCTTCAAGAAGAGTATAGTTGCTGAATTCAGTTGAAAGATGAAGTAATGTTCGTCCATATATATCTCCTCTGTTTATATTTGAGAGCCTCGGAAGGAGCAGGAGTAGCGTTTTTCTGTAGGTGTCCGCGAACTTAATGTGATCTGGTTTGTAATATCTTTGTGCTATGTAAGCCACGGGTGTTTCTTCCCTCTTACTCATAGCGTTCACATCTACCCCGTATTTTAAAAGCTGTTCCAAGAAATGTATGCACCATTCTGGTACTCCATGGTCAAGAAACTTTTCCATACTCCAGTGAAAATGCTGACACCAGAAATGAAGCGGAGACAAACAAGAGCCAGAGTTAACCAAATTCATATCAGCACCATGTTCATACAGTAGCTTCAGTTTTTCAAAATAGCTAGTACCCATGCATTCTTCGCTTTCATCATTGTTGGAGCTCCTGATTGACTTCATATAAGCTTCATACTCAAAATCAGCCTCCAAGTCCTCCCATGCGCGATAGATGAGTTCATGCAATACTGGTGAACCCTTAGCATCCAGGGCGTTAGGGTCAGCGCCCCAGAAGAGCAAGATTTTAACCACCAACGGGTCTACTTGTCCGTCCATAGACATATGGAGAGCAGTTCCACATATGGAGTCGTCCTCGTCAATATTGATTGTGTTAATCTCTCCTTCTTTCAATGTGTCTTTCAACAACTGTAGTACATCTAGTTTGCTGTTCAAACAAGCAAAATGAAGAGCCATATCCCCATAGGAATTCCGTGACAGTGCTGTAAACCCCTCAGTGATCTTTGATTTCACTTTCTCTATGTCATTCTTAAGTATGGCTTTGAAAAATTCGTCTACAGGACTGTCGATATTCCCTTGATTTTCTTCATTTTCTTCGTCGTCTGGGTCTGATTTAATCAACGAGGTCGCCATTTTGGTTAGCAAATATGAAAGCAGTCTTATAAAACCTTGCAGTAAGATAAGTTGTCACAAGACACATAATATAACAAAGCCAATCCTAAAAATAATAGTACCAGTTTTATTGTATAGACATATTTACACAAAGACTCTTCACTGAGCCTATGTCAGCTTTGGAGACTCAATATTGATCTAGCTCGTTAAATTCTGTCACCGTACACAAGCATAAATCTTATCAATACATGATTATATTATTTCTTTACCTCTGCAAGGAAAGCATGCAGAAAATGATCAACAGTGTTCTTAATACGTGTAAAAGATAGGAATAACAATAATTACCAAGAAGAAAGACTTGGGTGGGTGTTAATTACTGATATGGGGTTGGTAGAATTTGGCAACTTATATGTTTTCTTAGAATGCCAAAGGCTCTCCGGTATTCAAAACACACTCATTCACAGAAAAACACATTACTGATTCTGAATATGATGACAGTACATTAGCAAGCCTGTGTAATTTTTGTAAAAAGCGACACGCGTACCTTTCTTTCCATTGCAAGTTTTACTGTCGTTTCATTGTCCGCATAATAAACATATGAATAAATAAGAACTAAGTTGTTTTTGTTTTGTTTGTTTGTTTTTTATTTAATTTTCCTCTACCTATACCTTTCCTCTGGAAATAAACAGAATACCACTGAACTTGATTGACAGAGAGCAATTTCCAGGGTGCAGTAACGAACTCCTCAGAAATGCGTGTCCATTTGTATGGATCACTATATGGCTTACGATATTAGAAATGTTTCACATGATACATAAATTAAAAAGTGGTTAATAAACTTAATTGCAGTGTGGTGAGATCTGAATGATTTAAGATTGTATGGAGGGTTAACTATAGGAGTGTGCGGCCAGATTAGAACAGAACCTTCATTAAGTCACAACTCTTGTACACTTTTTTCCAGTAACAGGAACATACATCTAGTGGAAATATCATCAGTTAAGTGTTTATAATAGTCATTATACAAGCTCCAGAATTGAGGTCTGGTGCGTCTTCTGGTGCGTATGATCACAAATATGGTTTGGCCTAAAATCACCACTCACTGTTTATATGATCTTGGTTCACCTGAACTGTGCACACGACTTCTTTTCTTTTAATCATATTAATCGTCAGCAAAACATCCGAAACATAATTTGCTAGCCGCGGAAGCTCAATGGTCAAGGCATTGGACTAGTAAGCAAAAGGGTTCGCTTTCGATTTCCATAAGTTACCGTGGTGTGTCCTTAGGCAAAGTACTTTACACTAGTCGCCTTGGCACGATATAGCATTCAAAGTGTTGCTGTGTCGTGAAAAAATGAAAGGTGACAATTATCTGCTTAGTGTGCCAAAAAAGAATACCCCTTGTTTCAGTTACTATATATGAGAATCGGTCTGAGATACACAGAATCCACACCCCACCTCCATTCCCATCTAAAATGGATGACAATCTGTACTGAGTGTGGGGTCGAACATTTATTGGAAATAGAGAGCCAAACAAGTCTTCATAACAAATGCATATGGAGGAAACTCTGGCTGTGCTGATGCAATGTTTGCGTTCATGATAGAGATATATATTAAGCAGCCATCAATTCGTTCGCACGTGATAAATTCCCATAGACTTATATAGTAATTGACATTTTTAAAAAAAAAAAAACAGAAAGATACATTTTGTCAGATTTGATAGTGCAATATGGCAAAATACACAGTTGTTACTAACAGTTATTTATTCTTCATTAAGACTTCTGACAATGTTTTACAGATTTAAAGGTTATCAAAATTCTTTCACTGCCATTATAGGATTTACATCTCATGAATGCTTATTTGGAATTGACCTTTCAAAACTTTACTGTAAATAACTTTAATGGCCACTTTAAAAAGGCATATTTAATATAAAACAAATGTTCATTTTCCACTAATATTTTCAATTCTCCACAAAATAAGGATAAATTTATTAAAATATCATTCTCATAAGTTTTATGCTATACATTTCAAAAGTAGTCATTTATTATGGAAGTCTATGGGATTCTCAAGAATGGGAACTACGTTATAGACATATATTGTAGATGAAATGTCGTATGTATAGTTAGAGGGATACACGAACGTACATGTGGACTAATTGATGAATCGATGGTTATCAGATTTTTGATACATATACCTGCATAATTTCAGTATCCCTATCCATATCCGCCAGTAAATCACCTTGCGTGTAAGCACACAAAAAACATTGACAGCACTATAAATATTTCGTAAGTGGGAATGTACAAGACCAGACGACAATGTTTGTTGGGTAATTCAAGGACACCGGCCCATAACACATCATTGTACATGATTGTACTGTACAAGAGCATTTGCATACATACTGGTAGTTGAAGTTGTATGATGTATCATTACTAGCAAAACTCATATTATATCGATGGTGAGATCTCTACCATAGAGATCTGCTCAGACTCTTTTTTCCTAGCTTACCTACGGTATGTTTTATTCTACTTTGCATCAAACTATAAAATGTATTAATATTAGGATTCGCCACACAGTATGCTGGTAAATAGATTCATCTTAACTTTGAATAAAATGTACATACCATTTACATGATATTCATCTTGAATCAAATTATTATGACCTATAAAGCATAACCGTTGATGATGTGGACTTTTATGGTGTCTGCCCCTTTTCACCATCATGAACAGAGCATCTAATTTAGGAAGTGCTTGTTTATAATTTTCGTGTAATCCCAAGGAAATACACAATTCCATGTCTATTTGAAACATAATTTCGATAATGAAAAACCTTACTCGAGTCCGATTCCTGACTCGATAATTCTTTCAATAAATTATCTTTTACTCATTGCTTGCCGAAATAAAGACAAGAAGAGTTCACTATTTCGAACATCCTGCATGTACCAAGCATATCCAAGCCATTATCTCAATAGCAAACCTTTAACCACAGGCACCCAATTTGACCTCACTGCATCATCTAACGTTTTTAATTTGACATAACAATATCGAACCCGATCCATTCTTATCATTTTTATCCAATACTTTACAAATCGAGCGAAATATTTCACACAGAGAGGGTATCGTCCAGTTTCCTCTGACCAGAAGCAAGTAATATTTTACGGACGTTTAAGAATGTTTGTACAAAATCCATTGTGCACTTTATCAATTTATAGAGCATATTGAAATCTCCAGATTTCAGCACCGTATAACAAGACTATTTCAACCATAGAATCAAATAATTGTAAAGCATTTAAAATTGAAGGTATTTAATTCTATGGACCAAATGACATTATTGAAAAGTCTAATAAAGAAAGGGGTAGGCATATCAATTTCTACGTTCAGTAACATGTGTTCATGCATTAGGGTAAGTAATAAGTATACAACGTTTTTTTAATGTAATATTGGAACAATACAGGGAAATATTCTCAGTCCAGTTTAATTTAATCTGTTCATGAATGATTTAATAACTGAGATACGTTCAAAATCAGACAAAAGTGTCTTTGTAACAGAAGACATGTTATATAATAATTCTGTAATAGAACAGGAATGTGAGTAAACTTAGATATACAAAACAAAGATCATTGTGTTCAGAAATGGGGGCTTTATATGAAGAAATAAAAGGTGGTTTCTTTGGTGGTCAAAAATAGAAACTGTCTCTTTTTGATAAGGATCTGGGTTTCCATTTTATTTTAAAACTCATTTGGGCAAAAACGAAAGATTGTCTAGTAATACAGGCATACAAAGCTTTTATTTAAATTAATAAGATACAAGGAAAAGTGGGAAATATTTCGATTCTTGTGGGAATGTAAAACCTAATCAAGTTCAATTGGCCGATGTGCAAATGTACATATTAAGGTGTAGAAAGATCCTCTGTAGGAGTGCCATATTCCTGCCATTATTATATACCTAAGAGGAATTCATCTTTCATCTGAAACAGGTATATCTTTCATCTGAAACAGGTGCATCTTTCATCTGAAACAGGTATATCTTTCCCGCACAAGAGACACTGGAGGAGATTGCCATTTAACGTGCCCATCTGATGTTCAGCACACAGTTTATCCACGCCAATGAGGCTAATGGTGTTCTTTAAAGCACAGCTTCTTGACCCAACCAGGGTTCAAATCGAAGACCTTTGACTCCAGTAACTACAACATAATGAAAACAATGTGAATATGTATAGATTCAAAATGAGATTACATATTAAATACAGGAAGGATATATATTTAGTTGTACAAGATATAAAAAGCTACAGACAGAGCGGAAAGTGCTATCTCTGGATCCTGCAGGAGGATGTGTGATAATATGAAGTGAAAGTATATACGGAGAAAGAAAATTATCATACAGGTTAGATAATTGTTTTAATCCGTCCCCTACTAAGAATCGAATCCGGATCTCAACTGCACCCTTCGCCTTGTCTGCACGCACCAACCCATATACTCCCTTGACTAAGCGCACATCCCCAAAAAGGATGTATATTTTTATGCAAGGAAATCACTGTTTTCTGTATATTTTTTTTGCAAGAAAATCATAACCACTAGCATTAAAATCTAACCTCGAAAATACATTACACAACTTTTCGTTAGTGACATTCTAATATATATATATATATATATATATATATATATATATATATATATATATATATATATATATATATATATATATATTAAAAATCATTTTAAACAATATTTACAAATAAAATATATTTGATGCAAGATAAGTATCTCTGATGCAAAAATCTGTTAAGTTTTAACACAGACCTATTTTTTCTTTCCTGTGTCTAAGCAAGAAATGATATGGTGGGTGGGTTGGTCGACAAGCTGACTTGCTATATAGTTTATATAGGCACCGAGATAAATTTATGTTCTAACCCAGAACCTGCCAAGCTTTGATCACCTTTGGTGATCGCTAGTTCAAATACGGCATCCTCATCTAAATAAATGTACGTGCAGATGATATACTTATGTTCATTTCCATTCCGAAACATCTTCCCCCTTTCTCGAAATTGGTGAAAATTGTATGACGTCGCTCTTGCGCAGCGCTAAGTTTGCATTCTATTTTGACTGGTTAATTAATGCATGTCACATGATCTTCCGTAATAAGAGCTCAAAGTACTAATAGGACAGCACGTGTTAGCTTCTTCTATCTTGTGTGATTTGTTAGCAGTGCACGAAGGCTAAAACTACTAATAACTTTCCACCCTTGTAAGTTAATAGAATAAGATATGGCGTCTTATGACGATCAGCATTCTAAACCTTGGTGTAAAAAGAAAACAAGACAACTAAAAACAAAAAAAAAAAAAAAGCCCAGCAACTCTTGTTTCTTGTTTATCAGGTAAATTTCACATACTCCTCATCGACTGGATAAATTGGACATACTCCTCATCGACTGGATAAATTGGACATACTCCTCATCGACTGGATAAATTGGAGATACTCCTCATCGACTGGATAATATTATCTGAAATAAACTGATACGTAGTTGCCATACAACTGATACGTAGTTGCCATTCAACTGATACGTAGTTGCCATACAACTGATACGTAGTTGCCATACAACTGATACGTAGTTGCCATACAACTGATACGTAGTTGCCATTCAACTGATACGTAGTTGCCATACAATTGACTGGCTGCAACGCAATATCAAGAATAATGAAACAACACTTCATGCTTATAATGCGTAACACGGTGAACCCAAGGTCCCCAAACTTGGTATACCAGTAATCTTGAATCTACTATAAAAGACACAAGTAAAGCAAACATCTTGTACTCCATTTCTCAATGACTCAGTGCGTTTCATTGGATGAGACTATCAAAGTGTGTCCTTAATGCAAAAAACACATAGATTTGTGTACATATGGTAGAAACTTCTACAGTATATATCTATGTAGTCGGCGAACATGAAATCGGAATACGTAAATAATTTGTTTTTTCACGTAATCCGAAGATTATGATTTAATTTAAGATAAGGCGTTGTAACCGAGTCCATAATGTTGTTTTAAACGTGACAAACAAGGTTTAGACACTCATTTTTTGTGACAATTATGCAAATTAATTGGGCGTAGTGTAGGTACTTATATGAATGTAAATATTCTGACTTTTCAAAGTCAGGCACTGGCATTAGAAAAAAATGATTGCCCTAATATAGACTAGTATATAAGCCAGAAAGGGTCGAATTCTAACAATAAATCTATGTCGTTTAATCATACTCAAGATCACCAACACATCCGAACAACAATTAAAGGTGAAACATTGTTCTCTTCATCGAGCAAAAACTCACCCTTTCATGCTTAGAACAAGGACAATTTTTATACTATCTTCGCTTTGGAAAAAGACTGAAAGAAATACAGAATGAATCAAATGTAAAGTGTTATACAATAAGACTATAGAAAGTAATTAGTACACGGATAGACTTCTATCACTAATTACTCATGATACAATCTCTTTGAGGAAATCACATAAACATGTATGTTCCATTTAACCCATTCATATTTAAAAACAATACAGACTTGTATCATTTAATGAATCCATCCCTTCGTGCAAACAATATTATCTTGTACAAAATAATAGTTTTAGAGTACAGGGAAAATTAAAAAATGATTGTTTATCTGTTTGTCTTTATTAGCTTATTTTTTTTAACATTAAGCAGGTCTTTATTTGTTTGACCAAAATCCTTTGGAATTTATTTCTACATTCGAGCAACCTGATAAGATTGAGATGCCTAGATAGTTGAAAATGGGAACTATTAATAATAGTGTGGCACAACTAACGTTTTTGCTAAGTTAGTAAGAATGTATTATTTTAGGTGTGGGTTTATTTTGATAAATACGGCCATAAAAAGAATAAACTTTAGTGTATAATTTTGTCTAATGAAACCTCGACACATGAATGAACAATTTTTAGCTAAGCTGAATTAAAACATTTAAATGATATAAATGTTAATCAACAACCAATATGATACGAATTAAGTTTGGCAATGCAGTTACACAATATTACTTCACAAGAAGATAATTATACTAAAATATTATGGTCACGTGTTCTTTTAAAGGACACATTCCAATAATGAAAACTTTTAGTATTGGCCATTTCATTTGAAAGGAGTTGGTTAATTATCTGCACACTTCCAATGTTATGATTGGACTAACATAAGATTGTTGGCACACCCTTTTCAGCATCATTACTCATGAGGATGATCTGAATGAAAACATATAAAAGCCGGTAAGAAAAATCCAGCAACCGAAAGTAAAGAAACATAATTTTCTATTCGGACCCTTTGATCACAAATCATGAACAAGTTTAAACATCGTTCATAAATATAGATGGAAAACAGCGCGATGAGAAGACGAAAATAAACAGTCACTAATTGCAAATTGGGCCTTATTAAGAGATTAGAAAACTGAGGCCTGGAAGATAGCGAAACCAGATTGGAAAACTGAGGCCTGGAAGATAGCGAAACCAGATTAGGAACTGAGATGAGGAAGTAATGCATGCATGTAGTGCAAACGCAAAGCAATTGGCAAGAAATATAAGTCTAATACATGTTGGAACGACTGTGAAAAAAAGTGTAAATGTAAAACCATGACATGAATAGGTTCATAGGTGTTGTCCATACACGTGGTCGATTGCAACGTTTCGTCCGATATGATAGTATAATTTGTCTCAATTTTTTGTTTATATCAGCCGAATGATCTGATCTTTATACCCGTATCTCAGACCAAATGTTCTAATTTTGCAACGTGGAACACACTAACATAAGTATTCCGCTGACGTAAAGATTCTATTTATATACGAAAATGAAATAAAATAATGGCACCACTTTTTTCATAGCAGTATGAAGTTTTAAATGTGTTAAGAAAACGCGAAGTTCATTTTAATTTAACTCAGGAGCGTTTTATACACCCATTTCCAAATTTGAACGGAATAAAGTAATTCAATTTAAAATTTAAAAAAAAGTGCCCAGCATGAAACTGATCTTAAAAACAGTACTAATTCAGCAATAAGCCCACGCATTCTTAATATGGTCAGGTTTTTAAACCACGGGTCCCAAATCCTTTCACTGATATGTACGTCAACGGTCGAAGTTTTCGAAGCGTGAATAAAATGAGAATCGATAATTTCTATGAAAATTCGTACGAGAGTCTAATTATATTTGAATAATTGGAAAATATTGGCAACTGAGTTCCCTTGAGATCGTGTCCAATATATTGACAGGAATGACAAAATATGAGAAACTTCCTTTAGTTAATAGATTTCTGGGCTGTATTTATTTAGGAAAACCGTAAGTATTTTCAGCATTGATGAATTAATTTGAAAACTTGAATATTATTTAAAACAAATGCATACCTAAACATTAGAATCTTGTGCTGTAACAGACTCCACATCTGCATCTATTGAAGACGTTACCAAAGAAATTAAGTAGTGACAGGAAAAAGGTGAAAAATGGTGCGGAACAGTCTTCAATAGGACAAAGGATCATGCATAAATGCATGATTTAGCAATAATTCAAACTTGTATCAATTTGGAAAGAAAAAATCAGAGAATGTGGTGATTGTTGAAATAAAGTACCAGTTAAAAATTGGTAATGACAAAAGTCAGATCCAGAACGGAAAATTCGGTAGTGCCGTCCTTTTCCGAAACACTATATAATCGAGCATGTCAGTATTTTTCTGGGAAAAGTTGGCGACTACTTGGGGAATTCTAGCAACGACCTAAACACCATATAGTCCCACCATTCAGGGACAAATAAAGACTCTAAATACCATATAGATTCACCATCCAGGGACGAATAAAGACTCAAAATACACTATAGACCAACCATCCAGGGACGAATAAAGACTCAAAATACACTATAGACCAACCATCCAGGGACTAATAAAGACTCAAAATACATTATAGACCAACCATCCAGGGACGAATAAAGACTCAAAATACACTATAGACCAACCATCCAGGGACGAATAAAGACTCGGAATACCATATTGACCCACCATCCAGTGACTAATAAAGACTCTAAATACCATATAGTCCCACTATCCAGGGACGAATAAAGACTCTAAATACTATATAGACCCACCATCCAGGGACGAATAAAGGCTCGAAATACCATATAGATTCACCATCCAGGGACGAATAAAGACTCTAAATACTATATACTCCCACTATCCAGGGACGAATAAAGACTCTAAATTATATATAGTCCCATTATCCAGGGACGAATAAAGACTCTAAATACTGTATAGTCCCATTACCCAGGGATGAATAAAGGCTCGAAATACCATATATTCCCACTATCAAGGGACGAATAAAGACTCTACAACTCTTGAGAGTATATACAACGGATTATTGTTACTCTCATGAGTCTTGGATTTAAATGGACGCATGCATCCGCAAACAGTCAGACATAAACACATAGTGCAAATTATTTTAAGATTATAGATTTAACAGAGTAGCATTTATACACATCAGTGACATTTATGCGATTCTGTGAATCTTTTGATTACACCAGTTCAAAATATGGGAAAGTAGATTATGTGTGGAAGTTTTCGGGTGGATGGTCATATACTAGTAGCTGTGGTAAGGAACGATATCACTAATTAAGCTTGAACCATGAGAACGGATTATAGCTGTGTAATTTTTAAGCTGTTTGTTTCCTAGCGTAGAGCGGTTTCCTTTGATCATGAGATAAATCTTCTGGTGCTTTATTTAAGAATGGATATATACAAGTCAACTGAATAGTACGTACAATACCATTCTCTACAATCTAAACTTTCCCCGGTTATAGGTAAATCCTGGTCAATATACCTGACCGGAGGACACTCTGAAATGGAGCAAATTTTACTATCGTTTTTATATGGGAAAATTTTTGAAGATTGTGTCGCAAGGCCTTAAATTAAGTCAGCTTGTGGAGCATATGATTAAGGATATTCCATGATCATTACCATGTACGCAGTGATAATATCTAAGGTCATTAAGTTCGCCGTTCATCTGGCGGACCTTTGCTTTCAAGTTGAAATTATATATTTTCACAAAATGTATGTTTTACATCTTGTAAACGTCTTTAAATGTAAGCCTCGGGTTCACAGTGGGACACGATGGTCATGTATCTATAAATCTTTCGTATTTGTATTTAGGACCGTTCAGACTATCCAGCCTTATGCATTAACTTATGCATTAACATACTATCCAGTGTTATGCGTTAACTTATGCATTAACATACTATCCAGTGTTATGCGTTAACTTATGCATTAAGAGACTATCCAGTCTTAAGCGTTAACTTATGCATTAACAGACTATCCAGTCTTATGCGTTAACTTATGCATTAACATACTATCCAGTGCTATGCGTTAACTTATGCATTAAGAGACTATCCAGCCTTATGCATTAACTCGGATGCATTAACAGACTTTCCAGCCTTATGCATTAACTCTAATGCATTAACAGACTATCCATCCTTATGCATTAACAAAATATCTAGCCTTATGCATTAACTCAGATGTTTAACGAAGTTATCTTAAGTCTTAATTAGCTGGGACATAAGCAAATTAACAATAGGCAAATCTGAGCATTATTTTATTCTTTGCATACAATATTTCAAAAATGAGAAAATAATTATCAGGTAAAAGTGCAAGTATTCGTAAAATGTATACTATCTGATTAGTCATGTCGTTGGTTAACTTTAAATGTATACTATCTGATTAGTCATGTCATTGGTTAACTTTAAACCATCAACTTCAGGCGTTTTTCAAAATTTGCCCATCAAAAACAACATGCAATTTACAGCGATGAATGCCTTGAGGGATCACTGCAGTCCCACCAGTATGTACAGCCACTGTAATCAATCTAAATAATACAGATGGTTTGATCAGTGGATTATCAGTGTACACGTATATTAAACTGACGCGTCATTTAAACGCTACTGGCCCTTAATGATCTTTCAGGTCCTTGATTGCCACAGTATCTACATACATCAATAAAGCGTCCTAGCTAAACAACTATATTTTAAATAATACATTACAGACTTATGTGTATTTATGTTAAACTTAATAAGTTTGGTTTTGGAGTTGTTGATTTAATCCGAATGTTGGGTTAATGTGAAATTCTTTTTCAATATTTTTCGTTAAAAGCAATATTTCGTTATATTTAACGATGTGCTTGAAAATAAATATTGTCTACGACTTCAACTTGGACAGTTCCACCACTATCGCTTACACACTCATTCCTATACAATCAAGGTAGTTATTTTTGGTTTTGATTTTTTCGTTCATCGTTTTCTCTTTTTGTCCTCTACCATTAGTTGGTTCATCATGATTTGCTTGGCAATATTAACGGTTACCGCAAGCCCATATAGACATTTATTAAAATGTTATTCCAATTTGACCTTTGTAACTTGCCAGAATATGACATTTTTGGTACACGTTTATAACACCTGCTAACAGTAACCACAAATCATGTTAACCTGGTAATATCATCGCCACCCCCAAATAAAACAGATTCTTTTTTTGCTGCACACAAAAACAGTCTTTTCTAATTTTCCTTTCAAAGACATATTTGTCGCTTTAAAATGATTCAAGGTGAAAGAAAACTAACACTGAGCTTAAATTTGTCGTCAATGAATGTCTTTATCATGGAATAACTATTACACATGTGATAAATACAATCTATCTACAGTAACAAATCAATTATTAACATAAGTAATAGACCTTTCTTACCAAGCACAAGATATTTTTAAATAAATTGTATGTAACTTGCGTAAAGTAATGTAAATCCACATTTTGTAGGGGCAAGTAAATTGTGCGGTTTTCATATGCAAATTAACAGAAAAAAAACTTCACAGCCACATAATTTCTGTAAGTCAAAAAAAATTCTTCAAATATGTATTACACACTGTTGTTTTTCGCAGATGTGTGTAAGTATGCAACTTTCCTATGCCATCTGAAATTTTCTTTTGTGATTCTCAAGGGAATGAAAAACCTAAACCAATAGGCACAGATCTGTTAAACCTAAACCAATAGGCAGAGATCTGTTAACCTAAACCAATAGGCAGAGATCTGTTAAACCTAGACGAATAAGCAGAGATCTGTTAAATCTAAACCAGTAGGCAGAGATCTGTTAAACCTAAATCAATAGGCAGAGATCTGTTAAACCAAAACCAATATACAGAGATGTGTAGAGATCTGTTAAACCTAAACCAATAGAAAAAGATATGTAGAGATCTGTTAAACCTAAACCAATAGGCAGAGATCTGTCAAACCTAATCCAATAGGTAGACATATGTTAATGGAATCTTACTCATCATTACTTTTTTTCTTAAAATGATACAGAAATTTCGAAATAAATATAATAAAAATAAAGAGGGCATCTTAACATAAACGAAAGTGAAGATTCCATTAAAGTCGGTTTTAGAAGTTCTCGAGATATTTAAGCTTAAAAACTTTCTGAGGAGATAATTTTGGTCTTGATTTCTGATGATGTCATGAATGAGGTAAAGATTTTTAAAAAAATTTGAATGATCTCTTATAATAGAAATTAATGGGTAATTTTTGTGTGTGCAATTTTTAAGTAGAAAGATGTGGAGGATGGTTAACACCTTCAGATAGTTGGATAATTTTAGCAGCAATGAAAATTTAAATTTAAATGGTTTAAATAAAATATAGATTTTAGGAAATCACAACATTATATCTGGCAGACTTTATTCCTGTGTCACTAGACACATTTAAAAGTTTGTGCTGACTTAGAATATATTTAAGCTGGCGATTTGTCTCTTTCATTTCTTCAGAAAATTCAAATTTAAGATTTAAACAAAAAATTAAACATTCAGTTTTCTCTGTAATATAAATGAAATTTATTCCTTCTCATTTGCAAATGTGTTTTATCTGAAGATGAATGTTAATTTAAATGCATTTTATTCAAAATGAAAGATAAAGAAAGGGTCTTAAATACTGTTTAAGTAAATTTAAATTCTTATAAATCAGAATTCCTCATATGTGATGTAATCAAAATCAGGAAAAGGTAACATGTTTGTGGTGAGTTGTGTCCCCTGTAACACTCTTTAAATGTTCATTGTGTCCAGTAACAATCTTTAAATGTTCATTGTGTCCAGTAACAATCTTTAAATGTTCATTGTGTCCAGTAACAATCTTTAAATAAACATAACAAAGTTACACCGCTGGTAATGTTGAGATGTCCTCTTTATTTTTGTGATGTTTATTTCTAACTTCACACCTCTCACTTTAAAAACTGACAAAATGCCTTGCTGTAAATAATATTGAAATTCTTTTATACACAGTCACCTTGATTTCATGAACTCACTGCATAGAACCCATGCGAATGTAGTTGACAGGACAGAAGGCATACGCATAGCTACTACACCTGAGGGAATACTCAATGAATAGAACCATGCGAGTGTAGTTGACAGGACAGAATGCATACCCAAAGCTATTACACCTGAATGAATGCTCCATGTTTCAAAACTGATAATTAAAGTATGACGAATAAAAGTGCATCTCAGCCAAAAGACATGAACATTCTCCATCTGTGCTTGATGAAATGTTTATAAAACAAGATACGGCTTAGTACTAAATGTGTCATGGCTAATTGTTCTGTGTGCAAGTATGTGATGCCGTACATTAATATTTAATACCATATTCCCTTTAAGAGAGAAGAAATAGTTAAATATCTTGAAAATGGGTGAAGGCCAAGTTCTTCATTTTAAATTCTTTGTAAAATGTGGAATGTGTGCTTCAACGTGCAGTGTTATTTACTGTTTTGTGTGTTTCCTTGGAAGGCAAGATCATTAATAGTGAATTGAGTAGTTCTGTGATACCTAAATGTTTTACAGGTCCCCGTAAGTAAAAATATGGAATAAGCATATCAATTGTCGGTGGTCTGAGTGTCAATATAACACTGTGATACCTAAATATTGTACAGGTCACTGCAAGTAAATATGAAATAAGTATACCAATTGTCTGTGGTCTGAGTGTCAATATAACACTGTGATACCCAAATATTGTACAGGTCACTGCAAGTAAATATGAAATAAGTATACCAATTGTCTGTGGTCTGAGTGTCAATATAACACTGTGATACCTAAATATTGTACAGGTCACTGCAAGTAAATATGAAATAAGTATACCAATTGTCGGTGGTCTGAGTGTCAATATAACACTGTGATACCTAAATATTGTACAGGTCACTGCAAGTAAATATGAAATAAGTATACCAATTGTCGGTGGTCTGAGTGTCAATATAACACTGTGATACCTAAATATTGTACAGGTCACTGCAAGTAAATATGAAATAAGTATACCAATTGTCGGTGGTCTGAGTGTCAATATAACACTGTGATACCTAAATATTGTACAGGTCACTGCAAGTAAATATGAAATAAGTATACCAATTGTCGGTGGTCTGAGTGTCAATATAACACTGTGATACCTAAATATTGTACAGGTCACTGCAAGTAAATATGAAATAAGTATACCAATTGTCGGTGGTCTGAGTGTCAATATAACACTGTGATACCTAAATATTGTACAGGTCACTGCAAGTAAGTATGAAATAAGTATACCAATTGTCGGTGGTCTGAGTGTCAATATAACACTGTGATACCTAAATATTGTACAGGTCACTGCAAGTAAATATGAAATAAGTATACCAATTGTCGGTGGTCTGAGTGTCAATAAAAAACTGTGATACCTAAATATTGTACAGGTCACTGCAAGTAAATATGAAATAAGTATACCAATGTTCGGTGGTCTGAGTGTCAATATAACACTGTGATACCTAAATATTGTACAGGTCACTGCAAGTAAATATGAAATAAGTATACCAATTGTCGGTGGTCTGAGTGTCAATATAACACTGTGATACCTAAATATTGTACAGGTCACTGCAAGTAAATATGAAATAAGTATACCAATTGTCGGTGGTCTGAGTGTCAATATAACACTGTGATACCTAAATATTGTACAGGTCACTGCAAGTAAGTATGAAATAAGTATACCAATTGTCTGTGGTCTGAGTGTCAATATAACACTGTGATACCTAAATATTGTACAGGTCACTGCAAGTAAATATGAAATAAGTATACCAATTGTCGGTGGTCTGAGTGTCAATATAACACTGTGATACCTAAATATTGTACAGGTCACTGCAAGTAAATATGAAATAAGTATACCAATTGTCGGTGGTCTGAGTGTCAATATAACACTGTGATACCTAAATATTGTACAGGTCACTGCAAGTAAATATGAAATAAGTATACCAATTGTCGGTGGTCTGAGTGTCAATATAACACTGTGATACCTAAATATTGTACAGGTCACTGCAAGTAAATATGAAATAAGTATACCAATTGTCTGTGGTCTGAGTGTCAGTATAACACTGTGATACCTAAATATTGTACAGGTCACTGCAAGTAAGTATGAAATAAGTATACCAATTGTCTGTGGTCTGAGTGTCAATATAACACTGTGATACCTAAATATTGTACAGGTCACTGCAAGTAAATATGAAATAAGTATACCAATTGTCTGTGGTCTTAATGTCAATATAACATTAGTAACACTCCTAATCCCATGATTTAAAATTTATTCAGCTAATATACATCTGTAACAACTGTACCCACAAGATTTTGTTTGAATTACTTCAACCATTATGTCCTACCACAAATTCAACATTACTCAAATCTAATGAATGATGTTCTATGACCAATATGACCTTAATCTGCATGTCTGTTTGCAGAATATGATGATAATCTTGTCGTATCACTTTGACTAGAGGTATCATTCCAAAGTCCAAAGTCCAAAGTCTCGCTGCCGACAATTTTTCCATCAAACTTAAAGAATGATTCAAAGTTATAAATTCACTAAACACTGTCATTCATTCCTGTTATCCTTATGTCGCCTTTGCCGTTGTGATTGTTAGATTCTGTATTACCCTCCTTCAAGAAACAAAGAACTATACATAATATGAAACGAATATATTCCCTCACCATATAAGAACTACACAGAAACATTTTACCAAAGTCCGGTAGAGAATTGTAATATTTTAATATGAGGGCCGTTTTTATTTGCACAGTTTCATTTTTCCCTAGAAATCTTCTTAGTCTACAATTGTGTACGCTTTTTAAAGTATTCATTTCAAAATGAATTTTAGATACAGATATACAGTTCTCATTATATAATATCTTCATGTAGTAATTGTATTGGCGAGAGCGAGAATATAGGTTATGTTTGCTACACAGTCCCTTTGAACAGCTTTGATTTAATCCACCCCAATACCCTACACATAAGCATTATTCCAATTTAACTTCAGGCTCAGCGAAGCAAAGTCATGCCGTACGCACTCAGTGACTCAGAACATAATATAAACTGTGTTAAAATCAGTCGAAAGTAAAGAATTTGAATATCTATCAACGTAAAATCTTTCTCGGTATTATGAAATCATATGTTGCTAGAATGTTCATGTTCCATTTCTTGTCAGAAACCGACTCTTACAGAGTTGTTACAATTTGTCAACAGCTGTTAAATTTCGAAAAGGTAGTATCACTAGAGCTACCGATAACACAACTAAATTAAGTATGCGGTTCTCTAGAGCTACCCTTTACACAACTATATTCAGTACGCGGTTCACTAGAGCTGTCCTTTACACAGCTACATCAAGCACGTTGTTCACTAGAGCTACCCTGTACACACAACTTCATTAAGTATGCGGTTCACTAGAGCAACCCTTTACACGACTACATCAAGTGTGCGGTTCACTAAAGCAACCCTTTACACAACTATATTAAGTATGCAGTTCACTAGAGCTGTCTATTACACAGATACATCAAGCACGTTGTTCACTAGAGCTACCCTGTACACAACTTCAGTAAGTATGTGGTTCAGTAAAGCAACCCTTTACACAACTATATTAAGTACGCGGTTCACTAATTAACAGTTTTATTCCCTTCCAAAAAGCTAATGAATAATTTCAGTAGATATAAAATATAACGGTTGCACAAACATCCAACAGTTATATGCATAAATAAAAGCGCATATTTAAAATAAGAAGCTAGATAAGTTAATATTGCTTCCGTTCCCATTGTGGTTCTATTTACAAATTTCAATCACCTGGTAGAAGCTATATGATCTGAAAGTTTTCATTAATTCTTTTGAGCCGATACGTCCTACGCAAAGGGTTTACATTCCCAGCTTTAATGAGCATCTTGGCACCAACGTCATAAAATGTAAAACCCAAATATATGTAGTTACTTTACATGCAAGAAAACTTTATTACAAGGCTTTTACAAAATTAGCATGGGAAATTACACGTGAGATTAGTATGGGAAATAGCATTCGAGATAAGTATGGGAATTACATGTGAGATTTATATGCATAAGTACATTTTAAAATTATGCTAACAAGTAAGTAATTGTCTCGTTGTTTGGTGAAATGTTAACATTTTATGGTGCTGTTAGCAAGAAGTTGTTGCATTTCCTTTTATGAAATAGTAAAGTATTCATGTATGTATACGTTATTTCTTGTTCTTCACTTTTCTGAAAACAATATAAAAAGTTTATTTAAATTTTATTCCGAAATATATGACGACGATAGTAAATCGGCTGTCAGATTGCAATACCTTCTCAAACAGTTTACTTGAGTGTGCATTAAACCACTCACATTGTCTGCGACCTACTTTGCATTTTAAATGGCTAGTCTCCTTTCATCGGCTGAACAAACCAACAGTAATCAATGCTGTTATTAGGCAAGGTGTTTACTCACAAACGAGGATCACTTCTAGAGTAATCAATGCTGTTATTAGGCAAGGTGTTTACTCACAAACGAGGATCACTTTTAGAGTAAGCAATACAGTTATTAGGCAAGGTGTTATCTCACAAAAACGGATCACTATTATAGTACCGGACATTACACAGACTGGTATTGAGGATTGATGCCGATTGCAATGAGAGTTAAAATCCTTGAACAGACACGCCATGACGGCAGACTAAAGCTTGTCTGGACAGGATTCTAACTCGTATCCACCGGTTTTGAGTTTAAGCTAATAATCTGAGTCACCATGGCTTACTCAGTAAGATGCATCAACTTACCAAGTTTCATCAGTGTAACGTCGAAACATAGCTTGAGTAGTCTATATGTAACAGAATTAAAGATATAGAGGATGCAACAAACAGATGGCTGAAAAAACAAACGTCACTCAAATGCGAAAATTATGTCACAGTGATTTACTCTTTGTACTGTTGGATTACTCTCCTGTGGATACAGCCATATACAAAATGTGATGATGCTAGATATGATAGGATAAAATATATTGAGGATGTAACGAACGAATAGCTGAAAATGCAAGAGTCACTCAAAGTGAAAATAAGGTCACATCTCACTTTTGTTATGGTTGGTTTACTCTCCTAGACATGCATTTAAACACAAAGTTTAATGATTCTAGATGAAATGCTGTCAATAATATTGAGTGTAACGAACGAACTGAAAATACATGTCACTCAAACGTGAAAATAAAGTCAAAGTGACCTAGTTTTGCATGGTTGAGTTGCTATACAGAATATGCATCTGAGAACAAAGTTAGATGAGTCCAGATGTTATAGCTTTCAATATTATTGAGGATAAAACGATCGACTAGCTGAAAATATCAAACATTTACTCAAAAAATATGTCACAGTAACCTACTTCGCAACTTCGTTGGCAATGGAATAAGAACACCACTGGTGTAAAATGTGGACAATATTTCTTTTTTAAAATTCTCTAAGGTGGAGTAGATGTCTGATACGGATGGCAGTTTAGAACGGAATGGGTCGCATGGATCTCGATATAAACAATAAACATCGTTATGTCAGAAACTGAGGCAGTATTAATTTACTTTAGCAATAGGTGTTTATAAGTGTTGACTGTATCGAAAGTCCCAAAATATACTCAGCACACTTCAGTGTGTTGCATATGTGATTTACAGCGTGTACTCTGCTTACTTTATCAGTTTTATTCACCTGAAAGTCGGGCTATATGTGTGTGTAAGTCACACTTACCTACCCGTTCGACTGACATGTATCGAAACATCACCTTGTATAGTATTCATTTGAGCGTTAGTATTATGATGTCCCGAAAATAGATAACAATGTTCGGAAAGTTAATAGTTGGTACACAACACTTATGCAATGGTGATCGAGATGCTGAAGAAGGTCAAGAACTGTATTATTTAGTCTCTAAGGTAAAATCAGTAAGATAGCGGCCTCACAAAACTTGTTAGGTCAAACAAGAATTTAAACAGAATGATTCACAATTTTTCACCTAAACATTATGTGAAGCCGCTATATTTTTGTGTACATAAAAAGGTAAAGCTATACCCGTTTCAAATTTTACACCTATCCAATTGTAGATTCTAGGAATACTCCTATTTGGCGTTTGAAAGGCTCGAATACATATATAGGTAAATAAGCAAACGTTGTCCCAATTTCGTGAGGATGAAGAATTGGATTGAGGTCTTAAAATGACAGACAAAGGTTAATATAACTCCTATCATTTAAGCCTGGTCAGAAACGTGTTGATTAGAGTACAATTATGTTTTACAGGTAACCGGATTATTCGTTTTTACCGTGATGCACAAAGGAAACCCATATCTGAAGAAATGCTATAGAATCCAGCAACATAACAAAACATTAGCTAGAAAACATTATATATATATATATATATATATATATATATATATATATATATATATATATATATATATATATATTCATTCATTTACAAAGGCATATTTTCCCTTGAACGAGCACATTGTAGTCTTATCGGGCTTCTAACACAGGTTGCATAAAATACCAAAATTACTGTGATATATCAACTTGTTGATGAGCAAATCATATGTTCAGACAACGATGAAAAACATATCAAATACAGGTAGAATAAATCACACACACACACACACAGATATATAATTATTAATTATGGATAATGTGTTCTCTCTCTCTCTCTCTGATACGATAAGCCATACAAAGACATGCTTTATTAAACTTTAGATCTAGATATCCGACAATGGAAATACTAATACATGAAAGAAGAAACTAGTTTAACATGGGAATCTTAATCTGAAGATTATGTACCATTCAAAACAGGAACAATTGTGTAAAATTCCGTTCTTATTTACTTTTTTATTCTATGCATTGTGCTTGTTGGAAGAGAAGCAGTTTTGTTACTCGTACGATAAAAGATCTGATTGGAGTTAAGAATCAGTGAAAATCACATAACCAATTCCGTGGAGCGCATGGTGCAGGTCCTCTTAGCTCTAAAACCCTAGAGAAACACATGTCAGTCTTTTACCATTGTGCTGATATCATCAATTTACTGCGTGTACCAGAAAATCCATGCACTCTGGAGTTTTCATTTTGGGTTTCACTTCAAAGTCTTGTTCTAGCAGTATTTAACTCTGTTTTCTGGATATTTGTTTCTCTTCTTCTTACAAACAATCACAGCCCCTCGTATTATTAATCCAACATCAAAAATTCATTACAAACAATCACAGCCCCTCGTATTATTAATCCAACATCAAAAATTCATTACAAACCATCACAGCCCCTCGTATCATTAATCCAACATCAAAAATTCATTACAAACAATCACAGCCTCTCGTATTATTAATCCAACATCAAAAATTCATTACAAACAATCACAGCCCCTCGTATTATTAATCCAACATCAAAAATTCATTACAAAACAATCACAGACCCTCGTATCATTAATCCAACATCAAAAATTCATTACAAACAATCACAGCCCCTCGTATTATTAATCCAACATCAAAAATTCATTACAAACAATCACAGCCCCTCGTATTATTAATCCAACATCAAAAATTCATTACAAAACAATCACAGCCCCTCGTATCATTAATCCAACATCAAAAATTCATTACAAACAATCACAGCCCCTCGTATTATTAATCCAACATCAAAAATTCATTACAAACAATCACAGCCCCTCGTATTATTAATCCAACATCAAAAATTCATTACAAACAATCACAGCCCCTCGTATCATTAATCCAACATCAAAAATACATTACAAACAATCACAGCCCCTCGTATCATTAATCCAACATCAAAAATTCATTACAAACAATCACAGCCCCTCGTATTATTAATCCAACATCAAAAATTCATTACAAAACAATCACAGCCCCTCGTATCATTAATCCAACATCAAAAATTCATTACAAACAATCACAACCCCTCGTATTATTAATCCAACATCAAAAATTCATTACAAACAATCACAGCCCCTCGTATTATTAATCCAACATCAAAAATACATTACAAACAATCACAGCCCCAAATTCATTACACTACCTTAATCCCAAACATATCACACAATTGTCTAATACCAAATATTAAAAAAATAATATTAGGGAATTTTCCAAAATAAGTATATTTCATGCAAGAACTGGTTAATTTTTAACAGATACCTGACTTTGTTTCCTGTGTATAAAACAAGAAGCGATATGGTGGGTGGGTGGGTCTACAAGCTAGAATGCTGTATAGTTTATATAAACTTAGATATAAATTTGTGTACTAACCCAGAACCAGTAAAGTTTTAATCATCTTTGGCGACCGCTAGCACCAATATGGCATATTTATCTAAATAAATGCAGGTACACATGCTATATTTATGTTCATTCCCATTCCGAAACATCTTCTCCAGCTCTTGAATCTGTTAACAGTGCATAAAGGCTAACACACGGAATGGATTTCCACCCTACAAGGTAACAGTGCATAAAGGCTGACACAACAAATAGATTTCCACCGCTACATTTTCTAGCCCTACAAGGTAACAGTGCATGAATGGGTATCTAATAATGGTAAGCTGAAACTTGATGTAAAAAAAAAAAAAAAAAAAGACACACACACACACAAACACAATAACAACGTAACAACGAAAACAACAACAGCTCATGTTTCCACTGGTGTAGGTTTTTTACATTGTCGTCATTGACTGCACATTGTTGCATGAAGTTTTTTGTTTGTTTTTGAATGCATGAAGTAATTGATAGGTAGGTGTCATACAACTGAGAGGCTGCAATGCAATATCAAGAGTAACGAAAGAATAATTTATGCTTAAAATAAATATGTAACATGGGGTCCTCAAAATTTGCATAATCTTGAATGTGTGGACAATACAGAAAAAGAGAAACCAGTGAAACAAACATCTTTTACTCGATTTCTCAATGACTCAGAACGTTTCATTGGACAAGACTATCAAAGCATGTCCTTAATACATTATGCAAATAACACAAAGATTTGTATTCATATGGTAGAAACTTGAGTGATTTTTACAGTTTATATCTGTGTACTGGGTGAACATGATATCAGAATACGTTAATACTATGGTTTCCTCTTCATCTGTACATTATAATTTAATATAAGATAAGGCCTTGTAAACGAGTGTATAATGTGTTTTCAAACGTGCCAAAAAAGGTTTGTTACAAATTGAGACACTCATTTTAAGTGACATTTATGCAAAACAGTTGGGTGTAGGATATGTACTGATATGATTGTAAACATTCCGTTTTTTCAAAGGCACTGGTGGTCTTAATATAGACTTGTATATAAACCAATTCAATATATTAAAGACAGGCATGCCAAAACTAATGACGAAAATAAATTTAACTTTGAAATGATCAAGAAAAACAATCTGAAGACAATCTCTTCCGATGCAATTTAACACGCTGGAGAAGAGTAAGTAAACATAAGTTGAAATCACAAAAACATCACGCTTCCTCGCGAAACACTCATCTGATAAAGAAACCATTACTCTGACAACAGTCATAACGTGAAAACTTGCTGTTTGATGTTTCACTGTTAAAGCAATGGTCATGTATACATACATACATACATACATACATACATACATACATACATACATACATACATACATACATACATACATACTTGCATACATACATACTTACATACATTCATGTATACATACATACATACATACATACATACATACATACATACATACATACATACATACATACATACATACATACATACATACATACATACATACATACATACATACATACATGTATACATACATACATATTCAGTGCTAAATTTTGAAGAAACAATTTGATTTGGTGAGACAAACCCCATTTCAGAATAGAAATGTTGCAAGTAATACTGTATTTAATCACTGCGATACATTCATGCACACTGCGATACATTCATGCACACTAAGATACATTCATGCACACTGTTATAACCATTATAATTGTTTACCCATAGGCGTGGTCAGGATATTAACAATGTTACCAAAAGATATTCGCGTGATTATTATTTCCCACCCAGTTGATTAATTTTTGATTTACTGATTAGATGCAACTGTAAAAAAATACACAAACTTCATTAAACTGACCATAGTTGCTAAAATCAACAGCTTATTATCATCAATAAGCTCTTTTTTACGTTCTCGTCTGTAACATATTAAACTTTCTCTGCTAAAGATAAAAAGATTGTATTCAAGAGAAAAGTGACAGGTATACATGAGAGACGCACTTGATTTAACACATGTTCCATTTAACAGCCAAGTATAGTTAGTGTATCCTTGGAAAAAGAATGACCAGTAACTGAATAAAGAAAAGGGTGTAGTATAGGGTCAGGAGGGTGTGGGGAAGTGGTCAGATACTAATGCCACTGGTTTATAATATTCAATTTGAATGACATTTAGTGTTTTAGATTTCTTGTACAAACGCTAATTTATTTCAGCATAAAACGATCTATCAATCTAGTGACTTATTTGAATTGTACTAAAAAATCGGAAGGTCTTGATTTATATACCCTTAGCAGCTGGAATCTCTCATCTGGTTAGATTATCTGGGCAAATTGCTCAAAATCAATTTATCTTAAATGGTGCTCGCTGTCTCTGAATATTCGAAAAAATGACTCACATAATTTTAATCTGATATTAGAAATAGCAAGTTGGTAAAAACATGTGTTTTTGTCAGTAAGAAATATTGATTCAATGTCACGAGTCTATTTCGTATTCTTCGGCAATATAAACTATTTATAGAATACAGTAAACAAAAGTGTATTTCGCCTCTTAATTAGATCCATACTATTTTCGATGAATCTTTCAAAGGCACAGCATCATCGATGTGACTATCAAAAGAATCAACATATGATTAATCAATTTCCATTCTCGAAACATTATACTTATAAAAGGAACACGTTAAAATAAATCTGAATTATGAGGGCACTATATATGTATGCATTTATGCATGTATGTATGTATTTATGTATGTATGTATGTATATATGTATGTATGTATGAATCTATGTATTCATGCATGTTTGTATTTATGTAAGTATGTATGTATGTATGTTTGTAAATATGTATGTATGTATGTATGAATGAATGTATGAATGAATGTATGTATGTATGTATATATGTATGTATGTATGGATGCATGCATGCATGCATGCATGTATGTATGTATGTATGTATGTATGTATGTATGTATGTATGTATGTATGTATGTATGTATGTATCTATGTATGTATGTATGTAAGTATGTATGTATGTATGTATGTGTTATAATGTATGTACGTACGTACGAGCGTATGTATGTACGAATGTATGTATTCATGCATGTATGTATGTATTTATGTAAGTATGTATTTATGTTTGTTTGTTTATAAATATGTAAAGTTGTATGTATGAATGAATGTATGTATGTATGCATGTATGTATGTATGTATGCAAGTATGTATGTATGTATGTATGTATGTATGTATGTATGTATGTATGTATGTATGTATGTTTGCACGTACGTGCGTATGTATGTATTTTCTACGTTCGTGCGTATGTATGTACGTACGTACGTATGTATATATGTATGTATGTATGTAAAATAATAATCTGGCTGGATACGACAAGACACATTACCACTTAAACCAATATCATACAGAGGCGACCAGATTGATTTCATGGGTCCGTCATAGACGTTGGGTATTCTATACAACACAACTTATGCTGAGACTTTATATGAAACAAAAGTTTGATATAATATACAGCCTTAACAAAATGATCAAGTCTTAGATGTCGCTTTGAATGGAAGGAAGCCTAGTTATATGTAAATGCCAAATATCGTAGATCATTTTATTTTCAAGGATTCTTTATAAAAATTATTATTTATTTTAGATCAAGAAATAATGTATCAACTTTTATTAAACAGAGAAAACATTATGATGTACATAATTTTTATCATTTAAGTGGAGTAAAGTGCTTTGCCCAGAGACGCACCACGGCGACCGACAGAGCCTGGTTTGGGCAGGATTCGAACTTGCACGCTTCTGGTAATGAGTCCGACACGCTAACCACTAGGCCATGTCAGCTTCCCTTAATGGAATCGAAGATTAAGTTGAATGTTTTCATCCTAGTCTCCAAAGACGATGACATCTTCAAAACCTTGCTCATTAACACACAATATGTCCTTTACATGTACCATTTAGGATATTGCGCAAAAATGTTTCTTTATTCATTAGTCAATTTAGCACGTTTTCTATGTTCTTTCATTCAGCCTAATTTAGGGGATTTAAGCATATCAATTTAGCATGTTTTCTATGTACTTTCATTCAGCCTAATTTAGGGGATTTAAGCATGTCAATTTAGCATGTTTTCTATGTACTTTCATTCAGCCTAATTTAGGGGATTTAAGCATATCAATTTAGCATGTTTTCTATGTACTTTCATTCAGCCTAATTTAGGGGATTTAAGCATATCAATTTAGCATGTTTTCTATGTACTTTCATTCAGCCTAATTTAGGGGATTTAAGCATATCAATTTAGGGGATTTAAGCATATCAATTTAAGGGATTTAAGCATATCAATTGCGCTTGTTTTTCAACATAAGATATCTGATCTATCTGATCAAGGAGAGTTTTAAAAATGCAACCATAAATCTTTGCAATCTTTATAGACATTTTAGCGTTGTTTTCCTTATTTTGAATCACCAAGCAAAGAGAGTAACCATTCTTGCAATGGCACACCTATCTTTGTCGCCGTGTGTATATAAATCTGCCCAGCGAGAGAACAACGTTTCTGGACGGGAGAACACCCAACTCACGATCTTTGAATATCATGAGTATGATTCGAGAAACTCGTACAAACATGTAAACGTTTATTAAAGGTGTTTGCTTGCCTCCGCGCCGATGAAAGACAGCGTTCGCCTCTACCCTGGAAATGTATCAGCACACATCCGTTATATATCGGAGGTCATACGTACTTACACTGATAATAAGTGAGCGATTTCCTGCTATACGGCCTGACCAAACGTGCCTTTGAAACATCTCCTGTTTCAAAAATAGTTGCTAGTTATTAGAGTGAGTTCAACTTCGAATAACGTGAACCACCTACGAAAACTTTTTTTAGAGAGGACAATTATGCGTCTTTCGATCAGGGAAGTGTTGTTATTCAAAAGCTTCCCGAAGGCACACGTCATGGAAGTATCCTGTATTGACCACATACATCCTTAATGAAAGCAATACAAACTACGGATCTATGAAGTAAGACCTTCTTAAAGTCGATTAACTGTTATTTTGTCTAAAGCAATTGAACCAGCCTCGGTTTCAATATTCATACACAAAACAGCACTCGTCGAAGAACGGTGTAAGACAAGGACGGGTTAGATCAGGGGTGTCAAACATAAGGCCCACGGGCCGGATACGGCCCGCCAGACTCATTATTTATTATTATTTATTAATATTTATATCAAATCTGGCCCGCCATAGTAAATGAGTTTGACACCCCTGGGTTAGATGCACATCTGCAGTTGTTAAAATGACTACCTTTTCAACAGTCTCTTGTAAAAAATGACAGAAATCCTCTGGTTAGGCACATTTCTAATATACTGACAGATATTGATTAGTTTTTTTTGGTACATGATATATACAAACATGCACCTATTTGGGGCTAAACTAGTCCCATTTGGGACTAAACCTGTCTTATTTGGGACTAAACCTGGACTAATTGGGACTAAACCGGGTCTATTTGGGACTAAACCTGCCCTATTCTGCCAGCTTCTAAATAAACTCTAATATTCCAAAATCATTTCTGAAAAAAAAAGAACTTACAGAATGCTAGGTTTGAAAGGAGAAACACAAAAGAGACTTATTCACTTGGTAAATGTATTTGATTCAAATAATGACAATGCTACTTTTCTCATACATTAGTATTTATTTTGTGATGAACATTGTTTTCTTATCTTTTTGATTGCAACTTCCGTTAGTATTTTTGTAGGAAGATCCGTCAGTTTTGTCTAATATTCTTGAACAGTTCGTTTTATATTTAATTTCCATAGAAAAAGTCATGCGAAGGCTTAGAATATTTGTTTTTATAGAACCAGCTAGTCATGACGTAATTCCTACTTATTCCGCCCCGGCCCCCCCCCCCCCCCCCCCCTTCTCTTGATATGTTGCTTCTGAGATGCGGCTATGTGTAACTCTTTATACTGGGGAATATTGTTTTATTTGTCTGCGATTCTAAATGAATATAACGAAGATATAATAGAAAAATAATCTATGTGATGCATTTTAAAGTGGTTATAAAAAGAAAAACATGATGTGTGCAAGTATTACTCCATGTTTTAGCTATATATTGACTACAACAGAATGTTTCAACTAAAAAAGGCATCAGTGGCCAAGCAATCCTATTTTATCTTTTCTTTTAATATTATTTTTTTAAAGTCATCAATTCAATCTGTTGCAGTAACATACAAAGTTTTCCATTGAAAGTATTATCAGCTGTCATTTATTTGTTATACTAACTGATCAACCATTCTAGGACATTGACAAAATAATTTTTCGCTTGAATTCTATCAAGGCGAATAGACGTAAACGACATATGAGAAGATGGACTCTTCTTTCTAAGGGCCTTATTTAGCTTGGTCGTTTTGGCGTTTTACGGTACAGCAACAATTTGAATGTTATTTTGTCTGATGTGAAGATATTTTACAGGCAATTATAAGTGTTTGTTTACTTTATTATACAAATTCATCATTTATGTATATTTCGATGTATGAAATTAATCATGACCTTAGATAAGACAATACAAATTAATTAATCATGACATTAGATAAGACAATACAGTTTAATGACCTTAGATAAGACAATACAGTTTGATGACCTTAGATAAGACAATACAGTTTAATTAATCATGACCTTAGATAAGACAATACAGTTTGATTTGTTATGACCTTAGATAAGACAATACAGTTTAATTAATCATGACCATAGATAAGACAATACAGTTTGATTAATCATGACCTTAGATAAGGATAAGACAATATAGTTTGATTAATCATGACCTTAGAAAAGACAATACAGTTTAATTAATCATGACCTTAGATAAGACAATACAGTTTGATTAATCATGACCTTAGATAAAACAATACAGTTTGATTAATCATGACCTTAGATAAGACAATACAGTTTAATTGACGAAGACCTTAGAGAAGACAACACGCAGTTTAATTAATCATGACCTTTGATAAAACAATACAGTTTGATTGATCATGACCTTAGATAAGACAATACAGTTTAATTGATGAAGACCTTAGAGAAGACAATACGCAGTTTAATTAATCATGACCTTAGATATAACAATACAGTTTGATTCAGTTTTCAAATGACCTTCTGATTATACTTGCATAATTGTACAAACTTTGATACAAGAGTGATAGTATCTGAGTGTAAAGTAAACATCGATTACTTAAATTAGTTGTACTTTATACTCAAGACTAAATATAGACTTATGGTGGCTAATAAGTACTGCTTTCGTCATCAGCAGTTACTTCGTACATGTCACACAGGTTGTATGTTCGACTGAGTTAAAATATTTGAAATTAACTAAAACCACACATATATTTTATCTAAGCTGAAGTAAGCTCCGCATTTTGATACTACCTTGCTCCCAAGCTCTCGCATACTGAATCTCTCTTGCTCCCAAGCTCCCACATACTGATTCTCTCTTGTTTCCAAGTTTTGCATATTTACCCTCGCTTGCTATAAATCTCCACATTACCGTGTTAGTTTCAAGAGTTAAAATGAAACTATGTCTATAAACAGAGATACACATACAAAGATGAATACCATGAAGTTCTCAGAATCCCGTCCAAGATTGTCATTTTAAATATTAAGAACTTAACCAGCCGTCTATTTGGATCTTACCCAGATTTGAAAACACTCTTGATTAAGACTAAAATTCAGACTATATAGATATAGATATATATATATATATATATATATATATATATATATATAGATATATATATATATATATATATATATATATAACTTGATTTATGTTTCTAAGTAATATTCAGGTGAATCAGAGGGTAATGTAAAGGTCAGGGTTATGTATGGTATCGTTCAAAACTCAGCTTCGTCCTCCTCGATACTGCTAGGTCATGTGTCGTTTTACTCCTGTGGGTGTAATGGTATCATTTCTTCACATATATGGTATTTGCTATTGGTATTCTTATAGCTTTAAAGCATGTGTTAATTGTCTCTCCCTTTTCTCCTGTCTTGCCTTTTTCTCCGAAAGATACGAGACACAGCGATCATGATGTCGTCTGTTGTCGTTAATTTTTTTTTTTTTTTTTTGCAAGCTCATAAGTCCGAAAATAACTCCTACAAAGGCCAGACACCGCGTTTCGAGGAATCCTTGTAATTTATATTGTAGTCTTAGTGCTTTGTCTACAATACAAATCTCACGTTTTTCTTCTTCATTTGACCTTCTCTTTGTCTGGGCAGTCATGCATTGCGTTATGAACAATAAATATGTCCAGGGAAAATAAATTGTGAGAGCTCTAGGTCACTCAGTCAACCTCTACGTCAATAGCTGTATGCACATTTACGACACACTGAGAGATTTTCCATAAAATGGCTGATGTTAACCTAATTTCTCTTTTGTATTTAGTTAAGAGGAATAGTCTTTGATTGACTTTATCGACGCACCATTGACCAAAATATTAATATTTATATCTCGTCCACTAGAATCTATAATTATTTTCTTTCTATATACATTAATATAATAATATAGATATTTTAACCTGTATGTAATACGCCCATTACGTGAGAAAAGTGATTTCATACACCTAAAGCGGCCTACACACTTGATTGTACAGTTTATCAGAAATAAAACTATTTTACATTTACACGTTTGGGAAAATTCTTGACTCTCGATCGAACAGCTCAGGCCTTGGGTCTGCCATGAGGAAGAAGTAACCTTCTGTGGTAACCATTTTTGTGGCGTTTCTCCAAAGAGTACATGAGATAATACAGACTCAAAACTGTCCCAGTCTTCATAGCTGTTGATGAAACTCTTCACATTTTTTTTACGGTTTAAAATACGTATTATATTTTATAGCATGCAGGATGGATACAACTGTGTTCAAACGAGTAACAGAGTTAGGCGCCTAGAAGCATACCACAACTAGTCAGATTAATAAACAGCAGCAGCAACAACAACAACAACAACAACAATAATAATAATAATAATAATAATAATAATAATAATAATAATAATAATAATAATAACAACAACAACAATAATAATAATAATAATAATAATAATAATAATAATAATAATAATAATAATAATAATAATAATAATAACAACAACAATAATAATAATAATAATAATAATAATAATAATAATAATAATAATAATAATAATTATAATCATATTAATGGTATCATTTTACTTAGAGTAGCGGCATATTGTAATTTTGTCCCGCCTTACTATCATTATGAAGAATAGGAAATAAAGAGAATCTAATGATAGGGATTCATTATTAATATAAAAACGATTAATATTGCGTTTTGTACGGCTTAGTTTTTTGTTTTTGTTTTGTTTTTAGACCCTGTCAATCCATTTGGTTGAAAATGAAAAAAGAATCACTCAGCATGCACCTCATTTGAGGCCTTACAATCAACAACTGATATTAAAGACACAATTAAGTATTATCGTTTTTATATTTATTCATATTAGGCCTTACAATCAACAACTTATATTAAAGACACAAAAAAGTATTATCGTTTTTATATTTATTCATATTAGGCCTTACAATCAACAACTGATATTAAAGACACAATTAAATATTGATATTAAAGACACAATTAAATATTATCGATTTTATATTTATTCATATTAGGCCTTACAACCAACAATTGATATTAAAGGCACAATTAAATATTGATATTAAAGACACAATTAAATATTATCGATTTTATATTTACTCGTATTTAGCTAGTGGAATATATTCCAAGGATACCCAAAATATTGTTTTAATCGGGCAGATTAGTGATCGCATATACTCGTAATGGCTGATCTATTTTCTTGACTTAAAAATTAGTGCTGCCGCGATTTCTATAAGGTAATCTTTTCTCTAAACTCCGCGTTATTTCTGGCTTTACCTTTAAAAGGTTATATACGATATAATTAGGAAATTGTTGACTGACTTGACACTGCAAGTTTGATGATATTTCAGGTATAGAAGAGTAAGCTTCTGCTGTGTGCAAGGCCTTGATAAACACTTCTTTCTCATATAGTACACATATATGATCTCTAAAGAGCATTTTGGTACTAAAACTGCTCAGCCCTGTTATAATAGGAGGGAAAAGTATGAAAGTAATCAATTCTGATAATCCGCGTGTTCCAACGTACACTTTAAAATGTGTATATTAATAGGGTGTAACTCGTGCTATCAAGGCACGTGTCCCCAGGGTCCTACTGTATCAAGGCACGTGTCCCCAGGGTGCTATCAAGGCACGTGTCCCCAGGGTCCTACTGTAAGTAACAGAGCTTCATTGTTGGTGTGTTCCAACTTACAGCATATGACGAAAACATTCAAGGTTAGCATTAACCGTTTTTTTTCGAGAATTAGCTGATACGGCATTTTCCAATCCACCTAGCTATTACATACAAACCATCTGTCGGGCGTTGTTTTACTCGCTACAACAAAAGTTACGAAAGATCACAAATTGTATCAAGAGAGATGTAGTTCAACGGCAACCCCGGAGTTCGAGTTCCAATTCCAGATTTGATTTGTTTTGAAGATTTTGGATCGTCATAAGCAGGGCTTAAGGTCACTGTGGTACGTTGTTTTCTATAAGTATAATTCATTAGTTTTTTTTTTCTCTCTCTCTCTCTCTCTCTCTCTCTCTCTTCTCTGTCAGAGGGAGACGTAATAATGATAAGAGATAGACAATGAAATAAAAAAATATAAATGCAAAATAGCGAACAGAATCCACCATTTTCTATTTAGAGCCTTTTATCGCCAAGCAAAGTCACTACCACATAGTGTTTACATTTAAAGATTTTAGTAACATAGCATAAGATTCGTCAATGTAAGCGGATGTAAATTAGGTCTGAATCGACATCGATGAATTAATTAAATTCCCTATTATTAACCTTTGATTTTATTAAGTTTTGTTGAAAAAGTTCTTGTAGAATGAAAATCAACCCGATGCGCTCAAAGAGACACGTGGTTAATTTATAAATGACCAAGAAAATGAAAAGATTACGAGTGTAGTCCTTATCCGACGTTTACAGAACAAAATACCCAGGCATGGAAAGTTTGAACGGCTTAATTCAAAGATCCACGAGAGAAGTACCCATACATGTCAGCGATCACATTCCTTCGTCACATATGATACAATTTGTATAAATGGCCCCAGTGTTGGTTAGCACGAAGAATATATTTCATCTTTATGATCAATATTTATTACTGCAGTTTTATCTATGTAATGCAGAAGTTTCACGCACAAAACTTCGGTAAAAAAATCTCATCTTATATATTCTCAAGTAAAATAATGAAATCATGAAGACGTTGTAAAAGGGAACATTTAGTTTTCTTTATTGATGTCTAGACTTATAATTTTTCACTTTGTCTCTAGAGTCTCATCGACTTAACAAACTGATCCGTCAGCACTATTGCATACAAATCTATGCCGACCATACTGATCCGTCAGCACTATTGCATACAAATCTATGCAGACCATACTGATCCGTCAGCACTATTGCATACAAATCTATGCCGACCATACTGATCCGTCAGCACTATTGCATACAAATCTATGCCGACCATACTGATCCGTCAGCACTATTGCATACAAATCTATGCCGACCATACTGATCCTTCAGCACTATTGCATACAAATCTATGCCGACCATACTGATCCGTCAGCACTATTGCATACAAATCTATGCCGACCATACTGATCCTTCAGCACTATTGCATACTAATCTATGCCGACCATACTGATCCGTCAGCACTATTGCATACAAATCTATGCAGACCATACTGATCCGTCAGCACTATTGCATACTAATCTATGCAGACCATACTGATCCGTCAGCACTATTGCATACAAATCTATGCAGACCATACTGATCCGTCAGCACTATTGCATACAAATCTATGCAGACCATACTGATCCGTCAGCACTATTGCATACAAATCTATGGCTACTATACTCATCCGTCAGCACTATTGCATATAAATCTATGCCGACCATACTGATCCGTCAGCACTATTGCATACAAATCTATGGCTAATATACTCATTCGTCAACACTATTGCATACACATATATGCCTACCATACTCATCCCTCAACACTATTGCATACAAATCTATGCCAAAAAGGCCAGTCTTGTTTAAGAGAATATTCGTTCATTGCACAAAATTATGTTTCTGTGTTTGCATTCGGTGTATTGCGGCACAGCAACACAAGAAGGTTTTTTAGTGATGAAGCGACTGGAGTAAATTGTCTTGCCCAAGGACACACCGTGGTAGCCGACCAGGGCTGCTCCAGTAATAGGATTCGAACTAACACCCTTTAGGTAGCGGGTCAGGCACGCTAACAACTGATACACCGAGGCTTCTTACACAATTATGTATTTCCCTACAAAGTTTGCTTAACGGTAAAGAGTTACCTTGCAAAGTCTGAATTTCAACTGAATACTGGCTGATCATTATAAAAGATATTTTGTTGCATATATAAATATACAATATTTTATGGAAAATAAATAAAGATACTAATTTCCAACTGATTGACGCTTTAAACAGTAAAGTTTGAAATTGCATATTTAAAAAGTGTCCCGAATAAAACTGACCACAAACGTAATTATCTGTACAGAAACGGCTCATGGAATTCTTGTTATGATCAGGCGAATTAACCTCAGAGCTAAAATCATTTAACGGTGCACACGAAATAGGCAGTAGCGTAGCGAGGCAAAGTGCCGTCCAGGGCCAACTACCAAAATTACTCCCCAACTCCATTCGTATTATTTATGATATATACGGTACTCTTAATAAATTGCCGCCCCCTAGAAAGTGCAGCCCTGGGCCCCCCACCCACCCACCCCCACCCCGGCTACGCCACTGGAAATGGGAACACAAGTGTTCTTTGTATGGCTAGGGGTGAGTCGAACATCTGTCTATACTTGAGAAATACGGAAAATAAGGTTTCATTTAAGCCTCAATTATTGATGAAAATGGACAGGAGTACCATAATCCCCCATCTCTAAAACTTTGGTGTGCTGCAATTGGTTAAAAAACAATCTTTGTAATATGAGTTATTCGGAAGACCTTTGATTAAGATAAAAACTATATATTCAGACCTGACTAAAATCATAAAACGGATATGTATATACATATTAGAGACTTCCGTTGAAAAGATCTTAAATTACATTCATTAGAGACTTTTGTAAAACATAATGCGCACCAGAAATGAAACTTTAATTAGGCACAAAGTTCTCTCTCACACCGATACAAACGCAGCCCATGATGACTTAATTAGTCTGTACTATACAGTAACAACATTAGCTGTACAGAACTATGTGAAAGGTCGCGGAGTGAAATAAACTTCTGCAGCAAAGCAGTACTTAATCACTTGCATCGTCAGGGCCGGTATAATAGGTGATCAAAATAGGCGGTCGCCTAGGGCGGCAAAATTTGGAGGGCGGGAAAAAACTGAACGAATAAATAAAGAAAGAAAAATAGCGTAAAATAGAAGATAATAAGCGTCTAAAAATAGAAAGAGAAAAACAGATGCAGAATTTGTATTCATACTAATGCACAATATTCATTTTCGAAATTTAATTGGGGGCACGGCTGAAGGTTCGCTTAAGGCGCCAAATACCGTTGCGCCGGTCCTGTATATCGTGTATTCATATATTTTACCTTTGTGGTCAAACATAGGGAGAGCGAATAAAGAAGTTTCAATCTGCACAAACCGATTTTGCTTAACAAACGGACTCATATCCAGCACACGGAAGTATAAAATATAGTCAACTATTTTGTTTCCAAAATGAGTAAACAGCAATACTGATAGATTCGACAAAGGTTGACCGTGAGAACGGTTAAAACGTTAAAAAATATTCGAGCTAATGTGTCTCTATCACCTGTCGGCTTCCTTTGATCAGTGCATGCATCTTTATCTACTTTCCTCATTCAATATTTCACTCAAGAATGGCCATAGAAGTCACCTGTAGATAAGGTACAATGCACAAGTGTTGGTTAAAAAAAATGTTCAGTATTATAAGTAAATCCCGGTAAACAAAACTGGCAGATTGGAAAAGGGCGGTGGAAACGCTCCAGAGGAAGACCTTTGTTATCATGGTTCGATCAGGGGACGTTGTTTAGACTGTATCGCCAGTCCTAAATTGTTGTTAATTCCTGGAGCATAGCATTCGATCACAAATTCATACAGATTGTGAACGAGTCAACACAGGTTATAAAGTCATGAAGTTCGTATCCTTGCCGATATAGACCTTTGCTTTATCATAATGAAAGCATATACTGAGTTATAGAGTTATGCAAACATTCTTGCAACATATCAATATCTCTGTGTGCAAAATGCTAGCTCCAGACACGATGGGACACCGAGGCTTATTGATGCACACCTGACACAATGGAAAACCGAGTCTTATGGATGCGCAAGTAAATTTCAGGAGAAACAGTCGATACATTCGATATTTGGTATTTTAAAACATGGGTTATCTCTTCAGACATTATTCGGATACATTGACGATGATAATTTGTTTTATTACCTTCAGTCCTCATCTTCAACTCGCTAGAGATACCATCAGGGGTGAAACGACCATGCAGATGAGACTACTACAAAATCATATCTGCGGGGACATTAACAGTGATTCTAAATTTATACAATAGAGCCCTTTTTTGTCAAGCTTGCCGTTTATTTAGCTTAGTACTTTATTGGATAAAGCCTCCATCTTTGTCGCAGAATTATAGCCATGCTCAAATCTTTGATATACATCGAAACCCATTAAAGAAACAAATTTCACCATCTTTTCGGATTTAGTTTCCATACCGAAAACCTTAAAACCTTAATTTTGACAACCCGGTAATATCTCAGATCTTGCAAAACACGATTTGCTCGTTCAATCTGGAAAAAGTATTCTATACTGTTGGCTGCCGAGTCACATTGGTATTAAGGGTAATGAAAGGACAGATCAAGCAGCCGAAGCTGCCCTGCAGTCACCCCTTTCCGATTTGAAGATCCCATATACTGACTTCAAATATTATATAAATCAGCATGTTCTATATACTTGGCAAAGCACGTGGAATGAAAACTCCACAAAACAAGCGTCGTAACTTTAAACCCATCATCGAAGAGAAGAGTGACCGCCATCATATAGAACAAATCACAGAGGTGAGGTGGCATTGTGCCGATCGCATATAGGATACACATACTTGATTCACACATACCTCTAGAAGGGTGAACCTCAACCAGAGCCCATACCCTCCTAGTACTCACTGACACTGGAACACATTCTTGTTGAGTGTATCGACTTCCATCCTTTGACACAGAATTTTTTTTTGTTTTTTTTTTTTTGTTTAGTGAATTCAGTTAAATAACTTTATTATGGTGTACCATCAGAGAAAATCTTGGACTTCTTGAGGGAATGCGGTTTATATGACAAATGTTGACCGTATACTTTGAGGATTTTATATGCTTTACCTTTATATTTTATTTTATAGACATTTTACAGGTTTGTAACATCTTCATCATTTATGTTTGTAATACTTCAGACTTACAATTATTTATAAGGGGTTTTGTGCAATGTTTCATTGATATATTTTTAGAAGTTTATTTTACTGGCACCATTTGGCCAATAATACATACATACATACATACATACATACATACATACATACATACATACATAAATATTACATACATACATACATACATACATACATACATACATACATACATACATACATACATACATACATACATACATACATACATACATACGCAAAAACCTTTAACACTGAAGTAAATAAAAAAACAACAAACTTTAGCACTGAGGTTACTCTGGGGTGTGGAGGAACGTACAACATGGACGCCAAAGTGAACGCTGTGTCGAGCTTTAACAAAGGAGGACTGGATAATAAACACTAAATTTAATGGGATGTGTGACACTGTATCTATGCCGACATTTTTGTTTTGCGTCGTAACGCATGCAGAAAATGGTCGCAAGGTATGTTTCCTTGTGTGTAGTAACGGACTTAGAGGGATTCTGTTTTATGACGTCATTTTTTTTCAGTCTCTTCAGCTCTATGACACCTTTATCATCAATCGTAAAAGATGACAAGCAAGGCGTTTTGCGACAATACAAGCACTATGTGATATTTTGGCGCACGATCCGCCCAAGTACAAAAAGACCAAAATATATGTTATATTTTTTCTTTAATTTTAATAAGCGTCCACTGGCGACTCATTTTTCTTTTTCAAATGAAGTATCTCGCGTCTTGCTGCCGACTGCGCTTTAGATTGCAAACAAGACCGCCGCAATCAGAACACAGCCGGGTTTTTTTTTCTTTTAAATTTTTCACATTTGCTGCAGGCGATTGGTTTTCTTGTTCTGTAATTACACGAAAAGGAATTTATCCATATGACTACATGATATCCTGGGAAAAATTGGATGAGGCAGCGCTGCCAGCAAAAGAAGATTTCTATAACAAATGAATTAGACGTATCTGATGAGAACGATGTTTATGCTGAAACAATTTGGAAAGAATTTCATTGCAAGACTCTTCACGACTACCAAGATCTTGATTTAAAATCTGACGTTCTGTTGCTCACAGATGTCATAAATCTATGTTTAGAATTTTACAAGTTAGATGCTGTCTGGTATTATTCGTGTCCTGGACTCGTCAGGGAGGCGGCTTTCAAAATGAGTAAAGTTTGATTGTAGTTGTTGACAGATATTGATTTGCACCATTTTGTTGAAAAGGGAATCTGCGGTGGAATTTCAGTTATTGTAACAAGAAGATGGCAGGCTAATAACAAGTATCTACTGGCTACGATCTACGATGGAATCAAAATTTATTACGTACTTAGACACAATTAGTACGATTATGCAATGAAGCAAAAACTTCCTTTTGGTGATTTCAAGTGGATGAATTGAGATAATTTTCAAATAATATGCTACAGTCTGATAACGAAACTGGTTATTTTCTTGAAGTAGATTTGCATTACCCAGATGAGATACATGATGCTCATAATGATTATCATTATCCAATGGCAGTAGAAAGTGTTCTGGTCGCAAATAGCATGCTAAGTGATTACGCTCGTGAACTGAAGGAAACATTAGGCGTTAGAAATTCTAGTATGACAAAGCTGATTACGAACCTCAGTGAAAAATCTGAAGCAGTGTCTTGACTACGGGCTGGTTCTCGACAACAGTGTCTTGACTACGGGCTGGTTCTCGACGGCAGTGTCTTGGCTACGGGCTGGTTCTCGACAGGATCCACCGCGCGCTAAAATTCAGACAGACCACTTGGCTAGCGGACTATATTGACTTCAATACCGACAGAAGAAAAGAAGCAGTTATCAAGTTTGAAAACGATTTCTTCAAGCTAATGAATAATTCTGTATTTGGCAAAACCATAGAAAACATTCGCAAACGTACTAATGTTGAACTTGTAAATGACGTTAAGGGGCGAGATAAATTAGTTGCACATCCTTGCTTTGTCAGCATGAGTATATTTGATGACAACTTTGTTACAATTCCCAGACCTAAAACATTTATCACGCTTAACAAACCGATCTACGTTGGATTTTCTGTGCTAGAATTATCGAAGCATCTTATGTATTGGTTTCATTACAATATCATCAGAAAAAAGAATGACAATCGAGCTAAGCTGTTGTTTACAGATACGGACTCGCTTTGCTACGAAATTAAAACTGAAGATGCTTTTGAGGACATGTTTGCAATAAAAGAACATTTTGATTTTTCAGATTTCTCAAGCAAACCTGGTAGCAAAATCAGCAAATATTTTGATGAGACAAATATGAAGGTTGTTGGCAAATTCAAAGAGGAACACCCCGCAGAGATCAAAGCGGTGCTAGCTCTCAAGGTCAAAATGTATACACTTGATCTGATTACTAAAACAGAGAAACGTGCGAAAGGAGTAAAGAAATCAGTCATCGAAAACAAGATTACTAAACAGAACTATCTAGATGTACTAGTTGACAAAGAAAAACAGTGCATTAACATAAACACAATCAAAACATCAGAGCATGTTTTACATCAGTTGCTCTTAACAAAATTAGTTAGCATATGATGACAAGCGATATCTGCTTGACAACGGCATAAATACGCTGACATATGGACATTATCTAACAAAACCAAAAGCAGAAAATCTCTTTGGCGCGAATGGGAAGTAGATTTCTTAAAAAAAGGGGAAAAAAGAATGTTTCTTTAACAGTAGTAAAGGACTTAACGGGTTATGAGATCATTTTTATGACATCATTTTTGTAAGCCTCTTCATGTACAATTAAGGGTTATGAGATCATTTTTATGTTATTATTTTTGTAAGCCTATTCAGGTACAATCAATGGTTATGAGATCATTTTTACGACATCATTTTTGTAAGCCTATTCAGGTACAATCAAGGTTATGAGATCATTTTTATGACATCATTTTTGTAAGCCTATTCAGGTACAATCAATGGTTATGAGATCATTTTTACGACATCATTTTTGTAAGCCTATTCAGGTACAATCAAGGTTATGAGATCATTTTTATGACATCATTTTTGTAAGCCTATTCAGGTACAATCAATGGTTATGAGATCATTTTTACGACATCATTTTTGTAAGCCTATTCAGGTACAATCAAGGTTATGATATCATTTTTATGTTATTTTTTTTGTAAGCCTATTCAGGTACAATCAATGGTTATGAGATCATTTTTACGACATCATTTTTGTAAGCCTATTCAGGTACAATCAATGGTTATGAGATCATTTTTATGACATCATTTTTGTAAGCCTATTCAGGTACAATCAAGGTTATGAGATCATTTTTATGACATCATTTTTGTTAGCCTCTTCAGGTACAATCAATGGTTATGAGATCATTTTTATGACATCAGTTTTGTAAGCCTCTGCAGGTACGCATTACATTACTATTAAAAAAAATGTTTGTACTTGGGTGGATCGTGCGCCAAAATATCATAAAACGCTTGTTTTATCGAAACACGTCTTGATCGTCATCTTTGACGTTGATAATGAAGGCGTCATAGAGTCCTTCATTGTAGCTGATGAGGCTAACACAAAATTATGTCATAAAAATGGCGACAAACTCGTTAATCCTTTACTGCTTCTTATGAATGAGTACCTACCACAAAGTCATTAATTTTTGCTGCACGAAACTATATACGTTTTGAATTCTCCTATCAAATATTATTTTTCTTTGGAAAGTTTATATGGCAAGTAACACTATCCATTCTATTTTAAAGAGTACATGAACTGCAAGTTTTAGCGTCTACCGTGGGACAAAATCTCATTTGGAATAATTACAAGTTTTATCGTCAAGGAATGCCTCTACCGTGGGATAAAATCTTGTTTGGAATAATTAGTTACATGCAGCACTAACAAGGAAATTAATGCACCTAACTGACACTCCATAATAAAATTAAAACGAATAGTACCTCACCTGCCAATAGTACCGCACCATAGTACCCCATCTGGCAATAGCATCTCATCTAATAGTACCTAACCACAGTTACTCACCTGGCAGTACTATCACATCTAACAGTACCTCGCAGTAGTACCCCACCATAGCACCTCACCCGCCAATAGTGCCTCATCTGTTAATCCTTTACAATTTTCGTATTGAAACATGAGAGTACACAGAAATGCTTGCTGTACGACATTATTTACGTAACGTGTAGCATTTTAAATGAATTGGTAGAACTCAGTACTCTACCAATTAAGTTATGCATGTCGTCGTCGATATGTTGATTTCGAGACTGATCTGAGGTTCATCAATTATTATTAACTACCTTATACATTTTTGGTATAATTATTTCAAAACACACAAGACAGTGCTGTATTTGTATTTTTAACTGCACCAGCAGCATTCTGTGTAATGACATAAGAAATACTAAAGGACCCTACCCTAAATTTGTTACACAATGTAAAGTAAAAGAGCATCGGCACCAAAAGACCAGAAAAATTTCATTTGCGTCCTCATGGTGGTATGAGATTTCAGGTATCTTAGAAACATGATTGTGCTAAATAAACGAGACACAGAACAGTGAGAGATACCAAATGCACTCACTAAAGGAAATGAAAAACCATAAGAATGCGACTGAAAGAAATGAAGGGCTATTCATTCACTTGACCGTAGAGTTCACATTATCTGAAGTAAGTGACAGCTTGGCAAGGTTGACCCAGGTTGCCGCAATTAAATACTGAATACGTGTACACTATGTTTATGGTCAAGGTGCCAATATAAAATAAGTAGTTTCCATCCGCCAATAAATAAATCTAGTTGGGCTATTATATCTAAGGAACAGTTATATAAGTGATGTTTTTGTTTGAATTACTAGTACGTTTCGGTCCTCTACCCACAACGTCAAGAACAATTATGAATAGGACATGGAGGTCAGTACAAAGGTCAATATAAAGGTAAACAGGCCTAGTTGTATAAACATTTCTGTAAACATTAGATACGTGTATTGTCGTATATAATGTTTTATATTGAACAGGAAATCATTAATATATCTATACTTTATTCCTAGGGGGAATAAAGTATAGATGGATATATTACTGATTTTCAAAGTATAGATACATTAACGATTTCCTGTTGAATTAAAAAAATTATCTCTGTCTGCCTGTCTGTCTGTCTCTCTATATTTCTATTATATATATATATACTCTCTCTCTATGTGTATATATATGTGTGTATGTATATATATATATATATATATATATATATATATATATATATGTAAAACGGAGTTATAATATTGAATAAAATATATATTAAAATGACAATTCATCCCATATATCTTCACTTGACATTAAATGATGTGAATCGATATAAAGTTCTGTTCAAAATACGTGTGCGTTACTGAGAGTTCAAAATACGTGTGCGTTACTGAGAGTTCAAAATACGTGTGCGTTACTGAGAGTTCAAAATACGTGTGCGTTACTGAGAGTTCAAAATACGTGTGCGTTACTGAGAGTTCAAAATACGTGTGCGTTACTGAGAGTTCAAAATACGTGTGCGTTACTGAGAGTTCAAAATACGTGTGCGTTACTGAGAGTTCAAAATACGTGTGCGTTACTGAGAGGTAAGTGAGGCTGAAAAAAAATCCTTCTCAACGTTGTAAAACGGAGTCTCGGGAAAATGACGTAATAGTTTAAAAGACTCTGTCAGCATTCAACTCAAGCCCGCTTTTTAAATCTCTAAAAATAAAATAATAAAACAAACTCTCTGAACGTGCAGTATTTTTATGATAGGTCTTAAAGACCAGAGTTATACAAAAACAAGTTAATGCGTAGACTACCAATCATACCCCAATGCATAAACTACGTTAGACGTAGCTCGTGGGACAATCAGTTAAGTTTTGTATTTATTAATATCTAGAAATATTGTGCCAACGTTCTTGTTCATTGCATTTTATTCTGAATCAACTTTTGAAGTCATAATCCCATCATGAGTAAACATATTTTTTTTGTGGAAGCATTTTGTTACTTGAGCAGCGGAATTCATTAACAACACTGCACTCAACATGGGTCATGTGATTTAGAAACACCTGTGTGACTGAATCCATTCGAGCAGTCTCCAGTTTACAATGGAATTTGTTTTTATTTGCGAAGAAAAAGACTCTCATTTACAAAAGATGTTCAACTGTCGGAATAAATATATACTTTAATTTCTCCAAACATGTTTGGACTAATAAGCAATAAGTACAGGCCTTTGTTATGGTGATCTTGTATGGGTGAGGGATCATTTCAACTTCAGAATTCCTGGTGAGGCGATAACAGTGAAAACACATGAAGGGCTAGTGGAAGAGAAGAAAGAGGTCTAAAAACTTAAGTCGTGTGTGTGTGTGTGTGTGTGTGTGTGTGTGTGTGTGTGTGTGTGTGTGTGTGTGTGACAGTACAACTTGATTTAACCATTAAAGGAATGGCAAATATTTTCTCTTGCTAACAGCACAGTGAAAAGTTCAAAATGTTATATGGCTACCAACAAAGTATATTAAGAAATGTATACACTTGTTTGAATTATATTGAAATATTTATAAGCTAACTCTCACTTGCCACATGTACATATATCTCAGTCATCCTGTAGAAAGATCCGTTCATAATATTGATTAGTATCACGATTTTGGACCTAATTCAATCATAATGATAGATTTCGTTGACAAAATACGGAGAGAGAGAGAGAGAGAGAGAGAGAGAGAGAGAGAGAGAGAGAGAGAGAGAGAGAGAGAGAGAGTTTATTTGCAATTTGGGCCATAATACAACACTTTTACATAAATCTAATTATAACCATAGTTTAATTTTTAAAAAGTCCCCCCTCCCCCCCCCCCCCTAACAAGAACCTTATTGTAGAGAGAGTGAAATCCCGGTCTTATCAACGGGTTGCTCACACATATAGTCTCTCTCTCTCTCTCTCTCTCTCTGCTAACTTACAAGTGAGTACATCCAGTATTAGGGATATACAATCACTTGAGTATCCACAAACAGCTTTTATACTATATATAATTTCTCTCAATTAAATGAAATCAATGATTAACAAACAAAAAATGGAAGAGGACAAAACTATTCCCTATTCCAAAAAAATATTTGTTTATGGCAAAAGATATAATTTATATTATTCTTTTCTTTTTGTACGATTACAAAAGAGATTTAATTTTTTTCCATTTCTTTTATGAACTCAATGGAGTTTCGTTAAGATCATGTAATACTTTAACTATATGAAAGATAATACCCAGAAGGGTGATATATACTAGGGTAGTAAATACCCAGAAGGGTGATATATATTAGGGTAGTCAATACCCAGAAGGGTAATATATATTAGAGTAGTCAATACCCAGAAAGGTGATATATATTAGAGTAGTCAATACCCAGAAGGGTGATATATATTAGAATAGTCAGTACCAAGAAGGGTGATATATATTAGAGTAGTCAATACCCAGAAAGGTGATATATATTAGGGTAGTCAATACCCAGAAGGGTGATATATATTAGAATAGTCAGTACCAAGAAGGGTGATATATATTAGAGTAGTCAATACCCAGAAAGGTGATATATATTAGGGTAGTCAATACCCAGAAGGGTGATATATATTAGAGTAGTCAGTACCAAGAAGGGTGATATATATTAGAGTAGTCAATACCCAGAAAGGTGATATATATTAGGGTAGTCAATACCCACAAGGGTGATATATATTAGAGTAGTCAACACCCAGAAGGGTGATATATATTAGGGTAGTCAATACCCAGAAAGGTGATATATATTAGGGTAGTCAATACCCAGAAAGGTGATATATATTAGGGTAGTAAATACCCAGAAGGGTGATATATATTAGGGTAGTCAATACCCAGAAAGGTGATATATATTAGGGTAGTAAATACCCAGAAGGGTGATATATATTAGGGTAGTCAATACCCACAAGGGTGATATATATTAGGGTAGTCAATACCCACAAGGGTGATATATATTAGAGTAGTCAATACCCAGAAAGGTGATATATATTAGGGTAGTCAATACCCAGAAAGGTGATATATATTAGGGTAGTAAATACCCAGAAGGGTGATATATATTAGGGTAGTCAATACCCAGAAGGGTGATATATATTAGGGTAGTCAATACCCAGAAAGGTGATATATATTAGGGTAGTCAATACCCAGAAAGGTGATATATATTAGGGTAGTAAATACCCAGAAAGGTGATATATATTAGGGTAGTAAATACCCAGAAGGGTGATATATATTAGGGTAGTCAATACCCAGAAAGGTGATATATATTAGGGTAGTCAATACCCACAAGGGTGATATATATTAGAGTAGTCAACACCCAGAAGGGTGATATATATTAGGGTAGTCAATACCCAGAAGGGTGATATATATTAGAGTAGTCAACACCCAAGAAGGCTGATATATATTTGGGTAGTCAATACCCAGAAAGGTGATATATATTAGGGTAGTCAATACCCAGAAGGGTGATATATATTAGGGTAGTCAATACCCAGAAAGGTGATATATATTAGAATAGTCAGTACCAAGAAGGGTGATATATATTAGAGTAGTCAATACCCAGAAAGGTGATATATATTAGGGTAGTCAATACCCACAAGGGTGATATATATTAGGGTAGTCAACACCCAGAAGGGTGATTAATATTAGGGTAGTCAATACTATAACACACGTTGTAAACAGCGGTTATACGATAGAGGAATCTTTTTTTCAAAACATATGTAGAAGACCCCGGTACGGAATAAAATTAATGTTTTTAAGTGTTTCTCCGCATTATGTCAAAGCCCATAATTTAAGAGAAATTCATTGAAAATGGAAACAAAGTTGCTTTGTCAACCCCCCCCCCCCCCAAAAAAAAAAAAAAATGGTTTTAACTTCTCCAGGAAGTAAGATAACCATTCCTTATTTCCATGGGTGATTAAAACATACATTAAGTCAATAAAAACGCATGGGTTAAACAAAATACAAACCATAAATGGTGCAGACATTGGAATGGTGCAAACTTATGAGGGACTAAGACTGCTTGAAATAGTTTTATTTCGATTCAGCGTTGTATCTGCTGCCTTTCTCAGATGTGAACTTCACTACACTAGAACAGGATTTTCCAAGCCACGACTAATCACAAGAGTTAACACACACACACACACACACACACACGCGCACATGTTTTTATTCAACAGGAAATTTGATTATGATAGGTATTGTTCTTGTTAATTGAACAATGTGTGTGTGTGTGTGTGTGTGTGTGTGTGTGTGTGTGTGTGTGTGTGTGTGTGTGTGTGTGTGTGTGTGTGTGAGAGAGAGAGAGAGAAGATTATTATTACACTTTACACCTGCACAGACTGGGACATCCACAAAGTGTTATTGGGTTCCATACTGGAATATAATAATGCAAATACCAGTTGATTAAATCACCTCCACTTTAAACTGCCGGTAACACCAGTTTTTTGTAACTTGACACCAACACCACATTTTTGCCTTTATATTGTATATTGTCCTACTTCCACTATAGATTAGATCCTTTTTTATTTTTCTTTAGTAATTTATAATAAGTGTTGCATATTTTGCATTTAAATTGGCAATATGTTCATCGAAAAGCATATAAAAATATAAACCTCTGATTTGAAATTTGCATTGAAGTTAATGTAAGAAGATAGCATTGTATTTCACCTCTACAATTACTTATGGCATGTACTGCTGTCTACAAGCTGTTATCCTTTTACTAAATTAACAGTGCTTATCTATTGACATGATTATAGTGTGAACCCAAAAATTGATCTGATGGAGTCTAATTAGTTTAATAGGTTAGTACCTGATGGAATTTTACTCTTATTGACAAATACCATGTTTATTATCTCACGGTGTAAATTGGAATTCGTGTCAATATATGTACAGAGGAAACTGGAATTCAAATCTGTCCCGGGCAGATTGGTCGGGATTCCAGTTTACGCCGTGGTGATTCGGAATTGCCCTGGATTCCAATATGCCCCACGACATATATATGTAAATAGAATTTCAGTTGGTGAGTTGGTTCGCGGGCACTTCGAGCCCTTTTCTTTACCCGACCGCATTCTTTCTGTGGAAAGAACACATGGCCGAGTGGATCAGAGGGCGGGTGCATCAGTGCTAAGCGATGGGTGTCATTGTATTCCTGTTTGGAACGATCTCTCTCTCTCTCTCTCTCTCTCTCTCTCTCTCTCTCTCTCTCTCTCTCTCTCTCTCTCTCTCTCTCTCTCTCTCCATACCTTAGAAATACGTCAAATATATACATTACAATTTAAAATAAGTTCGGAAAACTGGTTTATACATACAACAGTACTAACAGATGGTACTAATAAGACATTATCTATCGCAGTACATAAGTTTAACTATTTGTCGACTTTATTATTCTCCACAGCGAAAAACATTATCTTCATCTACGTTTAAAATTAATCTCATCCGGAATGAAGATCATGCAGGTTTGTATTATTTGGTGAGTACAGATATAACTCATGTATCATTCGGTGAATATAGATATAGCTCATGTAGCTTTGTATCATTTGGGGAGTAAAGATACAGCTCATGTAGCTTTGTATCATTTGGTGAGCATAGATATAATTCATCATTTAGTGAGCATTGATATAGATCATGTAGCTTTGTATCATTTGGTGAATAAAGATATATATATATATATATATATATATATATATATATATATATATATCATGTAGCTTGTCTCATTCGGTGAGTATAGATACAGCTCATATAGCTTTGTATCATTTTGTGAGTATAAATATAGCTCATGCAGCTTTGTATCATTTGGTGAATATAGATATAGTTCATGCAGCTTTGTATCATTTGGCTAGTATAGATAAAGCATATGTAGATAAGGCGAAATTATCCGTTTCAACAGACTTTGTGCTGGCGAGTGGTCTTATATCTGGAGAAAAAAAAGATATTCACTGTACGTTTATGTCAGTATTTGACAAACTCTTTAAATCAGACGGATTTTGTACTAGATATTGATAGAATAACTTCGAAATACTGTATGGAAAGCGTTATTTTTAGACTACGCAGGGGGGTCAAGAGGGGCAATGCCCCCCCCCCCCCCGACTTTTTACAAATCCATTGTGCAGTATTAGCCTGGTCCCTTTGATTTTGGCTGTGCCCCTCCCCCACGAAAAATGGTTTCCCTCCCCCCACGCCTCGAAAAATTCTTTGCCACCCCCACCCCCTCCGAAAGGGTTTGGAATTGGCACATTAGTTTTGTTATTCAATGTCAAGAAGAAACTACTATCTGGAGAGCAAATATGGAATTAAGTGATAAATTAATTCACTTCAGAAATATTCATTTAGTTTTAAAACCAAGTAACATGTGATTTCTTGGACGTAAATTTTTCCGTCGATGTTATGACCTCTGTCTGAAACAGTGCAACCATCTGTCCTTCCTGTTGTTAGATCTGTGATATGTTAACTCTGTGATATGTATACTCTGTGATATGTAAATCTTTGATATGTAAATATGTGATATGTAAAATCTGTGATATGTAAACACTGTCATATGTAAACTCTGTGATATGTAAATCTGTGATATGTAAACTCTGTTATATGTAAATCTGTGATATGTAAACTCTCTGATATGTAAATCTGTGATATGTAAATCTATGATATGTAAACTCTGTAGAAAAGAGGTTGACCACAGAGCGAAACATCTTATTTTAGGTTGCAGGAAACTACTTGCAGAACGCAGTGATTTCTTTGAATGAGTGATTGACACTTTAGAAGCAAGAGATGGGATTGACGTAATCAGGAAGATGATATTGGTAGACACACTTTTTGGAAGCAGGGTTGACTGTTTGCCGCCTATTGATGATGATGTATGGAATAGACTAATGCTGGTGACGGATGGTGGTATTGCTTCCTTATACAATAGACTAATGCTGGTGACGGATGGTGGTATTGCTTATTTGTACAATAGACTAATGCTGGTGACGGATGGTGGTAATGCTTCATTGTACAATACACTAATGCTGGTGACGGATGGTGGTATTGCTTCCTTGTACAATAGACTAATGCTGGTATTGCTTCCTTGTACAATACAAAAATGCTAGTGACGGATGGTGGTATTGCTTCCTTGTATAATAGACTAATGCTGATATTACTTCCTTGTACAATAAACTAATGCTCCTGACGGATGGTGGTAATGCTTCCTTGTTCAATAGACTAATGCTGGTGACGGATGGTGGTAATGCTTCCTTGTACAATACACTAATGCTGGTGACGGATGGTGGTAATGCTTCCTTGTACAATAAACTAATGCTGGTGACGGATGGTGGTAATGCTTCCTTGTACAATACACTAATGCTGGTATTGCTTCCTTGTACAATAGACTAATGCTGGTGACGGATGGTGGTATTGCTTCCTTGTACAATAAACTAATGCTGGTGACGGATGGTGGTAATGCTTCCTTGTACAATACACTAATGTTGGTGACGGATAGTGGTATTGCTTCATTGTACAATACACTAATGCTGGTGACGGATGGTGGTAATGCTTCCTTGTACAATAGACTAATGCTGGTGACGGATGGTGGTAATGCTTCCTTGTACAATAGACTAATGCTGGTATTGCTTCCTTGTACAATAAACTAATGCTGGTGACGGATGGTGGTAATGCTTCCTTGTTCAATAGACTAATGCTGGTGACGGATGGTGGTAATGCTTCCTTGTACAATAGACTAATGCTGGTGACGGATGGTGGTATTGCTTCCTTATACAATAGACTAATGCTGGTGACGGATGGTGGTATTGCTTCCTGATACAATAGACTAATGCTGGTGACGGATAGTGAAATTGCTTCCTGATACAATCGACTAATGCTGGTGACGGATGGTGGTATTGCTTCCCGATACAATAGACTAATGCTGGTGACGGATGGTGGTATTGCTTCCTGATACAATAAAATACATGCCCTACTTACATCCAACATGTCCTAGTATAGCAGCAAAAAAGGCAGTATTTTATCGTTTAATAAAACGAAATCTATGCAAATACCAGTTATAAAAGTCCGCGAATCTTGTTGTATAACACCCCAAGGAGATGCAATGCCCTTTGGTTCATATACATAAATTATTACCATATATTGTCACCTCTTTTTTCTTTTCTTTATTCACACGGGGGTTGTTCCCTGTTATTCTAACTTCGATTAGAATCTTGTTGTCTTATTAGAGAGAGAGAGAGAGAGAGAGAGAGAGAGAGAGAGAGAGAGAGAGAGAGAGAGAGAGAGAGAGAGAGAGAGAGATTGATATTGATTGATTGAGAGAGAGAGAGAGAGAGAGAGAGAGAGAGAGAGAGAGATAGAAAGGAGAGAATATTTAGTGTCAATCATTAAACTCTTGAAGATGTATCACTAGTGTTTAAATTTAGTCTGTCCTTGGAACATATCATTAGGACCAACAAGTCACTTTATGATTTGATTGCGAAATACAATCTTTATTGCATATTAGCCAATCGGTCTTTTGCATACATATAGATATGCAAAATTATTCACACATTGTAATTAAAAATACAATGGTATGAATCATCATCAAAACTTTAGACGTATGCGTCAAAATATGAATCATTATAATTCGTGAATCAACATTAATTACAACAAAAGAAGTAACTAACAAACTATATGTTAAAGACACAAAATGAGAGAAAGAAAAAAAACCATACGTAGTCACAATTAAATGGAACGGAAAAAGTGAGTACACTGTCAATGTAAAACTTTATAATTATTATATTATATAGTAGTTGGTTGAGGTTGTTTGAGAAAGTGTAATTTTTATGAAAAGTTTAATAAACCCATTGAAAGCTTATGATGCAGATTTCAATAATTTAATGTTAAGTTAAAAAGACCTAAAAATAAAAGTGCTTAAATTTTCTTATTATTGAAGTAGATCAATAAATTTGGTTGCCTTTAATAATATATAGATATATACTTGCATCTATATTCCATGTAACACTGACATTCTAATATAAAGTGAAATTCTTCCTCCAGCACATGAAACAATACACTTATTTTTATATGATATGACGTAGCCCTTCTACCTGTTTCAACATGGAGTCAATTTAGATAATGCTATTCCAAAATTCCTAATAGTAATAAGAAAAGATTTTCTTTGCATGAAAAACTATTGTCAAGATGAATATATGGCCTTGATCTACTAGGACTTTCAAGCCTAGAATTCCAATATCTTTCAGGCGTTGCTTTAGTACTTGTAGGAATATATGCAATTTTATTTGGTACTTGTAGGAATATATGCAATTTTATTTGGTACTTGTAGGAATATATGCAATTTTATTTGGTACTTGTAGGAATATATGCAATTTTATTTAGTACTTGTAGGAATATATGCAATTTTATTTGGTACTTGTAGGAATATATGCAATTTTATTTGGTACTTGTAGGAATATATGCAATTTTATTTGGTACTTGTAGGAATATATGCAATTTTATTTGGTACTTGTAGGAATATATGCAATTTTATTTGGTACTTGTAGGAATATATGCAATTTTATTTGGTACTTGTAGGAATATATGCAATTTTATTTGGGTTTGCAATAAATTCTGCATATAAAATGTCATATACATTTTTAAAATGTATTTTCCTTCTGCTATAATTAATACTTTCTAATAATAATAATCCTAAAGAGTCAACGTATTTTTTAGAGAAACTTTCCCCAATTCATTTGATACAATATCGTTCTGCGTTGACTGTTTAACACCTAAAATATTTTTTCAAAAACGACAATGTTTCAACAACATTGCCTTGTATAAATCCCCAGACTTCTTACATCATATGATAGAACTGCAGCAATAACACTATCAAAATAAATTGCATAAAATGTTTGGAGGTATATCAGAAAATGTACATAGGTACCTATTCAATGTAAACAAATATTTAATTTTGCTTGTCCTGATAAAGTTTTCTCAGTTTCTGCAAATGAGCCACCCGTCGTAAAAACAATTACTAAATATACAAATTTACTAACAATTTCGATTTCAGTTCCATCATAATACAATCTTTCGTTATTCGCGACCCTGTGACCTTTGCGAAAATGATAACCTCAGTCATAGATGTATTTATTATTATTAGTTTACATTTCAAACAATAGTCTTTTAGTGCATCTAATCCCTTTTGTAAACAATGACTTCTTGTTGAAAATATTACAACATCGTCAGCATACAGTATTAAGAACATCGTTATCATGCCAATATCAATACAATGACTTCTTGTTGAAAATATTCCAACATCGTAAGCACACAGTATTAAGAACATCGTTATCATACCAATATCAATACAATGACTTCTTGTTGAAAATATTCCAACATCGTAAGCATAAAATACTAAGAACATCTGTATCATACCAATGTCAATACCATCAATACCCTTTTCAAAAAGATTTTCTTTGCATCATTCATAAACATTAAAAATTAAAACGGTGATAAATATTCCCCTTGTCGTAAGCCAGTTTTGCAATAAAATTCATATGAAAGATCATTATTATATTCAACTTTGCTACACACAGTAGTGTACATGGAATTCGTTATATTGAATTTTCTACCTTTAAAGACAGTTTTAACAAGCTATAACCATAACAATTATCTAACAATATAATCAAATGCCTTTTGAAAATCAATTAATGCACTACATATTTTTATCTGAATTAATTAGATCTGTCATTAGTCGGTGAAGTGCAAACATATTATTAATAGTAGACATATTTGACCTGAATACAGCTTGAACCTTTCTGACAGTATTCTTGAACCTTGATCTAGATTTGCATATGGTAAGTCTATTTCCTCGTTAGGGCATGTCTATAATAATTAATTTTGTCTTTTTCTGAAATTCCTTTCTGCTTTCTACCGTCTGAGGAGTATACCCTAGTTGTTTACTCTGAATACTAGAAACAGATAATTTCTCTGCAATTGATTTGCTAAAGATGGGATATGCTGCTGTCTCAATAACATCTATTAATTATGTGACCAAATCATTTATCACTTTTTCACATATGTTAGTATTGTTTAGTTTGATAATTATATTATCTAACTAAGATTACAAATTTTCACTATTCAAAATTTGACACATATTCCTAGAATGTATTACTGTTCCAAACATATTTGTTGCTACTTTTTGTTGCATCTGCCGTAGACACTTGAGAACTATACACACAACAGTTATCTACAGTAAATTATGCAATACAATGGTGTGAAAAAATATTTGATTCTCCTAACGGTGAATGAGCTAATAATTTTAGTTAATAAAGGCTACATTTGGTTTAATCTACTAAACTTTAACTTCTGCTGCTCATAAAAGCAAATTCACCAACACCTTTATCATGATCTAATCTTCCATTAAAAATTGGTAAAGTTGTCGTTTTACAATGTATATAACCATTTTCACTGACTTGTCCTGGGCCTCTCGGTGCACGTGGAATATCAAAATCATTAATGTAATCAGTTGTTGTATTGTATACGACGAAATCTGGGTCAGTGCGCTTTCGAGCATTAAAATCACCACAATGAGATAATAATAGTTACTAGCGGCAACAGTCTCCATTTAATTTGTGATTACACAATCGTTCTATCACGTGCAAATCAATTAGGTCTTGATGCCTTGATTCCCCTGGTACTACATAATATAAATATCAGTATACATCTTATCTATACTAAAAATAACTTGACATTAATTTGACACAAATTATGTCATCAGAATCACTATAAACAAATTCTCAACCAGTTCTAGCATACTTAAATACATACATACATACATACATACATACATACATACATACATACATACATACATACATACATACATACATACATACATACATACGTACGTACGTACGTACGTACGTACGTACGTACGTACGTACGTACATACATACATACATACATACATACATACACACATACATACATACATACATACATACATACATACATACATACATACATACATACATACATACATGCATACATACATACATACATATATATACAGTATAGGGAACTCATCATAAATTCATTTTTTTTTATACGTGTTCCTTTTATAAGTATGATGCAGTGAGAATGTAATGGAATGAATCATAGACTGATTGCTTTCATCTATACATCAACGAGGGTGTGCCTTAAGATTCTCCCCAAAAAATATTATTGTAATTAAGAAGAGAAACATAAATTTGATATGTGTTATAGTTGTATTCCTTTTATTATGGTTGAAATTTAGACAAATAGCTTCAAAGTAGGAACGATCTTTCTTTTAAGTAGTGCCACAAAGTTTCTCAGACAAATTATTCTAATGAAATGTGAAAGTAATATAACTATTTTGACGATTGCGGATGAGTCATCCATTGTCTCTACATATATATATATATATATATATATATATATATATATATATATATATATATATATATATATATATATATATATATATATATATATATACAAACACAGTTCTGCACTGCAACCGGTTTCATCGTCAGGTGGGGATCCCCTTTCCAAGAGCGTTTCGGCGCTGACCCACAACGCTCCTCAGGGGTGCCCCGACTGAGTTGATCAGGCTCAGCCCGGAACCGATTAGGTTATCCCTCTTTAATTTCCGCCAAATCCAAAGTGAGGCTTACTCAGCCTGTTTGCCAACCTTGGTAACGAAATTCCTGCGGCTAGGTTGTAATTCCGATGAATCCTAAATCACGCCGAAAGGACTGTGCTGGAAAGTCACGGCATCCTATTTCCGCCGGTCGATTCAAGGCCTTCCATTCATTCTGCTGGCACTCATTGACGAGAGGCTAATACTTGGACAATTTCCTCTCATAGGCCTCCTTCACTCTAGCTTCCCATGGCACTGTCAGTTCCAACAAAATCACCTGCTTGGTACCTCCTGACCACAGTACAATATCAGGTCTCAAGTTGGTGTCACAGATGTCCCTGTGGGAACTTCAGCTGTCCTTTTACATCTGCCTGCATTCCCCAATTCTGTGCTGTTGTCAAGATGCCTCTTGCTTCAGTCTTTTGTCTTTGTGTCTCGCCGCTTCTCACAAAACTGATGAAGTTGGGAAAGATTTTCACTTTATGTTTCTTTGTCCTGGACATATCCATACTGGCAGCAGTGCCTGGTCATGGCGCCAACGATAACGACTATCTGTCAGAGCTACATTGAGAGGATGACAGCACGTGCTCTAAATTTGCAAGTCTCCCACAAAGTTTACAGTTTGGGCTATCAGTTAGTTCCCATGACTTGAGGGTTGTTGGTGTAGGGAGAACATCATACTGAGCGTAAGAGGAAGCTGATTTTCTGGGCATCAACTCTCCAGATGTCGTTACAAAACAGTTTCCTGGACCTCGCTGCTTCACATTGTACCCAATCCCCCTGCTTCATCATGCCGACAGCTTTAACTTGCCTGTCTTTGTATTCTGCAAGACGTACTTCTTTCTGGACCATGGCACGCTTCTCTTTTTTATACTTCCTGCTTGCCACGTAGGTATTTTCAGACTTGCCAGCCCCAACCTTCCTGTTGCTACTGTGCCTACCATGTCACTGTGTCTCAGTCTGGATTCTGCCTCTTCAACTGCCTTTGTTGCCGCTCACTTTCTTCCTGTCCGTACCTCAACTGCTGCTTCTCTCACCTTCTCATCTGCACTGCATTTCAACATCATCACCTGCCTGGCCTTGATCACCTTGAACTCCTCTGTCACTGATGATAGTGGTAACTGAAGCTTGCTGTCGGTACTGTACAAGCTGCTACTACTGACGCTCCTTGGCACTCCCATCGATCGTCGCAGATATGTATTGAACATTCTTTCAACTGCTTCTACGGCCGTCAATGGGACTTGATATACTAGAAGTGGACAAAGGATTCTTGGTAGAATACCATGCTGGTAACACCAGGCCATGTACTTCCCAGGTAGCGCACTGTTGTCTATGGATTCCATCCAGTCTTTGGGTAGTCGCTTCATGTCCGCCATATTCTCACTGTCATTCAAGGAGTCCTTAAACCACTTACCGAGGCTCTTGACTTGTTGCTCACGCAGTGTTAGTATCACTTCCTCTTCTATTTAAAACCTGTATCTATCTTGCATCTTCCCATTCTTCAGGACCAGGCCTCTTGACTTAGATGACTTGAACTTCATCCTGGCCTAGTTAATCAGGTATCCAAGATCTTCAAGCATCCACATACCTTCTGGTACTGACGTGGATGTAATTGTCATATCATCCATAAAGGCACATGCAGGAGGCTGTCGAATTTCAGATGACATAATTGGTCCTCAACTCATCGTTTCTGATGACTTCACGAGGAGATTAATTGAAGCTGAAAATAGTACCACCGAAATGGTACAGCGGTTATGATGCCAACTTCTACTCTATGCCATGCTGTTGTGTAGTCTGACACGTTAAAGCGCATTTTGAAGTTATCCAGGTAGTGTTGAAGCATGTCCCTGAACTTCTCTGGTACATAATACTTCTCTAGACTCATGTTGAACAACTAGTGTGGAATGCTGCCATATGCGTTGGCGATGTCTAACCACAACACTGTCAGATCACCTTTGTTTTCACTTGGCATCCTGGATGATCTTAGTTAAGATACTTGTGTGCTCAAGGAAACCAGGTACTCCTGAAACCCCACCTTTCTGAACTAAAGTATCGATATATTTGTTCTCCAGCATGTATTTCGTCAGCCTCCGGGCAAGAATGGCTAGGCATATCTTCCCTTGCACGATTAGAATGGATATTGTTCTGAATTGCTTGATTCCTGACGAATTCTCTTCCTTCGGAATAAAGATGCCCTCTGCACTTAGCCAGCTCTCTCTCAACTTGTCTCATCTCCATATGACCTTTATTAGCTTCCAAAGTATTCTGCTTAGTCTTGTACAGTATTTGTAAACCTTCTAAGGAACACCATTTGGTCCAGGGTCTGATGTTGTCCTTCCATCTTTTATTTTGCCCTTCAGTTCTTGCAGTCTTGGTCCTGAACTGTCAATTGGAACTGCTGGTTCTTCTGGGTTTATAAGTTTGGACTGATCTCCAAGGTCTTTCTCTCTATCTGGATCACTGTGGGTTTTTCTCAAGTGTTCTTCTACCTCCTTCTTCGGATATTCAAGTCTCCCTGACATTTTGTCTCCTAGCAGCTTTTTGACGAAGTCAAACAGATTGGCACTAAAGTGTGCTCTCTTATGTATACGCTCCCTTCTGTTCTTTCTGATGTGTTCTGCTCCTCTCAGTGTCTGTCTTCAGCCTTTCACGTAGGTTATTTCTGAGGTCACTCAGCCCCTTTTTCTCTTCATCCACTGCATTGCGATACCTTCTTGTCAGCCGTCGAAGCTCTGCTCTTATGTTCGCAATCTCCCGAAGTCTACGGTATTGGCATTGTATTTCTCTGCTTCTTCTCTTCTATCCCAAACCGATATTTTCCCATACTACAGATGATGGTGACCATGGCTTCTAACTTTCTGTCAACACTTTCTGCCCATGTTACTTCCTCATCAAACTGTTTATATGCTGTTTTGTTTGAATTCACAGGCCATTTCACTCTTACTTTCTGTTGACTAATACTCTCGTTTACCGTTGCAGCCCTTTCCTGAGTATCCAACTCCTGTCTCCGGCTCCAATCCACCTGAGCAACTATATTCTCCACCTCGTTGCTGGACTCATTTTAATCCTCTAGCACTGGGAGATGCTGGACACTGTGGTGCGTATCCAGGTCTATCTCCTCCTCCATCTCACCGGGTTGCCCTGTGCGTTGTACTAGATTCAGGATCGGAGGACAGCCCATCTTGGCACGGTGAATTGTAAGCTCCCTCTCGTTTTTGTTGTAATTTTGTTTTACATGTTTTGCCACAACTGTAGACTCTAGATGTGTCTGTATTCTGGCTCGTTGTCCGTTGATCAGTCATATTTGTCTTCTATTACTGTCTTGTATTCTGCATATCCATTTATCATGCTTCTTGTACAATATATTTATAGTATATTATTTATACACAATATGAAAAGAAGTGACCATCACACGGATTGATACATTTGCAAGCAATACAACATGTGAACTAAGAAATTACTAAGTAGAGTCAGGCATTAGGCTCTTGAAGATGTTATCACTAGTCTTTGAATTTAGTCTCAATATATCATTAGGAACAAAAAGTGGTTTCATGATTTGATTTATGAATTTGTATATAAATAGACAGTTTTATTTACGAACATTTCATGCGTGACAATATTCCATATTATATAAAAAAAAGTGTGTGTTCCGGATCGGTTCTTTAAGACAAGATCTCTTTCTTATATACATTCGCTGGAACAAGCGGAGCAATTTAGTTCAAAACTAAGTTGATGGATCTTTGGCTTTTACTCTTTTCAATTATATATTTAGTGAAATATTAATAACAATATGAAAGAATAATAAAGGATAATAATTGAATTCATATAGTAATTAGAGTAAGTCAAGATTTCCTCCAAAACATCACGATTGCGAATGTTAGATGCCCTCAAAATCTCTCCAATTGTTTTATAGCAAGCAAAAATGGAAAAACTCTAAGGACAATATCGAGAATTTTTTTTTTTGAATTTTTTTTTTTGAGGGAGGTTGGTTGGTTGTTGGTTGTTATGGGTTTAACGCCATTTTTCAGCATATGATAGGCTATACATGGCGGTCAGTATATTTGGTGGAGGAAGAACCCGAGAAAAGCCCGGGAAGAACCACCGACCCACGGGAAGCTACTGGCAAACTTTCTCACATACACACGTTGGCCGAGCCCGAGACTCGAACCCACGAGGAAAGAGGTGAGATGTAAGTGATCTGTAAAGGCGAGCGCCTTAGACCACTCGGCCACCCGGGGCCCCTGGGGGGGGGGGGGGGGGAGAGGGGGATTATTAATTATAGTTTTCTGATAGAGATATTGGTCAAATATACATTTTTTGTTCATTAAGGTTGTATCAGTAAGTGTTTTTATCCAAGCATTTCACACTTGATTTAAAGACTATTCAACATCTCCAACTGTTTTTCTTTAACATCTTAAAGGTCAAGATTGACGACTGACCGGTAGGGCAAAAGTAGGCTGGTAGACCTAATTGTTTGTCTGATAGTGACTGGCTTGTTAAATCTAGTTCGTTTTTAACATGTGGATGAAATGAGGTGGAAAAAGCCTATTATTAATTACTCAATCGTGTCGTGTCTGGCAATGTATGCTAATTGACAGTGGGTTCCGGCACACTAACACTTTGAAGCTTGATGAGAATCAAACCAGAATCCTTCAGGTTACGAGTCCAACGCCGTAACCACTGACACATTGCGGCTCCCAAACCAGTCATATTACACGCAATGTATGAATCACCTAGACACGTCTCAGGGTGCACCTGCCTATCAATATTTCTTGAATCAACAGTTCGATGTTAAGTCGACATCCGACTGCATGAAAACGAGACCAGACAGTATAATCTGGCTTTTATAGCGCTGTCGTTTTGTTTCTTCTTCTTTTTTTTGTTTTTTGTTTTTTGTTTTTTTGAAGATTGATGCTTTTAATATAATCAAAATGACAAAGATTCAGGCCAGTATTTTTATTTTGTACAATATCACAAACAGAAAAACAAACAGATAACAAGAATTTAACCTGGCCCTTACCAGGCACAATATTTTTAAAACAACTATTTGTATAATTTTCCCTCATGTAAACTATTCAGATGCTAGAAGACTTTCCAAGATAAGATACTCATTATGAATGTGATGGAAAATTGTAGGGCACAAATGTGTAATTTAGACCAATTTTATTGGCCCAAATTCCTTCCATCCATTTATATTATGTCAGTAACATTTTAAAATCTTTACACATTTCTTGTAAGCTATACAATAAATTAGATTTGAACCACCCAGAATGTCATTCTTATCCTGAATTTATCTCAGTTAATATTTGCCGATGAGTGATTGATTATTATTAAAACAAAATCAGGTTTCCGGACCAACATGTAAGTTCTCAGATCTTTTTGTACATTTTCGTGACAATAAATAGCCTTGCCGAATTCCACAGCTATTATCCGTAATTGACGCGTCAGTTAAGAAGACCGTATTGTCTATCTGGACTCAGTATACAACTATTTTACTATAAATTCTCCACATTTGCTTTTCAGAACTTTTTAAATACCCCTCGTATATTCTCTTACTTGCTTTTCAGTAATGAACTTCCAGTTTTTCAATTCTAAATAAATCATATATTAATCAAAAGTATCTTCCTAGTCAAACTTACAATGAAGTTCATGTCATAGGTTATCCGGCATTTTTTTTAGAGGCTGAACTGCATACAAAGCAACGTGACGTGGGTCAAAGATCTCGTTTGCGTGACAAAGTAACGTGGCATGGGTCAAAGATCTCGTTTGCGTGACAGGATCGATGTCTAATTACTCACTGTAAACTGGAGCCAGAAAAACACACAGATAATCACGCCATATTCCTCGTCTTCTAAATAATAAACAAAATCCTTTAAATCTGTACCAAAAATGTCTAAATCTAATTCAAGGATCATCACCAAAAAAAGAGAGAATAATACTAAAAATAACAAAGTCCTACATTCTTGGGTACTGATCCGGAAGTAATAATTGTGATCTGAGTTCATTTAGATACAGTAGACCGTATCAGTTTTCGCGTAAAGAAGCTCTAATGTTGGAACACTCCAGGGTACTAAAATAACTCAGGGTCGTAATAAATAGCTATTGGCTGGCTTAGCTTCCGTAAGGTTGTTACTTTATAACGTTGAGATCCTTTTACCAGTACCAGTTCTTCTTAACGATAGACGTTCAATATCTAGTCGTATTCCAGATAACTGTTCCTACCATAAACAGCAGATACTTACATTCATGTCATTCATTTACCTATGTCACAATCCAAAAGTTCACATTTTTCTTTAACCCCGATAAAGTTCGCTAGCAAACAACTAGCAACCCATCGCTATGTTTTGCCGTAGCCACCCTTATAAAAGAGAAAACTTTGGATATCTCGCTTCAACTAATGACATGCTTCTCAAATTCTGCTACCAATGGATAGATTTGTCTATGTTGAACTTTAGTGAAATGAAACACTATCATTATTTGTTGACATTGAAGATACATTTCATTTCTGTCTTCAAAAAATGACTTTATCATGGGAAAATTATCACATTTTGTCTTGAAAGAATGGCTTTATCATGGGATAATTGTATTCAAAGAATGGCTTTATAAAGGGATTATTGCCTTCAAATAATGGCTTTATCACTGGATAATTGCCTTCAAAGAATGACTTTATCATGGGATAACTGCCTTCAAATAATTGCTTTATCATAGGATAATTATCACATTTTGCCTTCAAAAAATGGGTTTATCATGGGATAATTGCCTTCAAAGAATGGCTTTATCATGGGATAATTATCACATTCATAATTGTAGCAATAGCGTGCAGAAGCGAAATATCTTTTAACACTTTTAAAAAAAATGTCACTCTTTTTGACTCAGCACAAAATATATCAAAAGAGAATCGCATGCTGCCTGCCCATAATTCATGTAATTAAAGGGACTGTTGACGTAGATTTAAAGAATTTCTGCAAAGAAAGTTTGATAAAAAAACAGGTCCGATGCAGTTAGGTCCTTTCTGCTAATTATACGGTTGCAAAGTGCATCATTGCAAAGATTTAGCATTGAAAAATGACATTTTGTGTCAAGACAAAAGTAGCTGACATTGTTCATAGTGTCTAAGTATTACAAATTGACCACAGTGCACTTTACACGTGTGAAAATAACAAAATGCCCATAACTGTATATGATATATAGAAAGATAGGTCGCTTTCTAGCTAGTTTGCTATGATCAAATACACAACAGTCCAATTAACATTGACATATTAAAAACAGAGCCATGGTGTATGAAAACACATTCGAACACGTTTAGCATTTTCAATGAAGGCAAACGTGTAGACATCAACCACAAAACAGAGTGAGGTTATGCCGGTCTGATTCATTAAAGCGATTGAGGATTGATCGAAGGCCAAAACAGTCGCTCTGGATTACTTGAGAAATGTTAATGTGTAATGAGCTAGAATAAGCATTTGTTGGTGAATAAAGACAGTTCTGTGCAATTCTGTGCACAAATGGTTTCTTTGTAATACATAAGGGAATTACAAATTTGTCATCCCTAATTGTCACACTTTCCAAAAATAAAAGTGCATCGCAATCATAATAAATTTAAAATCTGACAAAATGTGTCCCCTCCTTAGGGCATGGGACTTGCAGTTTATTAGGCTGCTGTTGAATACGATAGTGCCTGAAAGGCCATTACTCCTTAGGGCATGGGACTTGCAGTTTATTAGGCTGCTATTTAATACGACAGAGCCTAAAAGGCCATTACTCCTAAGGGCATGGGACTTGCAGTTTTTTAGGCTGCTATTGAATACGATAGAGCCTGAAAGGCCATTACTCCTTAGGGCATGGGACTTGCAGTTTATTAGGCTGCTATTTAATACGATAGAGCCTAAAAGGCCATTACTCCTTAGGGCATGGGACTTGCAGTTTATTAGGCTGCTATTGAATACGACAGTGCCTGCAAAGCCATTACTAATTCTTGAAAGAACATGCTGGTGGTGAACATACATAGATATCATATTCACTCTTGGAAGGTCGAGAGGAACGAGAAGACTAATATAAAGTTCAAAACCAAAGAAGCAAAAACAATAACTAGTTTAACCTAGTCACTGTTAAGTAAATACTGAATAGACAAACCGATTGTTTTGGGTCAGTTTGTCAATATAAAATTGATCATGTTGCTCCATCCATAACGCAAAATAAGTTAGTTACCAATCTTTTAATATAAGACACGGCTTATATAAGCTACGTTTTGTTGAAATGACTTGAACCCTTGTAACCAACAAAACAACAATATTCACAGCTGTGGTATGACAGAGCATCGTCAGTTTGACCTGAATAAACATATATATTTTATACGTATAGTTCTCGCGTCGAAGTATATTTACTTCACTAATATAGATATACATCGATTTTATGTAATTGAACCCTAATGGATACGCTTGATGGTGAAATATAATTCCAAGTGGGAAAATCACTCAAAGTAGTATCCTTTTTGTATCTTCCAAATTCATTTATCGATGTGTATTCATTTAAAATTGTGTTCTATTGCAGTGTACACAACAGAAAGGTCCTCTCAGTCTAGACCAACATAGAAATGGAATTTTACCGTTTCATCCTTAGAACAATACGGGAAATGACAGAGAAAGCACTGAACACAATTAAAATACGGAAGTGAATAACCATTTGTCCGATACTAATTTTAAACTCCTTTTTGGGCACAACATCCTTCATCTAAATTCATAAAGACATAATAATTCAATTGAAATGTGTAAATATGATAGTAGGAAATATAATTACCTATAAAGCAATAAGTATAAGTGTTACATATGACCAGTTGACTTACGAAGGTATATACCCTAGCACAATCCTGGCTGTATGCACACATCACCATGATTTAAATTTTATTTATGCATATAAATCTCACTAACAACGTTTATTTCCCCATACTAATATCATGAAAAGGCTGTGTTGCACAGTCTTTCTTATATATGAGTATTTCCTAAATTTTGTATCCTATGAAATTTTTGCTTCCCCCCCCCCCCCCCGCCCAACCCTCATATGACTAAGATAGGCATATAGTCATCAAAGTTACCATCAGATGACAGAGTCTAATAAGCCATCAAGATCATTTTAGCAAGCATTTTATATATGCTCTCAATTTGCAGCTGTTAAATTTTATAAACGTTTTAAGTGAAGTACACTTTCAAAAGGAAATGAGACAGTTTGATAATGTTCGAGTAGTTGCATCCAAAGTTTGAAACAGTATGGACAATTCATGGCAACGACAGCCTTACAGCTCATGGATTTAGAGTATGCCAATATCTGAACAATATGTAGAAATCGACTGAGAAAAGTCAGTTTCTTCAGGACTCTTTATATGCCAATAGAAGAAATAAAACACGAAGAATAAAAGTCATATATTTTGTGGGAAGACATATAAGTTTTGTTGAGGATATACAAGTTTTGTGGGAAGAGATATAAGTTTTGTGGAGGATATACAAGTTTTGTGGAAAGACATAAGTTTTGTGGGCCGATATACACGTTTTGTGGGAAGACATGTAAGTTTTGTGTCTATAGATGAAATTACGATAAGAAGAGATAAGACAATGGGGAAGAATGTGAAAAATAATTAGAGATGTCATTTCTGACTAACGAGCATGGCTCAGGTGACAGTCTGTATGTCATACGAACCGTACATTTTCCTTTAAAGCATCTATTTTCATCTTGAATTTTCATAGTCATATAGTACAATGCGTGGAATATGACCTTGACAAAAAGAAATTCTACAAAGTTAGCAACGAATTATAAAAGCCTTCTATCTTCTAAGACGTATTGTAGAAACATCGTTTTCTCAAGGAAACTAAAACTAAAAATAAAATTTTTACAAATCTTCAGATCCGGAAATCTTTATTGCTTTGTCGCCCACATATGACAAGCATAAAAACCACAATTCAAAACACTGACCTTAGCTTAAATATTTAATTTTTTAATCTCCTGAAGTTACGTAATATGTCTTTATTTCATTTTCACAGTTTGTCCATTAGCGTTTTTTGCTACGAAGTGTGAAAAAACACTGTTACTCCATTAGTAATATGTAATGTACTAGTTACTAGGGGTTGTGACTAATAATATCCAATTCTTTTCAAATCCTACATTCTAAAATCTCCTTTAGTTTCATAAATTCATTTCACGTTGAAATACACCCAACGTTAATTGTCTGTAACCATCGCCGGTTTTAATTATAGGCAAAATAAATATCGCGTTTCTAATTTCTTATACGCGGTCAATTAAAAGCCCGAAACCATAATTCAAAAGCTTATAATGTGCGTACATTTGCTACATTCCTAAATTGAAGGATGAGGTAAATTAAAACTGTTTGTATCACAAAGATAGTTCTACCTGAGAGTTCTAGATTAGTCATACGGTCACAGTGTGCACGCTACCAGTAACAATTTTTTTTAATTTTTTTTTTTTGCGTTTGATGATTTCCCGCCATTGACATAATGTTGAGGACAGCCATGGCTTTTCATGCGCTTCAGATCAATTACAACAATGTACGGTAAACGAGGTCTCATTGTTAATTTTCTGCTTGCAATACCGTGTCTATAGTTATAAAAGACGACAACAACGCTAGCAATCCAACACCACACCTATGACTCCTGTACTCTGCAGAGCCGAGTTTATGAGAGTTGCTCTTAATTACTATCAGAATAAAATGTACAGATCTAGATCGAGCTTCCTCATTTCCAAAACCGACTAAACTTATTATTTTGGCGTTGCAAATGGGTTAAATGTTCGAAGACCCTAAGCTTCTAGAAGTTTTTATGCGGAAAACTATACAAATCAAATAAATCATATACCGAACGAGCAGAATACAGTATCAGATGCTACGCTATTAAAAACACAAAAGTCTAAAACAAACGAGCACATCGTATTTGTACAATACTTTACAAGTAGATAACAACTATCGAGCCCGATTCATTTTTGACATTTTAATAAAAGGAAATGACAGGTATAGAACTTACACTTGATGTAGATTTTGATAAAAGATTGCAAGACACGCTAACCTTTATTGTGAAAAATTACCAATGAATGGGCAATGCTAATTATTCTATTGAAAATCTTCAAAGATGCGGAAAATATACACGATTTCGTTCTATAATCATGTTATTGCAATCATGATTCTAGTTTGCTTGAAATTCAGTCTTTTACAAAGCAACGATTTCGATTACACCTGTGTGGAAAAATGTTGACATATTAAAGCTTCAATTGTTGTATAAGAACAATCAATTTTTCCTGTAAATACTTCCCTCCCACCAAGCATTACGTCCCACAACGCATTACGTCCACTTAGCATTACGTTCCACAAAGCATTACCTCCCACCAAGCATTACGTCACAATAAGCATTACCTCCCACCAAACATTACGTCCACTAAGCATTACGTCCCATTAAGCATTACGTCCCACTAAGCATTACGTCCACTAAGCATTATGTCCACTAAGCATTACATCCCACTTAGCAATCTCAAGGAAATTAAGCATTACGTCCCACCAAGCAATCTCAAGGCAATTGATGGACTAATATTCAGGGCCAGGGAACGTTTTAAAAAAATTTCTCGCATACTGTATATTATTCATTTTTCTATTTATTAAAGATATTAGATTTTGGATAAGTATGCAATGAATTTCGCCCGTATAAATATATAGTCGTGTGCAAACTGCAAAAGAAGAATCTTGTATAATTTCATTATTACAGAATAATTTTTTTAAATGCAGCTGAATGCATATATATTAAGCAATGTCTGCAGAGTTCAAAGTATGTAAAGTTATGAAAGCTACATAAGCAGGGCTTCTTTCAATTCATGCAGACAATGCTTTCCCCTGGTTTCAGACAAAAAATTAGAAGAGCACATATCTCACCATCTTTCAAAAATGTTAGGTCATCAGCTTTGCAGACGTACTGGAATTAATTACATACATCTGATTATTTTCTTGAGTTGCGAGGTGGGGGACAAACTAGATTGCTAGGGGCTGAGGCAGGCGTCGCCAAGTCTACCACCGCTCTTTCCAACGCCCCAGAACGACTAGCAAACGGTACGCCCATATTTGTTGTATAACGACCCGCCGCGGCTTCAAGCATGAAAAAAACTAGGTATGTTCGAAAATGATGCTTGGATAGACTCCTTGAGACATAAGGGCCGGCACGAACCCCTCGCTGGCCCCTGTCTCTGTATTGTCTTTATTTTTTTTTAAATATAAAGCAAAATATTGCCGTATTTGAGGTCGGCGCAAAACTGTGGTGACACTAATTTGTTGGTTTGTTCGGAGAGCGGGTCATAGACGTTTTGTTCCTACTGCCGCTTCACAATCTTTTTGTGTTCATTTAAGGCCCATGCGAACTTTCAAACGGAGATAGTGCTGTCAAGCATTGCATCAAAAAGTGTAACAAAGCTCTGAATATAAAGGTCATCAAGTTCATTGTTCATTGGTGACTCTGACTGTGACAGACTTGTTTGTAGCTGTGTTTGGAATGTACGCATCAAAGCAGGTAGTTGTTTCAACAAATGGTGACCGTGGCATTGATAGTTCACGACTTTCTACTGTGGATCTGCAGTTCATATTTTTTTCACAATAAATATGTTGTTACCAAGCGCAGCCGAAACGTTGTACCATCCTGGACTGAACGAAATCTCTCTAATTTATACACGGGTACCAGGACAAGTGCGGATCACCTGTTCTAGAGTCACCAGCTCAACTGGAGGATTAGTTAATACGATATTCATTTTCAGAACCAGCACACGTGCAGGAACGATGTTATTACAACAAGAACGTCAGAGAGAGAGAAAGAGAGAGAGAGAGAGAGAGAAAGAGAGAGAGAGAGAGAGAGAAACTTTATCGACTTAGTCGATAAGTATGTGCTACCTTAAGTCCGAAGATATTGTGAATAATTGGAACTCAGTGAGACATAGCGCTCTGACGAAATTGACTCTCGCTTGCGTTTGTGTCGTGTATGGGGCCAAGAATTTATTTGGGTTGTTTAGTTCCTTAACAGAATCTAGTTCTGCCCCCACTATACTGCGAGGGGTCCGTCTTACATAAACTTGAGATTGCCGGGGCGTTTTCCAGAAGGGCCAAGTTTATTGTGGTGCGCATCAAATTCAGCTAGGTGTTGTTCTAGTCCTCTTGTGGATACATCTTGCTTCAACCCAGCTGGCACATCGCTGCCCCCGGCACAAGAAGGGATTTCCGTCTGTAGCTCTTCTGTCTCATTGACTTCGGTGTTAAGTGTGGCTTCACCTCCTCTGGCAGATTCTCTTCACGACCGCCAGGGTTGGTCATTTCAAAGTCTTCAGCTATGTTTCATTATTAATCAAAGAAATAGTGCAACAAGCCTTAACATATTAAAGGAAGGGAACCTGAACAACAGTACTGTCAAACTTGTTAAAACGTAATCATGCCTCAATAGGGAATCATACTCGATCCAATCAGCTCCCTCGGCCGCGCGCTTGGTGCAAAGGGAGTGTAGAGCACTGTCGTTGTAACTAATACTCCGAACGCCATAGACCAAAAACCAGCAGCCTATTGTCAGACTTCCTAACCTCACTAAAAACGATGTCATTGTGCCCGGCACAGCTAGGCTGGCATCGCAATTGCTTTGAGTGGCTGCTCACCAGCACCTGACGCCAACTGTACAATTATAAAAAAAAAGAAGAAAAAAAAGAAGAAAAAAACGCCTAGGCCGCTCCATCGTCAGAAAGATCAATGTGAAGCTTGAAGAAACGAATTGGCCTGCATTGACGATGCCGGTATTTGGAGTGTCTGCAAGGATCTCTGGCTAGCGGAAAAAGAGCGGACTAACTCTGTCTGTCAGGGTATATAAAACGCCAACAATGTCGCTATGCGTGCTGGCAATGCCGCCGCTGCTACCCAGCCTGATGCGTCTATTTCTGCCTCGTTTGGGAACCGTTCTCTGTGCCTCTCGACTTCAAGCTGGTAAATGATCACATGCCATGCTACCAGTCTTGCACTTCAGACCACCTCACATTCGAGCTGACGTTTAGCGACTACAGTAGGGTAATCCAGAACACTAATGAGTGGGCGTGCTTCATTCTCAACGGTATCTCTCTGGAGTACGACGTTGTGATCCACGCAAAACTCGCTCGCACGATCAAGCAGCAGTACATAGTAAAATTGGCAATCTTGTACACCCGAGTGCTCTGCTATCACAGGATGGTGGTGAATAAGAACGACGAAACGTGAAACATCAACCTGAACATTCTGAAAAAAACATTAAGGCAATAGTTTTTCTCTTCGATGATGCGGTAAAGAGTGCTTCATTTGAGCGTGATACGAGACATTTCTACAATCCCCTTATTAACGAGGTGTCGGTGACGATCGAGGGCATCCCCAGCCAGATCTATGCACATGGGCAGTCGAGATACCAGCAGTGGAAAGAGACCCTAAAATAATGGCCAGGGAGCCTATCCAAGATACGAAGTTGCCGTCAATTGATGTTTGCATGTTTTACCAAAACCAGTTTGCCCTTGTAATCGATATGAGGTCAACGGAAGACATGTAGCTCCACAAGTCAGGAATACATATCGAAAACACGAGGGAATGCATAACGCTGCAAATTGAAAAGACAGCCCAGACGGCAGGTTTGTTAATAAGTACTTATACATCATCATGGACCCACAGTTCAGCATACAAAATGGCCAATTTTTGTCAGTCATCTACTAGCCTGCTTTTCCTGCATGCGATCTTTGATAACTTACAACCACATTGCGCCATGATCGTCGGTCGCCGAGGCTGCGACAAGAGCGTGTCTTCCTGCGATCTGCTAGAATCGAGATATTAGGGCCACTTTGATTTTAGCGTCATCATCTGCTGTACTATACGTCTGAACAAGGCACAGTACGGGCCATGGGCCCGAGGTAAACAAGACGAGGCAGTATTTCTGGTGAACCCTGAGGGCTATGATCTGGATGGACTACTTTGAATAATCGCTAACAAGTTCGAGGAAACCACAACGCTTTTTCTACTCGACGATTGCGCCTTTCTTTCTGGTGTCCTGCATAAGGAAATGGCCCTTACTAAGCTTGCCTATGTTAGTTGCCATGCCGGCATTAGCGTGTAGGTCATAATTCAAAAGTACAACGCTGTTGCCAGTGACTTTCACGAGCAGACCTTGTGTATAGTCCTTTTCTAATGCAAAGACGAAAACACATTTAGGGACACGCAAAGAAAAAACAATATCTTTGAAGCCGAGCGTCGAGCAGAAGTCTAAGACTTTCTCAGAAAGGAGAGTTTTGGTAAGCTACTTTGGCGTACAAACCCACCAGTAACCTACCATATTGTTTAGGCTCCCCGCTACTGTGCTGGCGTAATGTGGTGACTTCATATTTTGCACGCTACCAGCCACGCTATAACACTTGTAACCTTAACCTATATTATATATAATCTAATTAGAGTTAAGCCCTCAACCAACTATATCCAAAACTTCACAAGAACTATGGTGGCTGCTGAAAGTGACATTGATGTTGACGAGATACTACATCGATTTACAACTCAAGGGCGAGAAACGGACAATTCGGCAGTCGGAACGACGGTCAGTCACGTAGCGGTTCCCGCACACGACGAATCAACACTAGCACACCAGCATGATCGCATGTCTGAGTTGATGACTTCTAGAGCAGAGAAAGAATACATACACTGACCTCTTACTTCTGCCGGCCTTTTGGTAATGAGAGACGAAGACATAGCAAAGACGAGGCTAAACTTGGGGGCCAAGATGACTGTTTCGCTGGGGTCGTCTCTGCTCAGACTGTACACAGCATTTGTAAGCCATTATCTGTCTATAGATAACCGCGAACGTCTTGTTTGTGATTTAAAAATGATCCAATCTGGACTATTTGTCGAACATCAGCAGTCACCTTTACCTTAAGTACGGTGCGGTAATTGCACGCATTGCAGCTGGCATAATTACACATATAATCGTGTTTATTTTTAAAATGAATAACGACACAAATTAAAAGCATAACTGACAATGGACACGTTAGCAAAACCTACAAAGGATGCATCAGCAGAATAATCCCAAGACGTGATACACGTTACCTAGGTTAAAGACCCAGGAAGAGTTGCTGCTGGTAAAAGACTTGCCGATGTGATGAAACGAAACAACGCCGGGCTGAAAAATGTGGATACTGCCGACATGCATGCCGCTCAAGTCAAAACAACGGCCCAAGAAAAACAGAAGGCGATCCCATCTTATGTTCTCTGGGGCAGCATAGCTATGGTAGCTGGCATCTTTACACCTCATCCCGTGCGCCAGTACAAGTTTGCGGGACACAGGTGCATGCGCAGCCAACACAAATGGGAAAGCAACGTCTGGGGATCCGTCGGAATGACAAGCACCGCAGGTGCCCGCAGCATCTATTAGACATACGCATGACCCCTTTCACATGAAATAGTAGTGTGTGTTGCGCGTGTCGTTAAAACAAAATAACATAAACTTGTTAATCGCGGGACGTAGGTGCAAGATGTCTACACTACCGTGCGACAAGGACCTCGGAAACCTCTTTTACCATTAAGTACTATTCCGCGACCTTGAAGTTTGGAATAAATGATTGACAAACGCTTATTAAAAATGAAAACGGCATATCTTGGTCGCCTAGACTTAGAAGACGCAGCAAAGACCGTAACTATCACAGTGCTGAGCCTTTGGACGCAGGACATGGTCACTAAACAAGGCATCATTCTTGTTAATATCATCGTGTCCGTCTAAAGACAATAATGTTGCTTTCATGATCCGCGGGGCTATTGTAAACGCCATCGCCATCACTGGCTCAAACTTTCTTTTCCGTATGATAAATTCGAAAGATGCTGACGAGGAACGCGTCCGCCACGACATAGCGCTGGAAGAACTCTAAGCTGCGCAGGCTGAGACCGGCTCCCCGGTACTATATTATAGGCTTAGCAACGACGCGCGCTTATGCGTGGACTGCTACATGTTGTGCCCTCTGACACACAGCTATCAACGAGCCATGTCCTTAGTCTACATACATGTAGCTCAGGTCAAAGCCCGCAGTCTATCATTCCGACTCGTCGCACCGTTTCTTCTGACTTGGCATTCACACTTATGCTGGCAGTCGTTCCTGCTGCTCCCGACGTTCTTTTGCTGTTGCACTCCAAACAGGTTAAACCTCGTATTGTTCTTTGAGTGTCCTTGGGCATTGACAAGGCGGTCTACACTAAACTGCTGCGTGTCTTTTGGCTCGTAGATCCAGATCATTTCGATGTTGTAGGCGGCACAGCAGTTATTTTGCTGCTACCTAAGGTGGAGCACGTCGTCGACTTTAAGTGTGCGTGTCGTTTCGACGGCACAGTGGAAACTAGTGCCAGCAGGGGCTTGGTCTTGGTGCTTATACGCTATAAGCTTTATCGGAGAGCCTTGCAGATTTTCTGCTTATTAGGCGCTCGCTTAACCTCAGCCCCCTCAGCCGGTGGTGCAGCGAAACGCTGGAATTAAGACAGATGCCTCACGCGAGACACAGCTAAATATTCGAGGTTTGACTATTGGAGGTAGTCGGCCGCTATAACGGTCACATCGGCGATGTCATTTACCACAAGCTCCCGCTGCTCGTTTTTCCCTGCAACGGCAACAAATATGTTTTGGCGCCGGCTATCCTGTGGGTGGTACAAGAGACGGACCGGCCTCTCTGGAAAGGGCTTTTATGTCAGTGAGTTGCTGAGCCCTATCGCACACCACTGTGCGGGAGACCATGAGCATGTCAGCGGGCTTCCACTGCTTCAGAAGGAAACTCCAGCTGCGACAGACGGGAAGGGCTTTGCGCATCTCCTGGCACTGGACACTGTCAAGTTTGAGGCGTATATTCATTGTCAGGTTCTTAAGGACCTCGTCCTTGGCACGGTAGTTTTCCTCGTCCTCTTTGAACTGGTCGACATACTCTCTCAGCCAGTCGATCGGCAGTTCTCCGGCTATGAGTGGGGATTAACTTTGGTCACTACAGCAGACAACTTGAACGCCCCGCAGTTCTAGACATTTAAGAAAGGTCTTGAGAATGTGGCGGGGGATAATGTAAATCTCGTTCAAAATAAAAACCCGCGGAATGTATTTCTGACCAAAACGTTCTGGCGTCCATTGTTTTTAGCCGTTTCAGCGAAAGAAGCTGTGGTAGGTTTGTGCACGGATATCGCCATCGTGTTGTCACAGCATCTCTTTTGCGAGTCTGTGTGTCGGGGGTAAGAACGAGCTGGTTGCGGTTACAAAAGATGGCAATTGCGCATGTCGTCTTGCCAGAGCCTCCTGCGCCGTTGAGATAGGAAAGTCAGTGTATTGCCAGTGGATCGTTGGCACTGGGGTGTGTGGAGTCTGGTACTGAAGAAACCGCGAGAGCGACATCCACTATTCGGGCTTGGGCATGTAGGCTGCGTTGTCATTGGGGTCCAGGAGTCATTAACACGCCACTGTCCCCAGGAGCAAACTGCTGTTGCATTGCTCTGCTCGAGAGCAAGCAGGCTATGACATTTGATCTTGCATATAAGGGCGGCACATTCGTAACACTAACCCTTCCTTTGCATAGGCTTGAACTCAATCTAGTCGGGTCAGGTGCTCCAGCTTGATGTAAATAGAGTCAGTGGCAAACCTTACAGCCTCAATAGGAAACCTGTACAGCATGTTGATAAGGTTAACGCCCACGTAGCCAAGCATGGAAGCCCAGAGATGCGTGTACTGTGTCTGCAAGCTGTCGTAGTAAGTAATGAATTTGCCGTAGGACACCTTGTCATAACTAACCCAGCGAGTTGCTCTCGCGGCAGGTGCGCACGAGAAATCCAGCTATCCCCGCCAACCAGACAGGGATAACTGGATGGCACTCGGTAGCAAAGGCACAAGAGCGCAGCTGTGGAAATCCTGTGAAGTCCTGAGTGAGTTGTCCGTTAATGGCCACCCTGGTTATCTCGTTGCACCGGTGGTCAAACCGTTAAAAGTATGGGACACACTCTCACATACCCAAGACGCTGCCGGGGTAGCAGGCTGCCATGTCAAGATTCACAATCTCAGACACCTTGTAGCCATTGGGGCTGTTCCAGAGACCACCATGTCCAAACTAGACGCATGCCCGCTGGATGTCCTCCAGCATAGCTGCGAGGATTGACTTTCAGCTTTTTCGCTCTCGGGTAATACTAGCAGAGGCTAAAGACTTTGACTCGTCAGGGTTGACTGTGTGCTTGCTGCAGGCCGCAATAATCTGCAGGGTCTTCTCCTGTGTTCTAAAGTCCCGACTGTCGGCTAGTACAAACTACTCCACAAGGTTGGGGTCCATTTTTTTTTTTTGTCGTTTCTTCCACCAAGGACTCAAACTGCCTTTGGCTTGCCTTCCTTAATCCGCTGAATGGCGTTCCAGACGTCGCCCTCATAGTATTCAATGCTGCGCGTCTCTGGGAATTAGAAGTCTTGAAGTCAGGTGTTGATATTGTGGACGATAAGCTCTGCTATCTACCCCCTCGAGCGATAGTTGCCGCTGTTATAGATGTTACCTCCAGCCATGTCCTTCAAGATAACCGCACTCTGCTCCCTGAATATGTACAGTTTCACTAGAAGAAGACAACTCTGACAACGGCAAAGCACCTGATAACAAAAGACTCTGAGAAGCTCCAGTGTCCCTTAATATTTTAATAGGGATAGGTTTGGCAGAATCACCAAAAGGTGATATAGAACCTTCTGACATGAATGGTTCAAAAGTCTCCAAAATATAATCAGACTAGGGTTTGTTTGACCCAACAGTTGTATTGCTTTCAATACAAGACTGTGACCTTGACCTCTTTGAAATAAGAGCATTTCGAATATCTCTGTCTTTATTCTGTTGCTTTTTTTTCAACCCGAAGCAATCAGAAATGACGCGCCCTTTCTTTTTTACAATAATTGTACGTACTCAAAGATAAGGATTTCTGATCAGTCTTATCAGATGTTTGATTTCTAACAGTTGTGCTGTTTTGAAAGTTAGAAGTACTCGTTTGAGACTGAAATGGTTTTTTTTTTTTACCAGAAAACTGCTGAGAGGAAGACTTATTGACAAATGAAATTTTGTGAGTCAAGGAATAATCATCAGCCATACAAGCAGCATTTTCCAAAGTTTCCACTTTGTGCTCGTCAACATTGGTCTTGACATCACCATGGATACACCTCTTGAACTCTGAAGTTATCGTAATCTTGATCATCCTTCTTTGCTGAGCACCATCTATCAAATAGTTGTTCTTTTTCCCTTGCAAATTCGACATGAGTTTGTCCAGTTTCTTTTCTACAATTCCTAAACCTTTGTCGATATGCCTCTGGTACCAACTCATAAGCTTTCAAGATGTACGCCTTAACCACATCATAATCAGTGCTTTGTTGTACTGACAGTGAAGTGTAGACTTCACGAGCTTGGCCAGTAAGTACACTTTGTAATAACAAAGTCCAATACTCTCTTGGTCATTTCTATTTTTCAGCAATTTTCTCAAAGTGAAGAAAGCATTTATCTACTTCTTTTTCCTGAAAAGGGGGTACTAACCTAACATATCTGGTAACATCAAAACCTGAACTTGTGTGTAGAGGGAGGGGGAGGATGCCCCGCTTGCCAGTTCTAATTCTTTTATTTTATATTGCATTTATCTTTCTTGTCTTTACATCCATCTCTCTTTCTCTTCTCTCTGCATTTCCCTCTCCTCTTACTCTCTCTCTCTCTCTCTCTCTCTCTCTCTCTCTCTCTCTCTGGGGCTCTCTCTCTCTCTCTCTCTCTCTCTCTCTCTCTCTCTCTCTCTCTCTCTCTCTCTCTCTCTCTGCAATTCTGTTTCCCTCTTTCTGAATTTGAAGTTCCACCATTTCTTTCTGAAACTGAAGCTTTCTTAATTCTAATTCCAGATGGGTTTTTTATAGCTGTGATTCCATTAATTTCTTATCAAAACCAGATACAGCCTTATTAATTAAACCCAAAGCACTATTATCCAAAATTTCTTTCCCACCAGATATGGAATTAAAATATTCGTTATATCTAGCTTTGTTATTGACGCTTTCGCTTCAGAAAGATCATGATGTCTGGCAAGCTCGATCAACTCTTCCTTTTTCATAGGCTCTACCTATCTGGGTAGAACTTGAAACAAAGTTCTCAGCCTTAGATGACATTGTGAATACTTGCTGGTTTCACTATAGATTTTTCAAATGGGTGAAATGAAAATCTTTACCAGGGACAATGAAAATTCCAAAACAAAGTCAATGCTGTTAAACCCTAATACGCAAACAAAGATACATACATACATACATACATACATACATACATACATACATACATACATACATACATACATACATTTTCCACGATCATAGAACCACAGGACTAAGACTAGGACCTTCCATGGATTTTGTCTTCTACACAAGGTAGTTTTTACTATGCCATCAATCAATGGTCCATGATATTGTGATGATGACGAGTGACTGATTTATTGATTTAACCCTTTGATTGCCGTAACGCAGATAAAATCCTCGGATTAATCACTTTCTCTGCCACATTTATGATGATACCTGCTTCAACTGACCTGTACAAAGAACATACAACATTATGTACTGTCCTAATTGCATTTATTATTTGCAATCAATTACACTCAGGATAGATTAATTGCTTAGATAGCACAGTTTGGTAACATTGATTTCTATGACTTTCATTACCCTCAACCAAACTTAAGAGCACAACAGTCTCTTAGTGCTCTTTTATTCTTCGTATGTTTTCCGACAACTAGTATAGTATGTCAAGGGATGAACTGATGTCAAGGGCAAATTGTTTACCATGAAATTTGTCAGATTTGTAAAGATATTGTTGTCATCAAACGACAGTTACTTTTTATATCTCTTTTAATTAAAACCATCTTAACATAGATTGGGGTTGGACTTTTATATTTTTTTTTCACGTCCCGAGACTTAAATAGTCTCGGTTACGTAATATATGATAGAGACATACCTATTTGACAATATGATTATTGGATCGGATTTCGTGTGTGAAGACAACACGACTCTAAGTCAAACAGTTTGTATAATTCTGTTATCATGTACAAATAAAACAAATAAAGAACTGTCAGTTCAATGAATTAGGATAATGAAAGATACAGCAAGAATGCTCTATGAAATAGGATTGACCAGGTTTATGGATATCAGATTCATTACGTACTCTATGCAATTTGTTAAAATCCCCCCCCCCCCCCAAACATTAAAAAAAGTGAAGGGAAAGGAAAATGTCGAGGAATTTACTTTTCTTTTCAAAAATATACTTAAAGCAGAAAAAAGTCTCCATCCCACTTGTTTATCACCTATGAGATCATTGTTTGGGCTAACGCAATGTGCGTAACTTGAAGAATTAAAATCTTTGCTTCTGTGGATGAATCTGATCTATTTTCCACGATCATATAACCTGAGGACGGGGACTAAGACCTTCCATGGATTTTGTCTTCTAGACAAGATGGTTTTTACTATGCCATCAATCAATGGTCCATGATAGTGTGATGATGACGAGTGACTGATTTATTGATTGAACCCTTGTGATTCATCTAACGCAAATAAAATCCTCGGATTAATCACTTTCTCTGCCACATTTATGACGATGCCTCCTTCAACTGACCCGTACAAAGAACACACAGCATTGTGTACTGTCCTAATTGCATTTATTATTTGCAATTAATAACACTCTGGATAGATTAATCATTTAGATAGCACGACTGGTAGCATTGATTCCGTTACATTTTCTATGCGTTGCACGCGCTGACTCATAATTATCTCTGCATTTGTAATTAAGACGCACAAATTTACAAATTTACCGGAACTCTCAAGGCAAAATCAAAGAAAAAAATACATTTAGAAGTCAACCAAGGGACATCAGTGTTATTATGCCCTTGTATTAGTGTATAAAATATATCCGTGGGCGAATTACATAGAAAGATATGCTGTTTTGGACTATGATTGCTTACATATAGATTGTAGACTTTAATATTACGCAGTATTTATTTGTGTCATTAGCTCCTAATTGTACATACATCATGGTCAATCTATTTAAATAATTCTAGTAAGTTTCAATGTTAAACATTAATCTATCATATTATTCTCCTATGCAAAATATGACAAATTTATTATATGTTGACGTGTCTAAAAAACATGTGCAGAGTTGAACAGGATTAGACATAGTAATGTATGTCATTCGTGATGTATAATTTGATAAAAAAAAGAAAAAGTTAGCATATACAAACGCAACTCTGTGTGTATGTATGCATCTGGCTTTCATCTCTCTCTCTCTCTCTCTCTCTCTCTCTCTCTCTCTCTCTCTCTCTCTCTCTCTCTCTCTCATTCATATTTCATTATTATGTCTTCATTCAAAACTATAAAGCAAATGCATTTTGAACGCGCAAAACCAAAAGTTTGTGGTGCACGTTCTCTTCTCAAACCATTCTACCTCTGAAAGAAATAATGAAAGCAACCGCTGTGAATATTAAAAACATGACCGCGACACAGCATATAGCCCATTTCTGTAGATATATGTTGGTTCTTCATGTGATAGACACAATAACCCGCTAGTTTATTATTGTTACACAACTTTTTATTTTTATAACTCATATTGTAAATTCCCCCTAATGTTTATTCTAACATGTAGGAGTCCAGACTTTTTCCTAGATTTGGTGTTTGGTGTTTGTTTTGCTTATGTAAGCTGTTTATTCCCCCGACGAAGAGCTTGTTTAGCTCGAAACGTTGGGAAACCGTTTAGAATTTGCGCCGTTTGCTTCTGTGTGTGTGTGTGTGTCGTATCTAACTCGTCATAGGACTGGTTTTCTGACCATTGAAGTTTCGAATAAGAAACTTTGAACCGATGGGAGAATGGACTTGATGGTTCTTCATTGAAGTACTAGCCCAGTTTGACACTAATTGGCTATTATTTCTGCAAAAATGCTCTAAAGACGGAGGGTGTAGTCAGCTCTGTAAAAATATATTTGTTCAAATCTTTTCCATGAGAAGAGCAGCTTCTGTATGCTTGAAATAAATAATGAAATTTTGGTACCACCGGAATAAGTTTTTTCAGGGAATCCCAGTATAAGATAATGTCCGTAGCGAGACATATAATTGTCGAAAATAGAAAATCTGAGCTATTGTTATAAAAAAAGATAAATAAAAAAAATCTTCCAGCAAGAATGCAGAAATATTTTCCTCATCTATTCAGGAGAGTTCATTAGTTCGAATAATATATGCAAGAGACACTCCCCGTGTTCGCTATTGAAATACTTGAGCTGGCAATAAACGCGTCGATAAAATTATGGCCAAAATTGAAAATATGAACTATTAAGAGAAAAATGAAGATATATAAATGATTTCTACGAAATAGAATTGTAAAATATCACTCTTGTATCTCAAGCAGAATCCGTATTTTCCAAGAATATCATAAAAAAGGAACCTTAACATTAATAGTCTCAAGATAATGTATTACTAAACCTTACTCCAAAAGGAGCCAAACACAATTGACCAATTAACGCAAAATATCAGCAATATTTTAATAACTTAAATTCTTGCATGCGTTATAACAATAATGTTTCAATCATATTAAAGTTTAGCTATCATAACATTACACAGATGCTCTCCGTAGCACGTTTCTTCGTGTGCACCAATATCTGTTAAGACGGTTTTAGCTACCCCATCCCTCTCCCCTTAACTATTATTGGAAGTCTGTCTAAACTTGTCGTTATCGATCAGACTTTTTTTAGACCAATTATACTGAAGTAAATATAATTTGCGTATGTTATATGATGTTTAAAACCGAAATCTTTACATTTCTTCTTAAAATTTTTAATATTTTCATTTATTATTTAGCAAAATCTTCATACGATAACGAAACCATATAAATGCGCTAAAGTATGCGTGTTGAACTATGCCCTCCATCCGCAAAAATACTTTTTATTTATTTTGTTTCGTTTGTAATTGTATTCCGGCTAGTTTCATAGTAATAAAGCCGCCAGTTGAATTTCGTATAAAGAAAGCAGTGAGGTTACTACTCTGTCCATATTTGACAAAAATAGAACTTGACCATTTAAAAAAGAAATATTTATATAGCATACAGCTTTCAAAGAAACAAATGGGACAACATGTAAATTTTCTGATGAAACAAAATGACAGCAGAGTCTTCAAGGTGTAAGGAAAGCATGAATAGAAAATGCTGAAGGCAAAGTTGATACATAAAGGTTTTTACAGAAACATTAAGAATCAGAAAGTTAAATAACAGAATAATGTAGACTAGCGCACGGTGTATTACATAAATATTAGAATAATATAGACTAGGTCATGATGTATTGCATCAAAATCAGAATAATATAGACTAGGTCATGTATTGCATAAATATCAGAACAATATAGACTAGCACACGATGAATTGTATTAATAACAGAACAATATAGATATATACTTGAAAAATAATATAAAGCTACTTGAAATATATAAAATAAGTTGCTAGCTTTCATTTTCGACATAAGATGTAATAAATTATGTTCTTCATGTTTTATATGAAAATCTGTAAAGCCCTAGGAAAAGTGTCGGTGAAAACTGCCGTAACTTTAACACCAGTGTTTTTCTCATAGATCTTCAGCAGCAAGCACAATTAAAGAGAGCTGGTTGATCAGAGTATGTGCTACTACCAATACACCCTGAAAGCTGTGGACTTTTGTGATTGTTTACTACTTGCAACACACTCTTAAAGCTGTGGACTTTATGGTTGTTTACTACTGCGCTGCTTGCAATACGCCCTGAAAGCTGGGGACTGGTATGGTTGTTTACTACTGTGCTAGTTTGCCACCATGTGAGACATGACCAGTGTGAACATATGCGTGGAGGACTCCAAGTAGATTGCTGCAGAAAATGTACACGAAACATGCCAAATTCGTAAATGTTTGGTAATAGATGACCATCTAAAGACACACAAGGCTCCAATCTTCATGATGTATTGCTTACCAATGCAATATTCTTCTTATGACTGTCAGTGATTAATTTCAGTGTCATGTATTGAATATAAATAAGATAGCAAAGACCTAGCTGTATCAATCGAGATTGTCCAGAAATAAATCCGAAACAATTTGTACAGCAATAATGTAGCTTTATGTAATAGCAAACACTTTTTAGTGTACAAATTTAAATTTGTTTAAAGTGGCAATTACAGTACAACTTTTAGTTATTTATTTTTCGTGTGGGAGTATGGGAACTGTGCAAGCTTTTGTGTGTGATAGAGAATCCCTTCGGAAGTCACAGTATATAATTGTGTACTAGTCGGGGTCAACTGCAAACAACATAGATCCTGATCTGCCGGCACATGATGCGACGGCAGATCAGGGTCTATGTCGTTTGTTCTACTGATTTGCCCTAATAAAATGCATAGATCCAGATCTGCCGGCGTATTATGCGACGACAGATCTGGGTCTATGCTGTTTGTAATTGGATCCATGTAATAGGCGAGTATAGACGATACTGCGTTCTTTTAATGCATCAACAATTCTAGAGAATTTTTGTTGATAACATACATCATTTTACCTAAAATGGCCAATATAACACGTTTTGTTTTAAACATTGCTTTGTCCAAACAAAAGGAACATAGTTGCTATTGTTATATCAAATGACTGAATCAAAGCGGAATGAGATAAGTTTTTCCATCACAACGCGCGAGCATGTCTGAAAGTTTCCGCTGCTCATTCTATACTTCTGTATATATCGTGCATTTCAAACGTCTTTTTGTGTGCACTCTTTGATTAAACAAAACAATAACAATTACCACAAAATACATACATGATAACATCTTTTTGAATCTAAGACATTCTTTTCTTAGCTTTAACAGCTTAAAGCCATCTATGGTATATCGTGCATAGAAACAAAGATTTTTAGTTGACAGGAAGTAGATGAATGGCCATCTTATCGATGATCCAAGGTCAAAGTTAGATAACGAAATTTCATTGTTGCTGAACGCAAGAACCATATTCAAAACTATATACACTGAATGGAAGAATGTACACAATGATATTGAATAGGACGTCTGTACCCTTCAAGCAACAAGAACAACGATAATAAATTCACAAAACAAGAACAACATCAACAATAACAACAAAACAGGTGAAGTTTTATAGTTTTATCCTGGAGGGAAATGTTACGATTTTATGAATGTATTTCCATCGCGGAGGCCTGCTGAATATTCTGTGAAAAAGTCATTGTTACCGACCAAACAATCAGAAAGATAATCAAAAAATCACAATTTAAGGGATACATTTTTAGATATTTATTGAAACTGGGGCCAGGCTGTAAGACTTAAAGATAACATAAACTGAACACATCATCAGGAACGCATACTGTCAGGAACGCATATTGTATAAGTCAAAATTCTTTTGATTCAAGATTCTTGATCGTGAGAGTATATAATTATGCAGAGAGTCCTAAGTAAATTAACTAAATATGGCCGAGAAGCAAAATCAATGCCATGGAATCCTTAAATGGTTGAAACTTCATTCACAGGTTTAAAAGCTGCAGCCATAAATAAATACATAGCTACGACATGTATAGAATTAAAAATTTAAAGTTGTTTTGTTAAAAATTGAAAATGACAAATTATTCGATTATTGTGTTTTTTAATCCGAACGACCTCCATCAATAGTGGATCAAGTATTTCAAGATATAGTGACTTGTAGAAAAGTATCGACCACTTATAAGCACTATATCAAAATTTCAATAAAGAGAAACTAAGTCTATACCATTTTTAGCACAAAGAACTCATTCATAAAAACACTCTACACATACCATCCTATTTTTCGTTTGAACTTGATGCAGTCTGACTCTATCAAAATAAACCGTGATCGGAGTGCTTACTCTTTTTGGTCATTGTTTATTTAGCGTGAAAGTTGTCTCTTGTGTTACCATAAAAGAAAAGTTGTATCAGTAATCTTCCCTACCGAGTAAAATTGTTTTCAGCACGCAAAGAACACACATTTGGAACCAGTTTAAATACTCCTGCTTAAATAGTGAGACGATCCTGTTATTGATATTGAATAGGGTACATCAGATATATTTTGACCTTGACCTCATATTTGATCTCGGGAACTAATCTCCCAAAACAACCAACATGCTGCTCAGAACGATTGAACGCTCTGTGCTTTACAAAGTACCATACCATGCTTTCCTCCGCCCGAACGAACATCGTCATCTTATAAAGTAGTACAAGTGAACTGCGTGTGAAGTGTAATAATGAAGATAAATTTTACAACATTGCAAAACACATTTTTACTGAGTCAGAAACAGATTAAAAAATGCCTCTCCCTCTCTCTCACTCTCAAAACGTACAACAAAAATGTCATTGAACTTCGGTGTTTCCATTGAAGACAAAAACTGTTAAAGTCTGATTCACTTTGTTGTAAACATAACTCAGTACCACACTGTTGACAAAACAAGATAGTTGAATACGAAATGATAGCAGATAAAATAAATATTAAATGTAACTCTTGATCTTTCCAGAGACGTCTTTGAAAACCTCGATTGTCCAAAGTACTGCCTTTAGCTCTGCTGTAAATATCGAGCTCTTTCCTTTCGAAGTGTGGTTTTAACAAATCATTTAAGAAAATCATGTTATACGTCAATGTTTTTATCAGACAAGAGGTTTTATACAATTGGTACAGATTCTACTTTAATTATTCGCCAAGAAATAACCAGTAGTACAATTAGGTTATGGCAATAAAGATCAAATCTTTATTGATGATAATAAATCAGAAAAGAGTTTATAAGGATTGTAATAATTTCTAGATGATCAAAACGACTGTGCTAACATTCCAGTATAATTGTCTACCACGGTTAGGCAATGAATTTTAGCAGGTACTTCCCGCCCACTGAGTGGTCTTTTCAAGCAATGGAGGTTATTCGAACATTAACAACCCTAAAAATGAACTAATGTCAATGAATGCATCATGGAACGGTTTTCAATATACTACTTCTTGTAATGCTTTTGTAATCTTGGAAAACATCAGAGAACCGACGAGTATACAGTTTTTTTCACCTAAGCCATTACCACCCTAGGCATAGAAGTAAGCAGTTGGAAGTAGAAAATATTACCACCCCTAGGTATACAAGTAAGCAGTTGGAAGTAGAAAATATTACCACCCCTAGGTATAGAAGTAAGCAGTTGAAAGTAGAAAATATTACCACCCCTAGGTATAGAAGTAAGCAGTTGAAAGTAGAAAATATTACCACCCTAGGCATAGAAGTAAGCAGTTGGAAGTAGAAAATATTACCACCCCTAGGTATAAAAGTAAGCAGTTGGAAGTAGAAAATATTACCACCCCTAGGTATAGAAGTAAGCAGTTGAAAGTAGAAAATATTATCACCCCTAGGTATAGAAGTAAGCAGTTGAAAGTAGAAAATATTACCACCCCTAGGTATAGAAGTAAGCAGTTGGAAGTAGATAATAGTGCCCAACTGGTATGCATAATCCCAAAGAAAATAATGCGTCCTTGGATTAGTCTGAAACATTTAAAGATCAGTGATGTGCTAGACTGTAGTTTGATTAAGCAACTAAAGATAACGAATAGCGAATAATGTCTTATTGTAGAATCTACAGATTTTTTACTTATTTCTGGACCTTTGACCTATATACTGCAGAACATTACATTCGTGCTTTCAACCATTTCTAATTTCTCCTGATAAAAACGGCATTTGAAATGTTTCGATAAATGTTTAAGTTCGTCAGAGATTAACAGAATAATAATGGTCTTCGAATAGTTTTTAAAGATGATATTCAGTATTTTTGGTACACATGAGTCGCTTCAAAAAGATCTTAAACAACGTTAGGAAGTATGCAAGTATCACTGCTTATTGATACATCTATCTCGTCTCTCTGGAGTTCATACAGGCATGGTTTATAGATAGGAAGTATGTTAGTATTACTGTTTATTGATACATCTATCTCGTCTCTCTAGAGTTCATACAGGCATGGTTTATAGATAGGAAATATGTTAGTATTACTGCTTATTGATACATATATCTCGTCTCTCTGGAATTCATACAGGCATGGTTTATAGATCGTTTCTGAGAATGGAAACGCTAAAAAATGTAAAATTCTTTGCATTTCGCTTTTTATTACAAATATTAAGTTTTATACGGTATTTATTTGTTCTGAAGAAAAGTATATAATACATCAATAACTCGAAAATTAAATTCCCTAACCTTTTGTAATGCTGTAAGAGCTGCGTTGTGCATGTTCATGTATTTTCTGACACTTTTCTTGAGAAAAGAGTAGAGCTTAATACATCATATTGTTTTACAAATACAAAAGCAAAAGACGTTGATGGTTGCTTTGCCGAACATTTCGGTTATAACATCTAATGTGTGCACTGTTAAACACTACTGACGCCACCAGCTCTTTATTGCTCTGCAGACGTACTAAAAACAAACACCGGAAAACGGCATCATTCGATCACTAGATAGGATCTCCATTATTTTACGAGAAGAGGAGAGAATAATCCATGATATTCTTTGAATTCGTTCATGAAGTGGTATTTAAACTCTTCCCAGTGCTCTTTAGAGACCAATCATGAGAACATCTCTGCCTGGTGTCGTTTTCTATGGCTGCAATATCTCATTGTTATATAGGTGTGAACTTAGAACTCCTTTCGATTTAAAACATTACCAAATATAGGCTTACATGATATCGTTCCGTGATTGGTTTATTATAACACAGAGACGCCAGAAAAAGTATTTGATTGGTAGCAAGAAAAGTGCACAGTTAGTCAGTTACTATTCAAATCGATGACGGTTGATGTTCAGGATAGCTCCATTGCATGTGGTCGACTAATTACAGAGCATAAAACATGTAGAAGAGATTTCTTATTGCTATATATTTCTTTTGTTAGGATACATGTATTTAGAGCTTGTTGAAATGTCACATAACACTGTGAAGATACTGCTTGAATGTTTAGAAACCTTTTTAAACGGGAATAATTATCGCACCTGTATGCAATTACGATATATGCCGATTCACCCTAGGCGAGTAAAATACGCAGATGCCACTCAACACTGAGGCAAGTTTATGTTTTAGACTTGTATGTAATCATCATTATTTGTGATCGAACAGGTCAAACAACTTTAATTTAATCGTAAATTTAATTTGTTCTGAAATTATCGGAGGCTAATTATAAAGATTTGACCACATACCTGTGTTGATCTCAATACTCTTCATTTATACCATGGAACTTGTATTATTTAGTTCTCTGTTTGTACTTGTGTACAACGGACACATCGCCAAGGAGGAGATAACCCCGATAGAATCACATGACAATTCCCTAGATACCATAAAGGCACCTGGACATTCATTTGTGTTGTCTTATAAACAAAAGTGTGACTGAGCTACACATCAGTGTTTTTGTGCTTTACCAATCAATGTAAAACATACTTTTAAGTTAGTAATTGCATGTTTGGGAAGGGAATAGAACCTTCTATAGACAATTTTGAATGATGAGTTTCATTCCTTTTGATGCAAACGTTCTATATCAGACACTCCAGTTAGTGGAATCAACCCTAATGTTGCAGCAAGTAAAAATATTTAACAGGATAACCATTCCGATTAGAGAAGAGAGGATCAATTATTGAACACTTACACTTAATATATACTTTTATTTGCGCCATATACGCATCAAAAAGCCTTAGACTTATCGTGATTTATTTGTGTTATTATACTGACTGTGAATAAAAGCCTGACACAGTTGAAAATTATTCAATGAACTGACCTTCGCGAGAAGACCTTGAAACAGTGCTTGAACGTGACAGGTGTAATTGGTTCAACAAACCTTAATTGAATTATATAGTAATTTAACAAATGTGAAGAAAAGGAAACAAGATTGATAATTGTAACAAGACTGATAAAAGTAGAAATATTAAAGTATTTTAATATTGCTATAGGTAGTATAATCGTATGGACAGTAGCATGAGGTAGTATAAATCATATGGACAGTAACATGAGGTAGTATAATCGTATGGACAGTAACATGAGGTATTATAATCGTATTACAGTAACATGAGGTAGTATAATCGTATGGACAGTAACATGATGTAGTATAATCGTATGGACAGTAACATGAGGTATTATAATCGTATTACAGTAACATGAGGTAGTATAATCGTATGGACAGTAACATGATGTAGTATAATGGTATGGACAGTAACATTAGGTAGTTTAATCGTATGGACAGTAACATGAGGTAGTTTAATCGTATGGATAGTAACATGAGGTAGTATAATCGTATGGACAGTAACATGAGGTAGTATAATCGTATGGACAGTAACATGATGTAGTATAATCGTATGGACAGTAATATGATGTAGTATAATCGTATGGACAGTAACATTAGGTAGTTTAATCGTATGGACAGTAACATGAGGTAGTTTAATCGTATGGATAGTAACATGAGGTAGTATAATCGTATGGACAGTAGCATCAGGTAGTATAACCGTATGGACAGTAACATGATGTAGTATAATCGTATGGACAGTAACATGAGGTAGTATAATCGTATGGACAGTAGCATGAGGTAGTATAAATCATATGGACAGTAACATGAGGTAGTATAATCGTATGGACAGTAACATGAGGTATTATAATCGTATGGACAGTAACATGAGGTAGTATAATCGTATGGACAGTAACATGATGTAGTATAATCGTATGGACAGTAACATGAGGTATTATAATCGTATTACAGTAACATGAGGTAGTATAATCGTATGGACAGTAACATGATGTAGTATAATCGTATGGACAGTAACATGAGGTAGTTTAATCGTATGGATAGTAACATGAGGTATTATAATCGTATTACAGTAACATGAGGTAGTATAATCGTATTACAGTAACATGATGTAGTATAATCGTACGGACAGTAACATGATGTAGTATAATCGTATGGACAGTAACATGAGGTATTATAATCGTATTACAGTAACATGAGGTAGTATAATCGTATGGACAGTAACATTAGGTAGTTTAATCGTATGGACAGTAACATGAGGTAGTTTAATCGTATGGATAGTAACATGAGGTAGTATAATCATATGGACAGTAGCATCAGGTAGTATAACCGTATGGACAGTAGCATCAGGTAGTATAATCATATGGACATTAACATGAGGTAGTTTAGTCGTATGGACAGTAGCATGAGGTAGTATAATCGTACAGACATTAACATGATGTATCATAATCATATGGACATTAACATGAGGTAGTATAATTGTATGGACAGTAACATGAGGTAGCATAATCGTATGGACAGTAGCATCAGGTAGTATAATTGTATGGACAGTAACATGAGGTAGTATAATCGTATGGACAGTAGCATCAGGTAGTATAATCGTACGGACCTTAACAAGATGTATTATGAGATAGTTTAAAGGTAGTTTGATCTTATGGACATTAACATGATGTAGTATAATCGTATGGAGATTAACATGGTGTAGTATAATCGTATGGACGGTAACATGATGTAGTATAATCGTATGGACAGTAACATGAGGTAGTATAATCATATGGACAGTAATATAATGTAGTATAATCATATGGACAGTAACATGATTTAGTATAATCGTATGGACAGTAATATGATGTAGTATAATGGTATGGACAGTAACATGATGTAGCATAATGGTATGGACAGTAACATGATGTAGCATAATGGTATGGACAGAAACATGATGTAGTATAATGGTATAGACAGTAATATGATGTAGCATAATGGTATAGACAGTAATATGATGTAGTATAATGGTATAGACAGTAATATGATGTAGTATAATGGTATAGACAGTAATATGATGTAGTATAATGGTATGGACAGTAATATGATGTAGTATAATGGTATGGACAGTAACATGATGTAGTATAATCGTATGGACAGTAGCATGATGTAGTATAATGGTATGAACGGTAACATGATGTAGTATAATGGTATGGACAGTAACATGATGTAGTATAATGGTATGGACAGTAACATGATGTAGTATAATGATATAGACAGTAACATGATGTAGTATAATGGTATGGACAGTAGCATGATGTAGTATAATGGTATGGACAGTAACATGATGTAGTATGATGGTATGGACAGTAGCATGATGCAGTATAATGTTATGGACAGTAGCATGATGTCGTATAATGTTATGGACAGTAGCATGATATGGTATAATCGTATGGACAGTAGCATGATGTAGTATAATGGTATGGACAGTAGCATGATGTAGTATAATGGTATGGACAGTAACATGATGTAGTATAATCGTATAGACAGTAGTATGAGGTTGTATAACGGTATGAACAGTAACATGATGTAGTATACTCGTATGGACAGTAACATGAGGAAGTATAATCGTATGGTGTGTAACATGATGTAGTATAATGGTATGGACAGTAACATGATGTAGTATATTCGTATGGACAGTAGCATGATGTAGTATAATGGTATGGACAGTAATATGATGTAGTATTATCGTATGGACAGTAACATGATGTAGTATAATCGTATGGACAGTAGCATGATGTAGTATAATGGTATGGACAGTAGCATGATATAGTATAAATCATATGGACAGTAACATGATATAGTATAATCGTATGGACAGTAACATGATGTAGTATAATCGTATGGACAGTAGCATGATGTAGTATAATGGTATGGACAGTAACATGATATAGTATAAATCATATGGACAGTAACATGATATAGTATAATCGTATGGACAGTAACATGATATAGTATAATCGTATGGACAGTAACATGATATAGCATAATCGTATGGACAGTAGCATGAGGTAGTATAATCGTATGGACAGTAACATGATGTAGTATAAATCATATGGACAGTAACATGATATAGTATTATCGTATGGACAGTAACATGATGTCTTACGGTCTAATGTTCTTTCTAATATTATTTAAGTAATGCTTTAAGTGATAGTAACTAACCTAATTTGCATAAATATTTCTTTTAACTGTGACAGGCAAATACACCTGTTTGAATTTAGAATGACACGAGGAACATTTCGCGATAAAAGTAACAATCGGAATTTATTTTCAATATGAACGGATAACAATTACAAATGAAATTTATTTACAATATGAATGGATCACAATTACAAATGAAATTTACTTACAATATGAACGGATCACAATTACAAATGAAATTTTTTTACGATATGAACTGATCACAATTAAAAATGAAATTTACTTACAATATGAACTGATCACAATTACAAATGAAATTTATTTACGATATGAACGGATCACAATTAAAAATGAAATTTACTTACAATATGAACGGATCATAATTACAAATGGAACTAGATTTTCTTTGGAATCTATCATATCAGAATCACGTTTGTTCCTCCTGTACACGATATGGTTTTTTAGAACTTACTGAGGTTTTGTAGTTTACTGCCTGTTCCTCATGTACACGATATGGTTTTTTAGAACTTACTGAGGTACTGTAGTTTACTGCCTGTTCCTCATGTACACGATATGGTTTTTTAGAACTTACTGAGGTTTTGTAGTTTACTGCCTGTTCCTCGTGTACACGATATGTTTTTTTAGAACTTATTGAGGTACTGTAGTTTACTGCCTGGTTTGTTTATTTTAAGGAGAGTTTACTATAATTATCTTTAGCCATTTAAAACAAACCCAGGTATCAAGGAAAAGTAAATGCGATGTTTTCAAAGATAAAACATATATTCTATTTTATACAAGTACTTTCATATGCTATTTCGATCAAGCATCCATTAAAACGTGGCGTTCATTTTATCCTTGACAGTCGAACATACCTTTCTAGGGAGGATGATTCCGTTATTACACATGCATAGAGTTATTCAAGCACCTTCTCTCCGAGTCAATGATTTAATCATTCTGACATCCAGACTCGCGCAATCATTTCATAAAATGAAAGTTGAAAGTTTTTACAGTGCTCATTAACTGCTATTCTTCTTAAACAATCTCTAGATATCCCCCACTGGTATGCTAAATCTACTACATGTGTTGTACAATATTTTTTTATATCTGGTTGTACATTGTTAACTCTTGACTCATCATGTTTATTGATGTGTCAAGTTGATCAATCTGTATATATATATATATATATATATATATATATATATATATATATATATATGTGTGTGTGTGTGTGTGTGTGTATGCAGAATCATAACTAAAGGTAGAGGGGTCAATATTGCTTACAATTTAGCATTGTTTATGGGATCAACTTCTTTGTTCGAATTTCAAGTTATTTATTTTGGTATCATGGGCACATTAGTGGGTTTGATTTGGAATTGAAAGGTAGTGATGAGTAATTATGTCAGGTACTCTTTGTGACAACAACTTGGTAAATTTATATTTAAATTCATCTGCCCACTCCTATTAATGAAACGTACCTCAAACCATTTTTATAAACAATTACCAAATTTCGCAAACTTGAATATAAAATTATAAAATATGCGGTAAAGTGTGACAACAGCTATTGTCGCTAATTGAAGAGTTATTGCAGCCATTTATCAACAACATACTTAGTTTAATGTATAGATTTGTTCGTGGGTAAATATATGTATAGAACAGAGCAACTAAAACAGAGAAAAACATTTTTATTTTTGTTTGTACGTTTGTTTGTCTTGCCGATGAATGAAAAACTTTCAATGAACGGAAAAAAGTCTCCATTTTAAAAATCGTATTCACGTGGACGATGACAGTAATATTTTGTTGTCGTACCTTAAAGGGGTCAGTCACTGTTGTAACCCATGTAATGACCATCCAAATTTGTATGAATATGTGTCATTGTGACGATGATGCAAGTTCATACGCACTAGATGTCCATTACAATAATAATTGTCATTTCACCATCCTTTCTCCATGTGACCGCAAGAAAGAAAAATTAAATTCATCAAAATGTGCTGCCATCGTTGGGCAATTGATTTAGCGTACTGACATAGGAAATCTTATAGCACAGTCAAATCCTAGTCTTTTCATATTTGTATGTTAAAATTTGGGCAGGAATGGAATTTTTGATGTAGAGAGACAGACCCTATGACGGATCAACTTTGTTATTAATTACTGCTACAACAATACCTACTCGAGAAAATATTTATCTTATATGTATTATGTTCTTTGCAACCAGCCAATATCTGGCGATGATATCTAGTCATACCTCTGGTATTAAAACTGACACGTGTGTTGGATCAATTGACAGGTGATATATATGGAGAGATAAAATGTGTACCTGTATCAGGAGTATGACAATGGTGCTCATTGCCAAAAGGTCAAAGTTTAAATTGCTCTTTCTCTTTCTTTTGTATATCTATTTTGTTGGTGTTATCGTGTTGGCTCTCCCATTGTATATTTGGGAATTCAATCAGTCATTTGAATACACTGAAGGATCGATATATATATATATATATATATATATATATATATATATATATATATATATATATATATATATATATATATATATATATATATATATATTCATTCACTCACCAGACCATTTTTACCTCCTTACTAATTTGTGAATTGACGGTTTGATTTATCAAATGATTTATTCACTTACTCATGAACTTCTTCAGCTACTTAAATGTTCTTACTTAGCTGCTTTTTGACGAACCTTAACTAACTCACTAACTCATCTACATCAAGCATCACACTGATTTAGTAAAACCCGGAACGAATTATCATGGAAATAGATGACTTTATGACCAGTCAAATCAAAAATACGAATTATCATGGAAATAGATGACTTTATGACCAGTCAAATCGAAAATACTCACGCGACGAAATTATAGTTCATCTGATCTATCATCTTTTTCAGCCTACATGATCGATTAAGAAGGTAAAATAATTCAAATTACCTTAAATTACCTTTATGTTTCAAAGCACTTTACATGTAAATGCTCCACCATTACTACGTTTAAAATGTCTCTAGTTTATCTGGATATGTTTTCAAAAGGAGATATAAATTGGTTTCAATACATTACTAACGTGATATTTACTATATGAAAATATATGAAATAAAAGTGAGTACTGAGCGAAAATGGGTGTGTGGGTGGGTTTGGTCGATGTAGTAGTAAAGCCATTAGTGACTTTAAAATTAGTTCTTGTTTTACACTGGTCAAAGTTTATTCAAATATGTAAGTCGAGTGCTTTGATAGTGGTTCGTAGTCATTGTTTCATGGCTGTGCCGTTCTTAATGTACTTGAGAACATGAACTCAAGGTGCAAATATTTGTTATGGTATTCGAAAAAGAAAAAAATGTACAGGGGAAAAGAACCTATATCTATAATTAATCCCTTAGGGCGACGCTCTGTTCTGACCTTTAGGTTACATTTAGGGCACAATGTGCTTGATTTATTGAAATAAAAAATATGGCTGTAATCAAATGATTTTGATTAGTTAAAATATTTATGTCATTTGCCATGTGTCGACGTTTTTCCAGTAACTTTTCTAAAACTGTGTATTTGTTCTATTCATAAAATCAGTTCTTTCTTTTGTTGGAAACACATGCATTGTAAGTTAATAACCCTTTTCCATTGCCGTCCTGTAAATAGTGGTCTTTCTGGTGCTGCTTTGGTAATTTTCCTTTCTTTCCTCAGTCTGTACATTAACATGTTGCAGGTACCATTTTGTCTGGATCGAACGTGGCCGTCTTGTCTTATTTGGTAGCACGTGTACATGAAAGTTGGATTATACCACTCCTAATTACATGGTTGCCTAGCTTAAAGTTTTCTTATTGCATACACAAGTTATTTTTGTACTCTCGATGACAAAGACGTTACCATGAATTTTTGAAATTTAAATATAACTTGCGCTGATGGCTGTAGATGCGTCAGTAATAATAATAATAATAATAGCAATTTAAAAAAATTAAATCAGCATAAAAACTAGGCCTTGACTGTAAATAGATGCTTCAGGTATCCAGCTTGACTTTGATTCCGTCTGACCTCCTGGCCGAATTTTGTAAAGAAGGTGCGGAGTTATTTCTTATTTGCCAGTGTTGTACGTAAATCATATTTTGAAGTGACATTAAAGTAATAATAATGACCTCTTGTCCGCATTCTTCAGCCTACTTTTTCATAGGGTGTCATCACAAGCACTGACATTCTCTTTGAACCAAAGTCAGCGGCCCATAAAAATTCCAAAAGGTAACTGGTCTAGATTTTGAAGAGTATATTCTTGGTCATGATTTACTTGAGGATTGTGTATATAAAATATTTAAGTGTTAGCAACATATGCTATTTATAGAAGGTAAGCTAACCTGTGAGGTAGAAATCAAGCATCCACACAGTTCTCTCTCTCTCTCTCTCTCTCTCTCTCTCTCTCTCTCTCTCTCTCATCACCTGTCCCATGCATATAATAACTATAAAGACAAAAACGAGCAAATTTGAGTAATATATGCTCATAAAAATGAAATCACTTTCATTTATATAAACTCATGACACGCATACATCCACGAAACTACAAACAGATACGCAATTCCCAAGTTACTGTCCTTCACTACATTTCAACTCCAAGGATGGAGAGATGATCGCCGGAAGGAAGGAAAGACTATAGTTGTTGATGACACTGTGATTTGAGTATCGAAGGTAACATCACATAAAGGTTAGCAAGGACCAGGTGACAAGCACGACTAGGTGACAAACATATATTTGTCGGCGGTGACTATCCGTTTTGCTATAAATTATGTTATCACATTTCTTGATCTTTAGACCACAATCATAGTAAATGTGTAAAGCCTTTAGGTGCAAAGCAATCCGTCATCGCTGTCAAAAAAAAAAAAAAAATCAAAAAAAAAAAAATAAAATTGAAAAATACATCACAGATTGTGATCTGAGTCAGTGGCGTAACTAAAAATGTTGCCCCCTTCCCCCCCCCCCCCCCACGCAAACATTTAGAGTGTCCCTATCAAATTAATGTAAAGCGGGATCTTGGGACCCTTCCTTGCGCTGCCCCCCCCCCCCCCCTCACCTCCGCATGGCGGGGGCGGTAGTTACGTCGCTGATTTGAGTATTGCATAGCCACATCTCGTAGGAAATGCCGATTTTTCTGAATCAATTGTATAGTTTACAGAAAATTATATTTCGATGACCTTTAGCACCAAAACTAACTGTGAAAAGGATCAGCCTTCAACCGCGTTTTCTATCTCTCACGTGATATCATACCTTGTAATTTTCAGCTGCTTGTGGACTGTCACAGTCCTTTTACTTATTGCACGAGCTTGAAATGAACATGATAATATTTCTTATGAAAGTGAAGTGTTTAGTGAGATATAATATTTCTTATCAATGTTTTATTTTGTGTACATTATATGATTTCATGTAAAATAACCTTTCAATGTGTTAGACTGAAATCTTATGACAGTATAAACGAATACAATATTGACCTGCTTAGAAAAGGAAGACAGTGATTTTTATTTTTAGTTCCAGGTGATCTATATAGCAAGCAAATATATGTTGATTTAATCAGTATATTTGAAGAGGATCAATCCCTGTATCAATGCTTTCAGCATGTTTAATAAGTCTTGAGCCTCTATCTGAGCTCTATACATATAATTAGTAAGATTACTGAATACAGCTTAGTCTTACTAGTCAGAGTGCTTCAGAGTCGGAATTAGTAAAATATAAAAGCTGACGAGTCATTACTTAATGGCTTTATGTTTTGTCTTATTTTATTTCTAGGAAATACATTGTTTTATTAAAAACTATGTTCGTCTAAGTTACGAATCATAGTGAGATAGCATGAGCTTAAACATTTATGGTCACGGATGTGGTTGTTCCGATCAGGAAATAAGCTGTCTTTCTTTCTGCTGTTGATTTCGAGTTATATTTGTGGCTTTTCGGACAATGAGCGCCTTTTTTTAAGTGATATATTTGTTGTTTATTATTGTAACAATGATAAATGTCAGCGCCCCTGTTGAAAGATATTTTTTCTTCTATGGGTCTGACGAAAACTTAATTACAGTTTTATAATTTCTGCGTCTTCCTGACGATCTTTGCATGCATGTAGATAAGCATATATGTATGATAAATACATCAATGCTATTATTTAATCATAATCATAAACACCCAGACATGGTGTCGAGTTTATGGGTATTTGCTGATGGTGAAAATGAGGGTTGCCCACCTGCATAGAGCTTAATGGTCGTGTTGGAGTGAACAATTCTAAGAGCCCTAACTTTTCGTTTGCAATACTTGCTGTCAAGAGAAAGCTGGTTTTCTTCAATGCTATCCATCAAGAAATATAACGGATTGAGGACAAAATCTATAATATAGTTAATATAAATATACCTTATAAAGAAAGGCTTTTGACAGCTACTAGGTAATACAAACATATATAACATAAAGCAACATCAATCTATGTGTCATTTATAATTCATTTGTTATTTTTTAAAATATTTATTATTAATACATGAGTTTCATTGGCTTGATACTTCTTTTGGTCATGAAAAACTTATCGGAGTTTGCAGATTTGATAATTGTTTGCGATAAGACAAGCTGCCCAACTTTAAGTTTTGTACATAATAAATTACTTTTAAATTAGACTCAAAAGTAACTTTTAAAATAAATGTTTCGTCATTTCTTATGTAATAATTATTTCGATACAACTGAAATAGATGCAGGCATGTAAATGGATTATCTCTGTTCGAAACACATATTCAATGTCCGTTCTTTACCCCCCCCCCCCCTCTCTCTCTCTCTCTCTGTTTTATGCAGGGTATTATGCAAATATTTGTAGACTGGATAATTACAATTCCGCAGTACTTTCGGTATCATCAAAATATATGTTCCACATGTGTGTGCACTTTCTGTAATCCTCCGTGCAGGTAATTACATTTCTGCAAGCATTTTCCTCTCATCTCCAACATCGCTGATGTCATGTACAGACGAAAACTTTTTCTATCTAAGGGACAGGTATGTAAAATTTTAGTACCGTTACTAACATTGCTGGCTCATAGATTCGTTACTGATACAATGTAAAGAAAACGAAGAAACAAAGAGCTGGACTCTAAAGCCCAACATATGTTTTGTATTTTTAAAGAAGAGAAATAATCTATGTCCTTATTTAAATTATGTACAGGAATGTTGGGTCATGGTCTGTAAAATTCGACCATTAGAACGGGAAGATAAAAGCCGTGAGAACATTTGTCAAGCATTTTGTTTCAGAACTACAGTATCTACCCATATGGCTGCTGAGCCGTTATTGCTTCTTTTGTTTTAACCAAGGCAGACAAGTAAGCTATAAGAAGTACTTGGCTCTGATACAAGGCATAAGAAAGCATACAACTTGTACCAAAACCTATTTAAGATACGGTGCAAAACAATGCAAGATTAAGTTAAGGGTACCTAAAGAGGACGTGGTCAGCTATTTAGACTCAGAGCACAAGAGACCTTTACAAAAGACTGACTATCTTTATATCTGTATTATTCTAGTGTTGAGTGTTAACAACTTGTCTATATGTCACGTGACACTACCAAATTACTGCAAACTTATTCCCGTTGCTTCTAGAGAATGGGTAATTATGACACCTGGATATAATTTAAATAGCTGTTGGAATGCCCAGGTGCCATAAGAGACACGAAACGAAGATCAGCTTTATAGTCTACATATATATATATATATATATATATATATATATATATATATATATATATATATATATATATATATATATATATAGTTATTATATTCCTTTCTGAGGGTCGAAAAACCTCTATATAAAGATGACCAACAGTTGTACTAAACTAATGAAAATTATTTGTAATGTTCAGATTACATGGAAAAGACATGCGTACAGTGGTCTAAATTCTTTTTAATTCCAACGTTTAACCATGTCTCGCGTACCATCACATATTATTCCTAATTCAGCTTCATTCAGTGCACGTATTAATATCATCATAATAAAGTCAATTAATTGAACTCAAAATTCACGACTGTAATTCAAAATGAGGATTTTATTTCCTTATTTGAAACGCCATCTATAATATTGTTACAGATTTTGAAAATGCACCAAAAAGGAGAATTTGAATTTGGCTGTATATTCTGGTATCAAAATTATTTGGTTTTAAAGTCCAGTATCAAGAACAACTATGTCAACAATTTTCATGGCTTAAACCAGGCATGTGCAACCTACTGCCCGCGGACCGAATCCGGCTTACGACCCGGTTTTATTCGCTTATTTACATCATAAGGTGTAGCTTTAAATATCGCTTATCCGGCCCGTGCCATGGAGGAAGTTGCCCGTGCCATGGAGGAAGTTGCACATGCCTGTCTTAAACAATAAATTCCACTTGGAAAAGAAACCCAATAACGATACGTTTTTCGGCCATGGAGAAAGGGACTGTTAGTAAATGTGTACATTATGAACTTTCTTAGTTTAATCAAAGGAGAGAGAGAGAGAGAGAGAGAGAGAGAGAGAGAGAGAGAGAGAGAGAGAGAGAGAGAGAGAGAGCAGCGATTTCTTCTGTTGGAGTGACTTCAAAATAACATGTGCTTCGATTTTGTTTTGTTGTTGTTGTTGTTGTTTGTTGAGAACGTTGAAAGACCCTATAATGTATGGCAGAAGGACAATTAGGAACACTTACGGAGAAAGACCATATGAGGTAATGTTTAGCAAAAAGGACAATTAGGAACACTTACGGAGAAAGACCATATGAGGTAATGTTTAGCTAAAAGGACAATTAGGAACACTTACGGAGAAAGACCATATGAGGTATTGTATGGCAAAATAACAATTAGGAGTTCTTACGGAGAAATACCCTATGAGGTTATGTATGGCAGAAGGACAATTAGGAACACTTACGGAGAAAGACCATATGAGGTCATGTATAGTAAAAAGGACAATTAGGAACACTTACGGAGAAAGACCATATGAGGCAAAAGAACAATTGGGAGTACTTACGGAGAAAGACCCTATGAGGTTATGTATGGCAAAAGAACAATTAGGAGTGCTTATGGCGAAATTATTTTAGGACCACTCTTGACACAAATTTATTTAAGAGATAAAATAAGCAAAATCACAACAGTCCCTCTCATCAACTGTATAAAAAGTTATATACACTTCAGTTTAGATACCAAGTCGTTTACTATTTTTAAAAGTCGAATGAATAAATTAATAGTCGATATCTTCTTACTTTTATTAGTGCTCGCCTGTGAATCCTCAAGGCTTTTGCTGTTGTGGTGTTTTTTTTCAATGCAACCTTTGTGTAGAGAGTGTTTGCATTTGAGATCCAATTGTTCTTATCTTACTGTAAATCCCACCCGTTTTTTCTAAGACTGAAATGATCGTTGCATTCTATTACGTTTGTCCATAGCTATCGAAATGAATTACCAAGGTTGTGTAAGCATCTCGTATCCGTTGTATTCTATTGCTTAGAGTGCGGCACTTAAGCTAACATTTCACCTAATACACATGTTTAAGAGTTATCGGCTGTGTTTTTCAGACACCTGTGTGCAAGTTTCTTGTCTGTGAATGAAATCACGCGATCACATATATGGAATGCCTTTTAAGAAAATTAGCATAATTAGCCAATTTTAACAAATACTAAGGAAATGAGTATGATCATTGTCAATATGTGACATCGAAAAAGTCGAGTAGAAGTTCGTGTAAGGGACGCTCCTTGATTTTAAAACCTTTGAGTACCTTTAACGTTGCAGATAGGTATGTAATAACAGTCTTTAAGTCAAATATACCCAGTATAGTATAACCTACATACTTCAATAGGCCTTATTCTACATAAAATATCTTATTTAAATTTGTGACAAACATAATACAGTAAGAATCGAAAAGTCATAGATGTTGCTGAATTTATTAGTTTTTAGGTATTTTGTTTCTTCTTTTTTTTTTCTCCCCACAAATCGTTAGATATGTAATTTGGAAATAATTTGAACGTTTTCTATAATGATATATTTGAGAAAGTGATGGCCATCATATTGTTTAATCTATCCATTTCAATTTTGAAATGAAACTGCAAAATTGTACTAATAGTAATATTTTTTATATACTTTGAAATACCCACAAATTATAAAAATAAGACCTATATTAAATGTCGGTGCATAAAAATTCACATAAATCGAAGAAAAGTTGCTTTCAATGAAATTCACATATAATTGGGTTTCATATAAATGACAATGTTTGCTTGAAATGTAGACTTTTAAATGGCATTAAAATCAGACAGGATATTTTTCCGTTTTAGAAATAATGTGCCGATTATTCTTGACCAAAGTGTCAATAATGATTCGATTAAAATAAACTTTGTATCACTAATTAGCACATCGGAACCATGACATTCCGACCTTATACACCTGCCCAACAAAACAGCTGCGTGCAAACAGGCAGTTATTTTTGGAAAGCTCCTGTAATTTATTTAATTTATAATTTCATTTATTCTAATTAAGAATATTTCTTGATGAATTTAATAAGGCAAAGATCAAATATACAATCAAAATGTATACCGGCAACTAACACAAGCTGTATACCGGCAACTAACACAAACTGTATACCGGCAACTAACACAAACTGTATACCGGCAACTAACACAAACTGTATACCGGCAACTAACACAAACTGTATATTTAGATGATACACTCAATAAAGTAGGGTTCCTATTTAAACCAATACTTCTATGTCTTGATGCAATTGGCAGTCTACAACAAAAAGACTGTTTAAGATCTGAATTGATTATTAATTGTATATTTGTGGTGAGACATGTGATACACGTTTACATGATTCGCAGAAATCTAATTAGGAAGTTAACAGACTCGTGATTTTCTCAAGTCACACACGAAAGAGTTTGCTACCAAATAAACGGATCAGTATTATAAATGGCATTAAATGTGATATGAATATTTTGTACGTTTAGTCATCATAAAAACACTTTATGTAGAGTGCTACGACTTATTTTGTACGCGTAGTCATCATATAAACATTTTATGTAGAGTGCTACGACTTATTTTGACTAGTATATTATAGAACATTTTTACTTAATTACTTTTGGGTATACTTCCAAAACAGCAGCCAACGATGAGTTGTTAATCTAAACTCCAAACAATACACAAATTTAACATTACTGGTGCAGTTAGTCCATACTAAGTTCCAATTCATTTCGGTGCTAGCATGATCCACACAGTTTTGAAGTCACGCAAATCCTTTATTTTAACCATTCGGAATGTTGTTTCATGTTTCAACAGAACAAATGCATTTCAGCAATACGACATTATTTCTAACTGATTCAGAATATTTTCAAAGATTCCGGGGACAGAAGGACAACTTCAATCTAAAAACAATTTTACAAAGAATTTGTAATTATGGGCATTTGGGTTATTTTTTCCCCACAATGTAGCCATCACATTTGCATATATCAGAATCACCAAGGAAAAGTCTAAAGATATAGAAGGCGGGGGAGGAAATTATTAATTTCCCGGCCTGAACACTCAAATTATATGATAATTTTATTCTATTTCAAGTGCTACATCTGTTCATGAAATTCGGGTATGGGTGTGGGTGTGGGTGTGGGTGTGAATGAAAGCTATTCTTAAGCGAATTTACCCACCATCATTCATGAAAAGGAACCGTCGTGTACATTTGAACTGAGACTCAACAGCTGCACAGTCATTGCTCTCTCTCTCTCTCTCTCTCTCTCTCTCTCTCTCTCTCTCTCTCTCTCTCTGTGCACTTGCTCGTCATCTTATTAGTGATACCACTTTGTGATCTTGATGCTTGCGATTGCTTTTTAAAGATGGAACTCTCTTCTCATTTTAACCGCTTTTATCCTCTGAAAAATCAGCCTCATTTTGATACAGTACACACAAAGTGTATTGACTCCATTTCACTCGTCTTGGTGGTAGGCCAACTGAGGGGGGGGGGGAGGCAATTGCCCAGGGGATGGCGATTTCTAGGGTCCCGCCGTCAACTCAGTTATAAAAAATAAATTAATCTTTGCAGTATATATTAAAATTTGTTCCTTGCAAGAATCTAAGTTATGGTAGATTACTACAGGTTTTATATGCAAAACTGTACACAGGTTTTTATATACAAAAAATTAAACTAGTTTTGGGACCCATGACTGCTCTGCCCAGGGGCCCGGAATTTCTGTCGGCGGACTTGGCTGGTGGAGATGCTATTGAGTGTAACTATGCTCATGAAATCTCCTATCTCTGGCTGTACTTCTCTCAACATGTGTAACTTTCATTCAGCTCCATTTCAAGAGTGAATTGTACCTGCCTAGTTCGTGGATTATTTCTACATCCTTGAAAGACATACTGCTGGTTGTAACGTCATGGGTTGTAAATCAATTAAGTCCATTATCCAACAGCACAGTGTAGCTGAGGCCCGACTCCACCAATAAATCCTGGAGATTTCACTGTGTAGTGGAGTGTACTTCACTTGATACTAAGTAAACATCAAAGCAGAATAATCAATACACATTGCGTGTACTTATCTCAGTCATAATCGATAAGAACAGCTATAATTACCTAATTATTAGATATGCTTCTGACTAAGAAACTTAAACTTTCCCTAATACACGTCAAGATTTTTACATTTAATTAGCGTGATATTAGTTAGGCTAACATTTCGAGTAATTTGATAATCTTGATGAAATAGCTGTCATTATTAGAAAATTTAAAAGTACATTTCCCCATTTGTACTTAGTATTGTGTGTTCGCAACTAAATCAAGATAAATTTAAGCTGATTTAAACATTAACTTATTTAAAAAATCCTAAATCAAACCATATCAGGCTCTCTATATTTCAAGGTCTATGCATGATCTCGTTTAACGAGCTAAAATCGAAAGTATATGGCACATTCTCCACAGACTTATTCGTCAAAGTCTTAGGTTTTAGAAGTCAAAGATCATTCCTTTGAAATTGTAATATAACATATGCAAAACGCATTCTTCGCCAGTGCAAAGAAAGTGTTTCTGCGTTGCACGCAGTGTTATATTCTTTGATGAATATTGAACATATATTTATAGTCATGAATTTCTAAAAGGAATATTTAAATTTGTTTACTTTCTTTGATTTATATTCTGAAAATTTGTATTATCTGCTGAAGTATTCTACGGATTAGACCAATAAAGAAGCCAGAAATAGAAAACCGGAAACCGATTTGTGTATTTTTCAACTGCCCCACCGTGCAAATGACGCGCGTTACAATATGAGCTCTCTTCGTTTGATATTAACAAGTATATAGAATGTAATCATATCCCATTGTCTGAATTGTCTGAATTCACATCTCTCTTTCTACAGCCCAAGGACTCTTCGATTGTTCTTTTCATCCTCGTCGTTGTAAAACGAATTGAAACCGAGGAAGACGATTTATTCGCCTTTTCACTTCTTGTATTACTCTACTCAGCTGCTGGAAAAATCGAGTTAAATAAATGTAAAAATCGTCGGTTTCATTATCATGTTTAAAGTGGATGTTCACAGTAGTATCATGTCGTCTAACGTTGAGAGGAGGAACCTTGTGAATCAGTCATTCATGGGATCTAGGTGCGTATGAGAATCAGTCTACCTGTAGCGTACTAACGGGGGTGGGGGTTGGGGGAGGGGCGGGTACGGTTGCCACGGGCGCCAGAGGTCTTGGGGCGCCACAACAGCTGATACAAATTCGGGCCTCATATTCTGGCCCTTTGGCCCTTATTATGCCACTGCAGTCTACCCTGAATATACTCTCTCTTCGTCCTGGCTCTGTGTGACCGTAATACAAGCCGTGATTAATCAGACCTACAGACATTGTTGAGCTCTGGCTGCAAAGCAAAAAAGTGACGTGTTTTGACAGATGCAATTCGATATATGCTCGTCGATTATTGAATGCAGAAGGGTTTCTATGCTCCTTTCAGAGCAAATGAAAATCGTTTTAGTATAGCGTAGATGAACAGCGACTAGGCAAGAAATGCCTAAATGCGGGGGAATTATCAAAACGTGTATAGGTCCGAGAGAGAAACAAGGCAAACAAAACACACACACACACACACACACATCAACGAAGACTTTGTTTTAGTGCGATAATTATTTGCCGTTACACATTAAACCTTCGGTATAACTTCCAACCTTGCTTTCCTATCCACAGCTCTTTTGAAATTACAAAACAAGCTATTCTGGCAAGGTGGACAATTTCAGAGGTACACGGAGGGACGTTCAATTTGTAGGAAGTAAGATAATTCTGAAATGAGACGAGAACAAATGACTTAACACTATGTACATTTTATGATATACGTCATTTGTGATCATCCGATTTTTCGTAAGCAGAAAGACCTAATTCAATGACATTCGAACCGATTAGTATGTTCGGAAGTTTGTCCGGTCATCGTATGATTCGAGAGATAACGGGTGCTCACATATGCATTAGATCTGACGTTTGACCCACTATTCGTTACTGTATGTTCAAAGTTCACACCACATCCTTCCTTCGCATATGCCTGTCTGTCAATCCCTCTGCTCGTGTTGACTGTCTGTCGTTCAGCTGGCATCTATGATAATAATAATAATAATAATAGGATACAATATTTAGCATTAAAGCTAATCTCCCACATGGTCCTCATAAAAAAGTATACAAACTACATACGTGTATACATCAGTTAAAACTAGTAATCCTACTTAAAACGCTGATAAAAATGACATGTAAAATAATTGGGGATGATATTATTAATTCAAAACAATGAAAGAAGAGGAAAATATATGTACACAATAAAAATGGTATATAAGTCTGGATATCTGTGTATTCTTTATTTCCACTCGTTTATTCGTTCATGTACTGGTTGATTGCTTGGTTGGTCAATACGATACAGACTGATTGATTGAGTAGTTCAGTCACTTACCCATGCACAGACTGTCTAGCTAATAAAATGACTGACATTCATCTGATTCATGTGAATCATCTGATTCACATCTAATACCACCCAGATTCTAAACCAGTGTTTCTCAAACTTTTTTGTCTTGCGGCGCACCAGAAAGATCTAAAAATTTTCACGGCACGCCTGAAAAAAATTTAACAATTTTTGTGGTGAAGAACTTATTTATTTGTACATATTTATTTAATTTTAAATTTAATGTGAAGGATGTGCCTGCTTTCGAGAGCAAATCATATTGAAGCGAGGCTCCAAAGTCGACAAAGAAGCTCGCATTTCATCGTCGATTTTAAGAAGTCTCTCTCTCTTTTTCGATTTGATTTCAGTTAATGCTGAAAATCCAAACTCACAAAACCACGAAGACACAAATGTTAGAATTACTTTGATTGCTTTTGAACTGATTGCAGGATATGACTTCTTGACTGAGATCCAAAACTCATCCAGGCTCTTTTCGGAAAATGTTGACTGAAAAAATTTATCGTTTTTTAAATCAATGAGCTGTTCTTCTTCTTCAGTTGTAAGATTTGTATTTTCGTTGTTTCTGAATGGATTGATCACCCATCCATATTCATCGCTTGCATGTGATGGGAAGTAATGCTGCAGTGCCTATTGTAGGTCTCTCAGTGTGTTCAGAATTTCATGGATGATTTTCTTGTTTGAATGAGATTCGTTGACAATAGGAAAGAAGTCGAGGACTCCCTTCGAGACCTTACTTTGCCACGGCGACAACTTTTCATCAAATGACTTCAGTTTTGATGTTGCAGTGATGATGTTTTTCAAGGTCCTTGAAGACTTAAATTCAGCAAATTTAATTTGTCGAATAAATCAGAGAGAAATTGAACCTTTAGCCACCAAATTTCGTCATGAAGAGAGATTCCAAAGTCTCTTTTTTCAACCTCCAAGAACGAAATCACTTCAATCTTGAGATGGACGAGACGCTTTAACACTTTTCCCCTTGAAAGCCAACGAACGTTGGTATGGTACAGCAGGTATTTATAGTCTGAATCCATCGCTTCACAGAGTTGAGAGAAAAGTCGAGATTCAAGCGGTCGAGATTTGATGAAGTTTACAAATTGAATAACTTGGTTCAGAACAAACTCCAAATCTTTCGGCTAAGATTTGGAGGCGAGAGCTTCTCTGTGGATCATGCAGTGAACAACTAACACGTTTGGATTTTCTTGGCGAACGAGAGTGACGAATCCCTTCTTTCTTCCCTGCATTGAAGGACATCCATCGATGCAAACGCTGACACAGTTTTCCACTGTAGGCTGAAGAGCAAAATGTTTTCATTCACTAAATGGAAAATGTCCTCGCCTCTCGTCGTAGTTTCCAAATCTTTGCAAAATAAGTACTCGTTCACAAATTTCCTATCCTTTATGAATCTAATAAAAGCCAGCAGCTGAGCTTTGCCACTAACGTCTTTAGATTCATCAACTTGAAGAGACCACAGCAGAGACAATTCATCGTCAGGCGCTTCGAAGTGTTCGCAAATTTGATCCTTTAAATCTGACGATAAGTCTTCAATTCTGCGTGAAATCGTGTCATTTGACAATGGAACTTTCTTTACTTTTTCGGCGGCATCGGTTCCAAGCATAGTTTCAACGACAATTGCTAATGCTGGCGCAATGACTGATTCGGCCTCTGTATGCGCTTTCTTGCGTTTTGCCAACAACTGAGCGACCTTATAACTTGCAATCAATCCCTTTTCGGGCAGCTTCATGTAGTTCGTAAGTTTCTTAGCTTCTTTATTTTGTTGTGCCACGAGATTTTCGAAGTATTCCTTTGGTTTGTCCTTTACAGCTGGATGTTTTGTTTCCAAGTGTCTCTTCAATTTGCTGGGAACAAGCGCCTCGTTCGACAAAACTGCGTTGCAGATCAGACAGAATGGCAATTGAGCATCTTCAGATCCCGAAGCGATGAAACCATACTCGATGTAATCTTCTTTGTACTTTCGCTTGCTTCCTTGCTTTTCATTTAACAGTTTCTCTTTCAGAGTTCCAGTCTTGATTAAGTATTTCTCCATCGCTAAACAATGAACAAACTTTATGTATTTATTATTAGACTATTATTATAATTAGAGCGATCGAGTTCTCCCGAGATCTCGCACAAGTCTCGCGTTACGAAAGGAACCAATAAATGACAGACGCCGCTTCTGGTCAATCCCCCGTTAATTGATTTTTTATTTGACGTTAAGTTAAATTGTTAAAAGGGCTCTTCTGGCTAATACAATCTAATAGACTTTTAATTTTACGTTAATTTAATTGTTAATCCTGAAAATAATGCATCAACAAATCACATATAATCTTATTAATCTCATTGTAAACCCAAAAATAAAATTCGTGTGGGTACTCATAGAACCACTTTAAATTCACATATTTTTGAATTCATGCGGCGTGAAATTATAAAAATGAATATATTGTTTTTTTCCAGCACTTAAAAGAAGTTTATGAAGTTGACAAATAAATAATTTATCATTTTTTATATCTTTTAATTGATTTTTAATTAGTTGATTAAAAAACAATTAACGGGGGATTAGCCAGAAGCGCCACCGACTGACAGGCATTGCGTTTTTATATATGTTACTTTTTAACTTTTGCGGCATTGATTTACCATTTAATTTTTCGACATGTTCAAGGTTTCAAAACACTAGCAATTTTAAATATTTTTCAAAACTCCCACGGCACACCTGCAAATCTCTCGCGGCACACTAGTGTGCCGCGGCACACAGTTTGAGAATCACTGTTCTAAACCATACTGGTTCTAATGTACACCTTTATTTTTTCAGCGTGGAATTTGATATTCTGTCGTATTACATGAAAACGTATCGTCCATTTCATTATAGACACAAATAATGACTATTAAAAGTAAACAGGGTCCGCAATCTCTTTGTACTCGAGGAATCAACTGACTATTACGAAGGTAGTCAGTAACCTTGTCAACTCCTTTGTTCGTTTTTGCTTTATCTACGACGAATTCCATCAGTGCTAACCCAGTTTCAGGTTTTTGAAATGACTATTTAAAGCAGTCTGAAACAATTGAAAATAAAATACTTGTTTACGTAAACGAGATAAAACCGGGGAAATAATTTGATTCTGCAGCCGGGGGGGGGGGGGGGGGGGGTATGAGGAGAGTCCTAATGTATGTCATAGTTTGTTAATGAAATTCCGGATTTTCCCCGTCACATTCTGTGCCACTACATTAAAGTTATTGCCTGTTTCATTTGATGTAACGCCCCCACCATCATGTTACGTACTGCAGTTAGCTGATTGTCTTGTATCACATTTGACATTCTTCGTCACTCTTTTCAGGATTAGCTACAAGTAAACGGAGATTTATACATGTATGTTATCTTCCTGTCTATAAATAACATAAACTCGTTGTTATTTTTATCGACATCGAATGTATGCCCTCTGCTATTTTCTTCTTTGATTTTTGTTTGTTTTTCATAATTTCCCATATTCAAAAGAGGGATAGCTTCAACAAGTTTTTGCTAATTTTGGAAAATGATATTCGAAAAAGATTATAATCCCAAACTCTTTTCTTGGAAGCTGCCATAATACAGTCTTAGGCATAACTACGCCATTGTACGAGATATATTTCCGTATTAGATCTATATGACTTGTGATACAAACTGAAAGTTCATGAATGTATACATTGAATTAGCTCTCTAAATTTCCACAGCTATTGCCGAAATACTTACTAAAATAAATATCTTAGCCTGCTTTTCGCTGGTTCTAGGGCTAAACTGGCAAGCCAATGTCATAGACAGGTAACTAGTAAAACTTGTATCTCCAGATTAATCAATCCTGTAGCGGACTGTGTGGCAGAGAGCATACGAAGCAGGTAACCAGACTAATGGGCGCGGTGCGTTATGGTAAAAACGTACGGAGATTCAGTCCTTTCATTAAGATGGAGGATGCTAGTTCTCTGCGATCTAACAAGCACCAGAAGTGTGACGCAGTTGTCAGCTGAATCCTGTTCGAGTTTATGACAACTTTAGTCTCGGATGGTCGCCTTACCAAATTTTGTAAACAAGGTGGAGAATCCTTTACTATGGCCAGGGTTCCCCACAAAACATACTGATATGTAACGTAAAAGTTGTAAACACAGTCATCTGGTACAATTTCTTCATTCTACTTTTCACCAACAGTTATCCTGCGCAGTTTCACTATATTTGAACCAAGTTCATCAGTCCATACAAATTTTAAAATGAATTATTTTCTAAGAGAGTATAAACACATAGCCTTAGTAGTGTTAGTAGCAAGTGATGGCTATAGATGAAAATTTAACTTCGATCAGGAATTTCTACATTTAAAGTTTTCTTCCTTCCTTTTCGTCTTATGCTTATATAAAAAGACGATTATGTGCAAGTGGAAATAAGCTATTCAAGTACATAAACAACACACAAACAAATATTAGCACCGTACATAAGCCTGAAAAAGAAAAAAAAAACGCATGCTCCTAAGAACAGATAGGTATTTCCCACATGGCGGTCCAACACTACACACTTTTCATTCTTATGGTAGAAACATGTTAATGCTGACAGAAAGACAAGACAATATCAATGAAGATGACAAGATGATTACAGCAATGACTGTGACCTTTGCAGGAGGTCTAGGTGCAAAACCATTTGTCACCATTGTCATTTCACAAAACAGTTTTTAGAACATACGAGATGAAATTTCGGAGGGCGTGCAAAATGAATGCACGTAGTCAATAATTAATTATAAGTAATAAAATAGAGTTTCGTTATTATAACTTAGTTATTTAATTTAATCATTTTAATTTGTAGTAAATGTCCAGCTAACAGCTCTTCCTTGCTTTAATTTGTAAGAAAGGTTTGTTTTTTTGTGACACTGTTGACGCAAGTCTATAAAAGTGCCACAGCTTTGGCTAGTGGAAGGACAATTCAAGAATTCTTTTTAGAACAAACAAACAAGCAAAAACAATTTGAAATGTAAAGTCGAATATTTATAAAAAGATTTGCGCAGAATCAAACTAGAGTAAATGAAATATAGGAGCTCTGAATTGTCTTACCGTGCCTCTTAATTTTGAGGTAAAAGAGACGATTATAGTCTGATCTCTAACACATTTGTTTTGAATAGTAGTTTAATGACATGCTTACTTCCCTACTAAAGAGTTTGGTGTGACATACAAAAGGTTAAGACAGTGAAAGGTAAAATTGATATAAATGATATCTCCTTTTATAGAACTCGATAAATGTAACGTTAGCTGACGAGGGCGTTTGGATGTTTACACAGCAAACGCATTTACTTAATCAACAGCGATATATATCAGTGAGAGCGTTTACAGACAGGAATAACGGCATATGCATAATTAATTGTTTTGGTGTTTTGTGTGTGTGTCTGTGTGTGTGTGTGTGTGTGGGGGGGGGGGGTCTTTCTAAAGTAAACAGATAAGCACTTGTACCCGCTTCTGAGCTTAATGCAGACAGCATACTGTAAATAGGCTGTTCAAGGCAGACAAAACCATAGATATTTATGCAATCCATAGGAAGTAGAGAGAGAGAGAGAGAGAGAGAGAGAGAGAGAGAGAGAGAGAGAGAGAGAAAAAAAATCAATGGAGAAACAAAGAATATATCACGTCTCAATACATATTGAAACCAATGTCGCAATCATCCCTGTCGATAAAAGTAACAAGGTTTTCAGATGATTCCAACAAATACAAGTAGAAAGATCACAAGGCAGGGAGAATGTCAACATAACAATAGAGCATTGAATGGGGAAGGGATAGGTGATAATTTTTTTTTTTTATTTGATTGCATACTTGCTAATAAATTAGAATACAGAGCATTTGAGAAAATCGATCGATAGATTAAAAATGTTATGTTTGTTTGGCCTTCTCGTTTTACTGACTTACACTTTTACAAGACTTCCTCCATAGCTGTTTTTTTATGAAGCATGGACCTAAAATACACTTGGATCAATTTCAAGAGGCATAATTCATTTATTGACCTCTTGGTGTCTCGAACTCAGTGTCACTGCATTTCGTATAAAATATCATTATATACCTCTCACGTGACATGCTATGCAAATTCATTGAGTGGGATGATCCAGTACAGTTTCTTCTTACTGGACGTTGTCAAGCACATATTGAGTTGTTGTTGTTGTTGTGCGTTTAACGCCATTTTTCAGCACATGAAAGGCTATACATGGCTGCCAGTTTTATCTGGTGGAGGAAGAACCCGGGAAAACTCCGGGAAGAACCACCGACCCACGGGAGCTACTGGCAAGCTTTCTCACATATCCACATTGGCCGAGCCCGAGACTCGAACCCACGCAGACAGAGGTGAGATGGCAGTGATCGGTAAAGGCGAGCGCCTTAGACCACTCGGCCACCCGGGGCCCCCATATTGAGTTGTGTTAAGCACACGCATGACATTTATAAGTTTCTTGGTATGTACCATGACGACACTGCAGATATATGATCACTCAACAGTACGTACAATCACGTTACATTATAATGTGGTATGCCCGATTCAGTCTTAGAACAATATTTCTTTTTAGGAATATTTGTCTTCACTTTAATTTAGTTAAAGAAAAAAATAAATAAACAACAACAACAACAACAAAACAAAGAATTGACCAAGCAGTGGTATATAGTTAACAAATTATAGTGCTTGTATTGTTGGATATGGTGCTCTCGCCAGAAAGAGTACATGGGGTTCGCAAGCTCGTCCCTTTGTACTTCGGTCTCGCCCAAAATATCCCAAATTTAAACACTATAGATGGGCGGGTCACTGTCATGAACGGACGATACTGTCAGTAGGGCCGTCGCAAGTTTGCCCTGGAAGAAACGGCGCCCCGGACTAGCGTCGCCTTCGGCACCCCCCCCCCCCCCCCCCCTCGGGAAAAAAATTAAGCAAGCTGCGCGAAATAGCGCCCCTCCCCCCCCCCCCCCGGCTTGGCGCCCAGGGCGATCGCCATTATGCAGTAACCAACAAACACACAAATACATACGTTAGGAAACAAGCATGATGCATGGCAATCTGTTAGAGAAGATACATCCATTCCTGATAGAAAATGACATGAAAATTTACAATTTTGACTAGGCATTGAAACGGCAGAAAAAAAGGCCGGAAGTTCAGAGTAATTTAATGACATTTTTATTCCTTACGTTACTAGCTCCTCTTTCTAAACCGGCCCTGGTGTGCCTGCTTGATTTTACATGACATTTATTGCCTTTGATGAGGTTGTTTGGATAATTAAATGTGGTAACCCTTTCATTTTATTTGTATATTTTTTGTGGTATATAGAGTGATGTGCCATCTAATGTGAAAGGTTATTTATTCAATATGTCAGTAATGATCAATGTTTTATCGTCCACGCCTGGTATAAAAAGATACTTTAGAGCTTGTCGGTCAGTTTGAGAATAGGAATTAGAGAAAAATAGACTTGAGAGGTGTTGTTAGTGGCATGAATTGAAACTCAGTATAACAATCTCTTCTGGGTTTGTTGTTGTTGTTGTTGCTATTATTATTATTATTATTATTATTCGCAATGTCAACCAAAGATCAAAGCTAGAGGGTTACTAATCAAAACAAGTTTTCAGGGGTATTACGAAAACTACATTACAGTTTTATAATTACAACGTCTCAATTAAGATCTAAGTTTACAAGAAAATGTATCCAGCACATATTTATAACATCTGATAACTTCCCTGCCGCTGGAAGGAAAACCTCGTAAATTAAAGCAAGCAATGATCAACACCGGAGTAACGAAACCTAAATGTTCAAGCAATGATATAAACAGGAGTCTCAAAAAAAGTTTGGAAATATTTCGACCCGAGCTTCATTAAACCCACAGACGCTAAAAAATAAAACCCACCAAAACATTAGAGTCTTTATATCCATCAGCGTTGTAGCGTAGTACTTGCACTCAAAAATAATTTTCAATCCACAATTTTGTTATTCCACCGAGAAAAGGCAAAAGCTCGAAAATTCAGGAATCATATATTTTTCGTTTTATTTAGGCAAGTATATTTTTAATTTAATTAAAAAAATTCTGCGAGTAATATCTTTTCTCAGTAAAACATTGTTCAGAGTCTATAAATATCGCGGCTCGTAAAACAGCGTTCAGTCTATAAATACGGCTACCCGGAAAGCAAATATGATAAATATATAAAACTTGGGATTTGTTGGACAATGCTAACATAATTAAAGACGCGCTTTTGAGCTGAATATTTATTTATTTATTTATGTTTTTATTTTTTATTAAAACAAATTATCTGGCTTCATAACATTTTTGTTAATTTCTTTAGAAATATACCGCGTACAACCGCACTAATGCATGAATTTTAATTGAACTAGATATCTGTTTTATCATGAAATTTCGATTAAAACAAAACGCTTTCAACATTTATATAAATACCTGTTAACAACTAAGATTTGGTTGACATTGCGAATAAGAATAATAATAATAATAATAGCAACAACAACAACAACAGTACAAAGGTAGACAAAATAGGAAAAGCTTTGTTTTTAGATAAAATCCAATCGTTTGCAGATCCCTTAGAATTTTTCGATCGTAGTGTGGACACGATATTTGTACGACAAAGAAGATACACACGAATTTCTCCATTTAATATATGCACAAACCACATCAAACAATAGAACAATTAAACTACATAACAAGATGTCTCTGACTAGCTTCAATTCGTAAATTACCGACAGGAAATGTGATGAGATGAATCACGCAAGCAAAACATGCATCGTATGCAGTTGCAATTAACATGGGTCGGGATCGCAGTTAGAATCGTAAAATAATCTCGTATACTGCAGATAAGTAGAAAAGGTATTCAAGAATGATCTGAACATAGACATTTAGGTATTACATTGTCTAATGACTCCACTAGACATCATATGTCAAGTATTTGCCTGGTCCTAGGAGAAAGTTAATACTTTGAAGAAATTTAAATATAGATTTGATCGTCTGTCCTTGGAAAGAACGTATAAATCTTATATACTTCACTAGTTTGACTGTGCTCATTATATCTGGGATAACTGTAATATGCTAGAAAAATGAATCATTGGAAAAAATAAATGTAAGGCTATGAGAATAGTAAGAGGTGCTTCCAAGAATGCGAACACGGACACTACTATACAAGGGAACCTGCTTGGACAGCCTGAATTCTCGACTTTCATGCATAAACTAAAATCATTTGTTTAAAATCTACCATAGTCTTGCTCCATAATACTTACAGGATGTAATTCGACCCTTTCTTATTAACAACGAGTCCTACACCCAGTAGAGTCGCGAGGGTTTGAGGGGCCTGGGGGCAATGTTCTTTATTTGTACAGAGAACAGTTTTTAATGAGTTACTCCCCCCCCCCTCCTAAATATAAGTTTTATGAAGAATTGACCCTGTTGCACTAAGGTGAAGTTGAAATACTATGAAAATTGCAGCTGCCCCCCCCCCAAGAAAGGCTCCGGATTGCGCCCCCCCCCCTCATTTTCCTGGCGCGCGGAGAAAATTGCCCCCCCCCCCCTCCGCCCACTCCCCTCGCGCCGCCACTGCCTACACCACTCGATCATCAGGTACTATTTGACCCCCTTTGTGTAGAACAACCTAGTATCAAAATTAATTTCTGCTTTAACAACTCAAGTGTGGAACACTTTACCAATAAAAATAATAAGCAACCCATCTATTCAAAATTTCAAAGCTGACCTGAATCGGGATAAACATATAAGACTCATTCGTATCATAACGCTGGTGATCGGGTGATTCAAACCCAGAATTCGCCATTAAACACCCATTTATTCATAAATCATATTTCAAAACAGTAGGCTCTGTGCATGTGGGCATATCGAAACAGCTGAACACTTTCTGTTATAATGTCAAAAATATACAGCTCTAAGACATCGTGTTCTTTTCATATTACCATATTGACTAAAACTCAAGACATTATTATTTGGTGTTCTTTAGTGGCGACCCTACTGAGGCGCCCGGGGGCAACGTTCTTGAGTGGCGTCCCTACTTTGCCAGAGAGAACAATTTTTATGTCAGTTGCCAACCAACACTCCACCACCACCACCATCTACGCCCCGGTTACAGCTGCAAAAAAATCTCTCTCTCTCTCTCTCTCTGGTTGCGTTAAGCCTATTAGGTATTTTACCAATTGAAGCTTACATTGAGATACAAAAATAATTTTCTTTGAACAATTTTGCAGGCTCTCTGCAGTTTATTTTGCAAAACAAGTATTTTTACTCCGTCTCTTTAACTATCAGATCCCAAGATTGCAAGTTAACAAACTGGCTTTATTCCAGAAACGTATAAACTACTGGATAAATTTAATCTAAAAAACGTTATAGAATTGTACATTCTTCGAGGTCGATTCCCGGTTAATAAATCTGAATGGAAAAGTATTGTTAAATTCCAAGTCCGTCTGTTATATGAAAATGCTTTGAAATGTAGACTACATGAAGATATTTCTCTTAGTCGATCTCAGAAGTTATTGCTTAATGGCAGTTTGATTCCCTCTGTAATATGGTAAGAAGGAAAAACATTTCCAGGATCTCTTGAGTCATGTCGGCTCGTTGCCAATATTGTGCCTAAACTTTTTTCGTCTCAGGAAGAAACTGCGTGTACAAACATTTTGCACTTCAGTCGTTGATCATTTTCTATCCGTATGTAGTTTACTTACACAAGACCGTGACAAGTTTTGGTGTCATATTATTGAAAAATTTGGGGTGCATGTTTATATGCACTTAAATTCAATGTCCAATATTGATTTGGTGAATACTCTCTTAGGAATGATGACCCGTGATTTGTTAATTCTTTTTAAGCAATGAACAACTGATGTGTTTCCATCTCACATGTATTTTAACTGTTGCTACCATGTGGAGAAAATATACAACAAACTTTTGACTTATCGATGCTGATAATGAGCGTATTCTTAGTTAAAGCTTTGTCAGTAACCCTATAATTTAGTGTATTAACACCATATATTCTGTGCAGTTTATCATTGGTAGTATTTACATCATCGCAACAGAAAACGATCCCAATACTTAGATATGAAGGAAGCATTAACAGCATTTGATAAAAATTTTGTAATAAGTATATTGTGTTTATCTCTAATGTTAATGACATTTGCCGTTACTTCCGTGTGTGTTGCTAACTCTTTAAGATTTAGTAATGCTAATAATTTAGTTAATTTTCTGAAACTTATTTCCATTTCGCTGTAGCAGCAAATCTTCAAAGCTACTTTGCAACTGTGCCAGTTGTGTTCACTTAGGTGGTAATACCACTGTTATAATGTGTAGAAAAACAAATGCTGAAAACAATTTATGACCCGACGATATATCAAGTTAATTGTCCTTGGTTCTCATGGTGAATGTTCACCATATATCCATTTACTTACGCATGGTCATTTGCAAATGTATAATATTTCTAACCTTTAATTACTGTTACTTTCCATTTTTGCCGTATCCTTAATACCATTGAGTGTACTCTTCGTAATGTTCGGAGGAAATAAAGATATCGATCAATCAATCAATCAATCAATCTCTCTCCCCCCCTCTCTCTCTCTCTCTCTCTCTCTCTATATATATATATATATATATATATATATGACTGGGGTCATACAGAGAAATAGCTTTATAATTTAGTAATAGATATCGCACGTGTTGATCCATGTGAAAATTACAGACATATAACTCCGAGTAGATAAGATACGTAAGTGTGGGTATCTACATATTTCCATCCAGAGTTTCATTCATCACGCTAGGCCCTCTTTGCCTAAGGTTTATTTGATTATTCAGCCATGACCTTTTCAAAGTTCCCATCAAATCTGTTGTGGTTGTCCGTATAGATAAGAACAGCGATAGTAACCTAATTATCAGATATGCTTCCGACTAAGAAACTTAAACTTTCTCTAATACACGTCAAGATTTTTACATTTAATTAGCGTGATATTAGTTAGGCTAATATCTCGAGTAATTTGATAATCTTGATGAAATAACTGTCATTATTAGAAAATTTAAAAGTACATTTCCCCATTTGTACTCAGTATTGTGTGTTCGCAACTAAATCAAGATATATTGAAGCTGATTTAAACATTAACTTTTTTTTAAAATCCTAAATCAAACCATATCAGGCTCTCTATATTTCAAGGTCTGTGCATGATCTCGTTTAACGAGCTAAAATCGAAAGTATATGGCACATTCTCCACAGACCTATTCGTCAAAGTCTTAGGTTTTAGAAGTCAAAGATCATTCCTTTGAAATTGTAATATAACATATGCAAAACGCATTCTTCGCCAGTGCAAAGAAAGTGTTTCTGCATTGCACGCAGTGTTATATTCTTTGATGAATATTGAACATATATTTATAGTCATGAATTTCTAAAGGGAATATTTAAATTTGTTTACTTTCTTTGATTTATTTTCTGAAATTTGTATTATCTGCTGAAGTATTCTACGGATTAGACCAATAAAGAAGCCAGAAATAGAAAACCGGAAACCGATTTGTGTATTTTTCAACTGCCCCACGGTGCAAATGACGCGCGTTACAATATGAGCTCTCTTCGTTTGATATTAACAAGTATATAGAATGTAATCATATCCCATTGTCTGAATTCACATCTCTCTTTCTACAGCCCAAGGACTCTTCGATTGTTCTTTTCATCCTCGTCGTTGTAAAACGAATTGAAACCGAGGAAGACGATTTATTCGCCTTTTCACTTCTTGTATTACTCTACTCAGCTGCTGGAAAAATCGAGTTAAATAAATGTAAAAAAATCGTCGGTTTCATTATCATGTTTAAAGTGGATGTTCACAGTAGTATCATGTCGTCTAGCGTTGAGAGGGGAACCTTATGAATCAGTCATTCATGAGATCTAGGTGCGTATGAATATCAGCCTACCTGTAGCGTACTAACGGGGGGGGGGGGGGGGGGGGGGGGGGGGGGGGGGGGGGGGGGGTAGGTCGGGTACGGTTGCCCAACAGCTGATACAAATTCGGGCCTCATATTCTGGCCCTTTAGGCCATCATCGTCGCCCCGGGCGCTATTTACCCTTAGTACGCCACTGTAGTCTACCCTGAATATACTCTCTCTTCGTCCTGGCTCTGTACCGTAATACAAGCCGTGATTAATCAGACCTACAGACATTGTTGAGCTCTGGCTTCAAAGCAAAAATGTGCTGTGTTTTGACAGATGCAATTCGATATATGCTCGTCGATTATTGAATGCAGAAGGGTTTCTATGCTCCTTTCAGAGCAAATGAAAATATTTTTAGTATAGCGTAGATGAACAGCGACTAGGCAAGAAATGCCTAAATGCGGGGGAATTATCAAAACGTGTATAGGTCCGAGAGAGAAACAAGGCAAACAAAACACCCACACACACACACACACACACACACATAAACGAAGACTTTGTTTTAGTGCGATAATAATTTGCCGTTACACATTAAACCTTCAGTATAACTTCCAACCTTGCTTTCCTATCCACAGCTCTTTTGAAATTACAAAACAAGCTATTCTGGCAAGGTGGACAATTTCAGAGGTACACGGAGGGACGTTCAATTTGTAGGAAGTAAGATAATTGTGAAATGAGACGAGAACAAATGACTTAACACTATGTACATTTTATGATATACGTCATTTGTGATCATCCGATTTTTCATAAACAGACAGACCTAATTCAATGACATTCGAACCGATAAGTATTTTCGGAAGTTCGTCCGGTCATCGTACGATTCGAGAGATAACGGGTGCTCACATATGCATTATATCTGATGTTTGACCCACTGTTCGTTACTGTATGTTCAAAGTTCACACCACATCCTTCCTTCGCATATGCCTGTCTGTCAATCCCACTGCTCGTGTGGACAGTCTGTCGTTCAGCTGGCATCTATAACAATAATAATAATAATAATAGGATAAAATAGTTAGCATTAAAGCTAATCTCCCACATGGTCCTCATACAAATGTATACAAACTACATACGTGTATACATCAGTTAAAACTAGTAATCCTACTTAAAACGCTGACAAAAATGACATGTAAAATAATTGGGGATGATATTATTAATTTAAAACAATGAAAGAAGAGGAAAATATGTGTACACAATAAAAATGGAATATAAGTCTGGATATCTGTGTACTCTTTATTTCCACTCGTTTATTCGTTCATGTACTGGTTGATTGCTTGGTTGGTCATTACGATATAGACTGATTGATTGAGTAGTTCACTCACTTACCCATGCACGGACTGTCTAGCTAATAAAATGGCTGATACCGATATCATAGGATTCACATCGAATACCATTCAGATTCTAAACCATTCTGGTTCTAATGTACACCTTTATTTTTTCAGCGTGGAATTTGATGTTCTGTCTTATTACATGAAAACGTTCGTCCATTTCATTATAGACACAAATAATGACTATTAAAAGTAAACAGGGTCCGCAATCTCTTTGTACTCGAGGAATCAACTGACTATTACGAAGGTAGTCAGTAACCTTGTCAACTCCTTTGTTCGTTTTTGCTTTATCTACGACGAATTCCATCAGTGCTAACCCAGTTTCAGGTTTTTGAAATGACTATTTAAAGCAGTCTGAAACAATTGAAAATAAAATACTTGTTTACGTAAAACGAGATAAAATCGGGGAAATAATTTGATTCCTGCAGCCGGGAGGGGGGGGGGGGGGCGGGGGATACGAGGAGAGTCCTAATGTATGTCATAGTTTGTTAATGAAATTCCGGATTTTCCCCGTCACATTCTGTGCCACTACATTAAAGTTATTGCCTGTTTCATTTGATGTAACGCCCCCACCATCATGTTACGTACTGCAGTTAGCTGATTGTCTTGTATCACATTTGACATTCTTCGTCACTCTTTTCAGGATTAGCTACAAGTAAACGGAGATTTATACATGTATGTTATCTTCCTGTCTATAAATAACATAAACTCGTTGTTATTTTTATCGACATCGAATGTATGCCCTCTGCTATTTTCTTCTTTGATTTTTGTTTGTTTTTCATAATTTCCCATATTCAAAAGAGGGATAGCTTCAACAAGTTTTTGCTAATTTTGGAAAATGATATTCGAAAAAGATTATAATCCCAAACTCTTTTCTTGGAAGCTGCCATAATACAGTCTTAGGCATAACTACGCCATTGTACGAGATATATTTCCGTATTAGATCTATATGACTTGTGATACAAACTGAAAGTTCATGAATGTATACATTGAATTAGCTCTCTAAATTTCCACAGCTATTGCCGAAATACTTACTAAAATAAATATCTTAGCCTGCTTTTCGCTGGTGCTAGGCCTAAACTGGCAAGTCAATGTCATAGACAGGTAACTAGTAAAATTTGTATCTCCAGATTAATCAATCCTGTAGCGGACTGTGTGGCAGAGAGCATACGAAGCAGGTAACCAGACTAATGGGCGCGGTGCGTTATGGGAAAAAAGTACGGAGATTCAGTCCTTTCATTAAGATGGAGGATGCTAGTTCTCTGCGATCTAACAAGCACCAGAAGTGTGACGCAGTTGTCAGCTGAATCCTGTTCGAGTTTATGACAACTTTAGTCTCGGATGGTCGCCTTACCGAATTTTGTAAACAAGGTGGAGAATCCTTTACTATGGCCAGGGTTTCCCACAAAACATACTGATATGTAACGTAAAAGTTGTAAACACAGTCATCTGGTGCAATTTCTTCATTCTACTTTTCACCAACAGTTATCCTGCGCAGTTTCACTATATTTGAACCAAGTTCATCAGTCCATACAAATTTTAAAATGAATTATTTTCTAAGAGAGTATAAACACATAGCCTTAGTAGTGTTAGTAGCAAGTGATGGCTATAGATGAAAATTTAACTTCGATCAGGAATTTCTACATTTAAAGTTTTCTTCCTTCCTTGTCGTCTTATGCTTATATAAAAAGACGATTATGTGCAAGTGGAAATAAGCTATTCAAGTACATAAACAACACACAAACAAATATCAGCACCGTACATAAGCCTGAAAAAGAAAAAAAAAACGCATGCACCTAAGAACAGATAGGTATTTCCCACATGGCGGTCCAACACTACACACTTTTCATTCTTATGGTAGAAACATGTTAATGCTGACAGAAAGACAAGACAATATCAATGAAGATGACAAGATGATTACAGCAATGACTGTGACCTTTGCAGGAGGTCTAGGTGCAAAACCATTTGTCACTATTGTCATTTCACAAAACAGTTTTTAGAACATACGAGATGAAATTTCGGAGGGCGTGCAAAATGAATGCACGTAGTCAATAATTAATTATAAGTAATAAAATAGAGTTTCGTTATTATAACTTAGTTATTTGATTTAATCATTTTAATTTGTAGTAAATGTCCAGCTAAGAGCTCTTCCTTGCTTTAATTTGTAAGAAAGGTTTGTTTTTTTGTGACACTGTTGACGCAAGTCTATAAAAGTGCCACAGCCTTGGCTAGTGGAAGGACAATTCAAGAATTCTTTTTAGAACAAACAAACAAGCAAAAACAATTTGAAATGTAAAGTCGAATATTTATAAAAAGATTTGCGCAGAATCAAACTAGAGTAAATGAAATATAGGAGCTCTGAATTGTCTTACCGTGCCTCTTAATTTTGAGGTAAAAGAGACGATTATAGTCTGATCTCTAACACATTTGTTTTGAATAGTAGTTTAATGACATGCTTACTTCCCTACTAAAGAGTTTGGTGTGACATACAAAAGGTTAAGACAGTGAAAGGTAAAATTGATATAAATGATATCTCCTTTTATAGAACTCGATAAATGTAACGTTAGCTGACGAGGGCGTTTGGATGTTTACACAGCAAACGCATTTACTTCATCAACAGCGATATATATATATCAGTGAGAGCGTTTACAGACAGGAATAACGGCATATGCGTAATTAATTGTTTGGTGTGTGTCTGTGGGGGGGGGGGGTGTTTCTAAAGTAAACATATAAGCACTTGTACCCGCTTCTGAGCTTAATGCAGACAGCAGACTTTAAATAGGCTGTTCAAATCAGACAAAACCATAGATATTTATGCAATCCATAGGAAGTAGAGAGAGAGAGAAAAAAAAAACAAAATCAATGGAGAAACAAAGAATATATCACGTCTCAATACATATTGAAACCAATGTCGCTATCGTCGCTGTCGATAAAAGTCACAAGGTTTTCAGATGATTCCAACAAATACAAGTAGAAAGATCACAAGCCAGGGAGAATTTCAACATAACAATAGAACATTGAAGGGGGAAGGGATAGGTGATAATTTTTTTTTTTTTTTTGATGGCATTAAGAGAGTATGTCACCTTGATTGTATACTGGCTAATAAATTAGAATACAGAGCATTTGAGAAAATCGATCGATAGATTGAAAATGTTATGTTTGTTTGGCCTTCTCGTTTTACTGACTTACACTTTTACAAGACACTTCCTCCAGAGCTGTCTTTTTATGAAGCATAGACCTAAAATACACTTGGATCAATTTCAAGAGGCATAATTCATTTATTGACCTCTTGGTGTCTCGAACTCAGTGTCACTGCATTTCGTATAAAATATCATTATATACCTCTCACGTGACATGCTATGCAAATTCATTGAGTGGGATGATCCAGTACAGTTTCTTCTCACTGGACGTTGTCAAGCACATATTGAGTTGTGTTAAGCACACGCATGACATTTATAAGTTTCTTGGTATGTACCATGACGACACTGCAGATATATGATCGCTCAACAGTACGTACAATCACGTTACATTATAATGTGGTATGCCCGATTCAGTCTTAGAACAATATTTCTTTTTAAGAATATTTGTCTTCACTTTAATTTAGTTAAAGAAAAAAAAAATCAACTACAACAACAACAACAACAAAACAAAGAATTGACCAAGCAGTGGTATATAGTTAACAAATTATAGTGCTTGTATTGTTGGATATGGTGCTCTCGCCAGAAAGAGTACATGGGGTTCGCAAGCTCGTCCCTTTGTACTTCGGTCTCGCCCAAAATATCCCAAAGTGCAAACACTATAGATGGGCAAGTCACTGTCATGAACGGACGATAATGTCAGTAGGGCCGTCGCAAGTTTGCGCAGGAAGAAACGGCGCCCCGGACTATCGTTGCCTTCGGCACCCCCCCACCCCACTCGGGAAAAAAATTAAGCAAGCTGCGCGAAATGGCGCCCCTCCCCCCCCCCCCGGCCCGCCCCTTACGACGGCCCTGACTGTCAGATGGGCCACTGTCATTAACGGACGATACTGTCGGGCTACCCTCCAACTCCGGTGTTTACATCGGTGACGTCATTATGCAGTAACCAACAAACACACAAATACATACGTTAGGAAACAAGCATGATGCATGGCAATCTGTTAGAGAAGATACATCCATTCCTGATAGAAAATGACATGAAAATTTACAATTTTGACTAGGCATTGAAACGGCAGAAAAAAAGGCCGGAAGTTCAGAGTAATTTAATGACATTTTTATTCCTTACGTTACTAGCTCCTCTTTCTAAACCGGCCCTGGTGTGCCTGCTTGATTTTACATGACATTTATTGCCTTTGATGAGGTTGTTTGGATAATTAAATGTGGTAACCCTTTCATTTTATTTGTATATTTTTTGTGGTATATAGAGTGATGTGCCATCTAATGTGAAAGGTTATTTATTCAATATGTCAGTAATGATCAATGTTTTATCGTCCACGCCTGGTATAAAAAGATACTTTAGAGCTTGTCGGTCAGTTTGAGAATAGGAATTAGAGAAAAATAGACTTGAGAGGTGTTGTTAGTGGCATGAATTGAAACTCAGTATAACAATCTCTTCTGGGTTTGTTGTTGTTGTTGTTGCAATTATTATTATTATTATTATTATTATTATTATTATTCGCAATGTCAACCAAAGATCAAAGCTAGAGGGTTACTAATCAAAACAAGTTTTCAGGGGTATTACGAAAACTACATTACAGTTTTATAATTACAACGTCTCAATTAAGATCTAAGTTTACAAGAAAATGTATCCAGCACATATTTATAACATCTGATAACTTCCCTGCCGCTGGAAGGAAAACCTCGTAAATTAAAGCAAGCAATGATCAACACCGGAGTAACGAAACCTAAATGTTCAAGCGATGATATAAACAGGAGTCTCAAAAAAAAGTTTGGAAATATTTCGACCCGAGCTTCATTAAACCCACAGACGCTAAAAAAAAACCCCACCAAAACATTAGAGTCTTTATATCCATCAGCGTTGTAGCGTAGTACTTGCACTCAAAAATAATTTTCAATCCACAATTTTGTTGTTCCACCGAGAAAAGGCAAATGCTCGAAATTTCAGGAATCATATATTTTTCGTTTTATTTAGGCAAGTATATTTTTAATTTAATTAAAAAAATTCTGCGAGTAATATCTTTTCTCAGCAAAACATTGTTCAGAGTTTATAAATAACACGACATGTACAACAGCGTTCAGTCTATAAATACGGCTACCCGGAAAGCAAATATGATAAATATATAAAACTTGGGATTTGTTGGACAATGCTAACATAATTAAAGACGCGCTTTTGAGCTGAATATTTATTTATTTATTTATGTTTTTATTTTTTATTAAAACAAATTATCTGGCTTCATAACATTTTTGTTAATTTCTTTAGAAATATACCGCGTACAACCGCACTAATGCATGAATTTTAATTGAACTAGATATCTGTTTTATCATGAAATTTCGATTAAAACAAAACGCTTTCAACATTTATATAAATACCTGTTAACAACTAAGATTTGGTTGACATTGCGAATAAGAATAATAATAATAATAATAGCAACAACAACAACAACAGTACAAAGGTAGACAAAATAGGAAAAGCTTTGTTTTTAGATAAAATCCAATCGTTTGCAGATCCCTTAGAATTTTTCGATCGTAGTGTGGACACGATATTTGTACGACAAAGAAGATACACACGAATTTCTCCATTTAATATATGCACAAACCACATCAAACAATAGAACAATTAAACTACATAATAAGATGTCTTTGACTAGCATACAATTCGTAAATTACCGACAGGAAATGTGATGAGATGAATCACGCAAGCAAAACATGCATCGTATGCAGTTGCAATTAACATGGGTCGGGATCGCAGTTAGAATCGTAAAATAATCTCGTATACTGCAGATAAGTAGAAAAGGTATTCAAGAATGATCTGAACATAGACATTTAGGTATTACATTGTCTAATGACTCCACTAGACATCATATGTCAAGTATTTGCCTGGTCCTAGGAGAAAGTTAATACTTTGAAGAAATTTAAATATAGATTTGATCGTCTGTCCTTGGAAAGAACGTATAAATCTTATATACTTCACTAGTTTGACTGTGCTCATTATATCTGGGATAACTGTAATATGCTAGAAAAATGAATCATTGGAAAAAATAAATGTAAGGCTATGAGAATAGTAAGAGGTGCTTCCAAGAATGCGTCCCGGACACTACTATACAAGGGAACCTGCTTGGACAGCCTGAATTCTCGACTTTCATGCATAAACTAAAATCATTTGTTTAAAATCTACCATAGTCTTGCTCCATAATACTTACAGGATGTAATTCGACCCTTTCTTATTAGCAACGAGTCCTACACCCAGTAGAGTCGCGAGGGTTTGAGGGGCCTGGGGGCAATGTTCTTTATTTGTACAGAGAACAGTTTTTAATGAGTTACTCCCCCTCTCCCCTCCTAAATATAAGTTTTATGAAGAATTGACCCTGTTACACTAAGGTGAAGTTGAAATACTATGAAAATTGCAGCTGCCCCCCCCCCCCAAGAAAGGCTCCGGATTGCGCCCCCCCCCCACCATTTTCCTGGCGCGCGGAGGAAATTGCCCCCCCCCCCTCCGCCCACTCCCCTCGCGCCGCCACTGCCTACACCACTCGATCATCAGGTACTATTTGACCCCCTTTGTGTAGAACAACCTAGTATCAAAATTAATTTCTGCTTTAACAACTCAAATGTGGAACACTTTACCAATAAAAATAATAAGCAACCCATCTATTCAAAATTTCAAAGCTGACCTGAATCGGGATAAACATATAAGACTCATTCGTATCATAACGCTGGTGATCGGGTGATTCAAACCCGGAATTCGCCATTAAACACCCATTTATTCATAAATCATATTTCAAAACAGTAGGCTCTGCGTATGTGGGCATATCGAAACAGCTGAACACTTTCTGTTATAATGTCAAAAATATACAGCTCTAAGACATCGTGTTCTTTTCATATTACCATATTGACTAAAACTCAAGACATTATTATTTGGTGTTCTTTAGTGGCGACCCTTCTGAGGCGCCCGGGGGCAACGTTCTTGAGTGGCGTCCCTACTTTGCCAGAGAGAACAGTTTTTATGTCAGTTGCCAACCAACACTCCACCACCACCACCATCTACGCCCCGGTTACAGCTGCAAAGAATCTCTCTCTCTCTCTCTCTCTCTCTCTCTCTCTCTCTCTCTCTCTCTCTCTCTCTCTGGTTGCGTTAAGCCTATTAGGTATTTTACCAATTGAAGCTTACATTGAGATACAAAAATAATTTTCTTTGAACAATTTTGCAGGCTCTCTGCGTTTTTTTTTTTGCAAAACAAGTATTTTTACTCCGTCTCTTTAACTATCAGATCCCAAGATTGCAAGTTAACAAACTGGCTTTATTCCAGAAACGTATAAACTACTGGATAAATTTAATCTAAAAAACGTTATAGAATTGTACATTCTTCGAGGTCGATTCCCGGTTAATAAATCTGAATGGAAAAGTATTGTTAAATTCCAAGTCCGTCTGTTATATGAAAATGCTTTGAAATGTAGACTAAATGAAGATATTTCTCTTAGTCGATCTCAGAAGTTATTGCTTAATGGCAGTTTGATTCCCTCTGTAGTATGGTAAGAAGGAAAAACATTTCCAGGATCTCTTGAGTCATGTCGGCTCGTTGCCAATATCGTGCCTAAACTTTTTTCGTCTCAGGAAGAAACTGCGTGTACAAACATTTTGCACTTCAGTCGTTGATCATTTTCTATCCGTATGTAGTTTACTTACACAAGACCGTGACAAGTTTTGGTGTCATATTATTGAAAAATTTGGGGTGCATGTTTATATGCACTTAAATTCAATGTCCAATATTGATTTGGTGAATACTCTCTTAGGAATGATGACCCGTGATTTGTTAATTCTTTTTAAGCAATGAACAACTGATGTGTTTCCATCTCACATGTATTTTAACTGTTGCTACCATGTGGAGAAAATATACAACAAACTTTTGACTTATCGATGCTGATAATGAGCGTATTCTTAGTTAAAGCTTTGTCAGTAACCCTATAATTTAGTGTATTAACACCATATATTCTGTGCAGTTTATCATTGGTAGTATTTACATCATCGCAACAGAAAACGATCCCAATACTTAGATATGAAGGAAGCATTAACAGCATTTGATAAAAATTTTGTAATAAGTATATTGTGTTTATCTCTAATGTTAATGACATTTGCCGTTACTTCCGTGTGTGTTGCTAACTCTTTAAGATTTAGTAATGCTAATAATTTAGTTAATTTTCTGAAACTTATTTCCATTTCGCTGTAGCAGCAAATCTTCAAAGCTACTTTGCAACTGTGCCAGTTGTGTTCACTTAGGTGGTAATACCACTGTTATAATGTGTAGAAAAACAAATGCTGAAAACAATTTATGACCCGACGATATATCAAGTTAATTGTCCTTGGTTCTCATGGTGAATGTTCACCATATATCCATTTATTTACGCATGGTCATTTGCAAATGTATATTATTTCTAACCTTTAATTACTGTTACTTTCCATTTTTGCCGTATCCTTAATACCATTGAGTATACTCTTCGTAATGTTCGGAGGAAATAAAGATATCGATCAATCAATCAATCAATCAATCTCTCTCCCCCCCTCTCTCTCTCTCTCTCTCTCTCTCTCTCTCTCTCTCTCTCTCTCTCTATATATATATATATATATATATATATATATATATATATATATATATATATATATATATATATATATATATATGACTGGGGTCATACAGAGAAATAGCTTTATAATTTAGTAATAGATATTGCACGTGTTGATCCATGTGAAAATTACAGACATATAACTCCGAGTAGATAAGATACGTAAGTGTGGGTATCTACATCTTTCCATCCAGAGTTTCATTCATCACGCTAGGCCCTCTTTGCCTAAGGTTTATTTGATTATTCAGCCATGACCTTTTCATCGTTCCCATCAAATCTGTTGTGGTTGTCCGTATTACTCATATTTCAGTGGTGGGAGATATGAATACAGATCTTTTGTGAATGAAGTGTTGGCTGAGGATCGGAAGAGGTTACAGGAGGATTATGGCATTTTGTAAATAAAGCGTGGTCAGGCTGATGTTTAAAAAGGGCACAGCACAATTTCACACGTAGCCTAATCATTTTTCTTTGTCCATGTCCAGACTAAGTATTCGAGCAAAATCAAGAACACTTATAAAAATAAAACAAGGGGTGCATTTTTAAAGTAATAAGTAAATAACAAGGTTACCACTTTGTATTAACTGCAATCATATGTGCACGTTGTTTTCTTGTTCTTCTTCTTGTGTTATAAAATCTGGACCACCATACCAATGGCACAAATGTAAAAAGAGACTACTTCCTTAAAGAAAAGTCATAGAGGTCAGAGGGAGGAATTGATGCTATTTGCTAATAAATATTATTTCCTCATCTTTTTTGTAAATACGATATGAATTTTATCTGCCTTGTTAATAACCAATGTGTATGTCAACCATAATATAAGTAGTTAAGGCTACATATGTGGTTTATAGAAATTTAACATTACGGCAAATTTGGGACGGTATGGGGCTTATGGAAATTTTACATTACCGGTTTTGGGGACTGTATTAGGGGTCTACGGGAATTAGCATTAGTGGTATTAGGACGATATGGGGCTTATGGGAGGTAAACATTACCGCAAATCTAAGATGGTATTAGGGGCTTACGAGAATTTTACATTGGCCGTTTTACATTTTACATTAGCGGTTTTGGATACAATATGGGGTTTATGGGAATTTAACATTACGGCAATTTCGGGACGATATGGGGTTTATTGGAATTTAACATGAGCAGTTTGGGGAAGAATATGGGGTTTATGGGATTTTGGCAGTATCTGGGCCTGTGTGGAGCCCAATGGGAAATCCACGTGAAAAGGGTCGATGTATTATGGGGTCGTACGGGAATTTAACATGCATGGGACGGTATGGGACCCTACGGAAATGTAACTTTACGGATGTCATTATGGGGCTCTATAAAATTTTGACAGCTTGAGTCACTATGGGGCTGTATGGAAATTTAACATTATGTATCATAAAGAAACATGAGTGGGTGACTATGGCTGGAAAAATAGCATGGCAAAATAAAAAGACATGCCTAATTACATACAAGATCTTATTTTTACAATCCAATACTCACACCTTTAAAATCCAGCACACGAATGAAGGATGGTAGGAGATAGGTGATGCTCACTAACACACATAATTACAATCCAACACTCACCCTTACACACTAAACGGAAGAGGGAAGATAGGGGATAGGTAATGGCCACCAACACACATTCTTAAAGACAACACCCATTATTGCAAACAAGCGCATGAGTGAAACTAGGAGAGAGATAACAGCTACTAACATATAGTCATACTAATCAGCACACATCCTTCTTGACCAATACTTACCCTTACTGACCAGCACCCCCCCCCCTCCACACACACACACACGTTTAAAGGAGATTACAGTATGGTGTATAGTTATCAAGGCTTACACCTATTCTTACAGACACTCACATGTTCTTAAAGACAAAAACCCTCATACAAACAAACTGACAAGGGAACGGAGAGTTATGTGATGGTCACTAATGCACATAATTACAATCCAACCCTCACCTTTACCATACAACACCCACCCCTACAAACAAAATGGATGAGGGAAAAGGGAAGTTATGTGATGGTCACTAACACATATAATTACAATGCAACATTCACCATTACAATCAAAACCGACGAGGGAAGGGGAGGGATATGTAATGGTCACTAACACACATAATTACAATCCAACACCCACCTTTTCCATTCGACACATAGCTTTACAAACAGAATGGAAGAGGGGAAAGGGGACTTATGTGATGGTCACTAACACACATATTTACCATCCAACACTCACACACATAGAAACAAAACGGATGAGTGCAAAAGGGGTATCCTATCATATAACTACTAACACACTAACTTACCATCCAACACCCACATACATACCAACACACTAATAAAGAAATAGAAGGTAATGGAATGCTTTTTGCACACGAACACATCAACACCTACAAACATATGCAAACACAATGTATCTATGTATGAAGTAGCGTTTTACGGCACCTCGGCACAATAGTCGCTATATAAGGTAAAGTTCGAAAAATATAAAAGTGAATTACACACAACTTTACAAAGATAAACAGTTCTAAATAAGATAAAATAGAAATCGTAAAGATGATACAAATCTGTAAAATGTATATCAAATAAAATATAAAGGTAACACATATAAAATCCTCAAAAGATATTGTCAAAATCTGCTATATAAACCGCATTCCCTCGGAAAGTCCAAGATTTTCTCGTGTGCTACATCATCATGCAGTTCAGGGCAAAATACTTTTATCTCAGAGGGTGGAAGTCGACACACTCGACAAGAATGTGTTCCACTGTCAGAGTATGCATTCTGGTTGAGGTTCATCCTTCAGGAGGTATGCATGAGTCAGGTATGTGTGTCCGATACGCGATCGGCACAAAACCACTTCATCTCTGCGATTTCTTTTATACGACGGCTGCGACTGTGCCGTTCAATGATGGGTTTCATGTTACGACGTTTTGTTTGTGGGGTTTTCATTCTACATAGTTTCCCAAATATGATGAACATGCTGTCTAATACATGATTTGAAGTCAGTAAATGGAATCTTCCATTAGGAAACGGGTGACTGCAGGGCAGCTTTGGCTGCTTTATCTGCCCTTTCATTACCCTTCATGTCAATGTGATTGGGCAACGAACTGTACAGGATACTTTTTTTCAGATTGTATAAGCACGTCATGTTTTTGTAATATCTCTGATATTAACGGTTTTGTCAGATTTAAGATTTTGCAAGGCTTTCAATATGGAAAGTGAATCCAAAAAATAATGAAATTTGAATTTGGAAAGGTTTCAGTGTAGTTCAAACCTATCAGTGTGTCTGTAATTTCTGCAGTAAACATTAAGGCAATATTTGATAGCCGGTTCGAGTTGGTGCGAGGTTTTTTTGCAATGGCAGCTCCAAATTTGTCCTGTCTGTGCATAACAACGTATGGCTACAATAGGAGACTGATTTCATTGAATTTACTCTGTAAATGGAGAAGATATGTTAAGGACTTTTTGAATTGGCAAAGATCATATATATATTTATACATATATATTACTTTTTTGGTGGGTGGGTGGGTGGTAACCAAGATGTTGATTTTGGAACACAGAATTGTGCAGTATTTGCAGCACTAAGTGTTGCTGTTTTTAAGTGAGGACGAATTTGTATGCCACAAGATGGAATGAAGTTTGGTTTCTCAACATACAAGGTTTGGTATTTGGGCCTAAACACTACGTCATATTTGGGGTTAGATGGATTGGAAGATAGTTTGGTAGCATACTGAAGAGCCATTTTCATTCGTTTGAGATAAAGTGATGGTTCGTTGGCCTCAACATAGAGGATTTCTCAAGGGGAAATTCCAAATGCACCCAGACAGAGTCTAAGTTCCTGACTGTGTAACGGATCAAGCATCGCATGTAAGATTTACAAGCTGATCAACAGTCAAACCTTAGTCAAGTTTCGATCTTACTAATGACCTGTATAACAAGAGCAAGACCTTCTGATCTGCTCTCCAATCAGTGTTTGCTACGACTCTTATTAAATCCAGGACTTTTTGACATTTCTCCCGGACGTATCTAATATTGTGGAAGGAAACGTTAGTGTATGGTCGAAAAAAGCCCTACAAATTTGATCTTCTCCACAACAGGAATAAGATAACCGTCAAGATATAGCTTTGGGCCAATTCGATATAATCAGCAGAAGTCCATACAAATAGTTTTAGATTCGAAAAATTGGACCCGTTTTCTTCAGCCAATTTCTGAACTCGGTTTAACCTTATATGTAGTTGACGTTCAATAGTATGCATACTTTTTTTAATCAATTATCAAAAAGTCTTTAACGTATAATGAGTAGTCGTTCCTGAATTAGGGCATTTCACTATACTGTTGATTTTGATGTAGAATGAATTAGGGCATTTCACTATACTGTTGATTTTGATGTTGAATGAATTAGGGCATTTCACTATACTGTTGATTTTGATGTTGAATGAATTAGGGCATTTCACTATACTGTTGATTTTGATGTTGAATGAATTAGGGCATTTCACTATACTGTTGATTTTGATGTTGAATGAATTAGGGCATTTCACTATACTGTTGATTTTGATGTTGAATGAATTAGGGCATTTCACTATACTGTTGATTTTGATGTTGAATGAATTAGGGCATTTCACTATACTGTTGATTTTGATGTTTAATGAATTAGGGCATTTCACTATACTGTTGATTTTGATGTTTAATGAATTAGGGCATTTCACTATACTGTTGATTTTGATGTTGAATGAATTAGGGCATTTCACTATACTGTTGATTTTGATGTTTAATGAATTAGGGCATTTCACTATACTGTTGATTTTGATGTTGAATGAATTAGGGCATTTCACTATACTGTTGATTTTGATGTTGAATAGGGTGACTGACAATATGCCGCCCTGAGGTACACCCATCTGCTGAAAATAGCTTTAAGAAAGGATGCCACCTGCCTTATCTCTGAAATTTCTATTTTTCAAAAATTGGAGATAAAGTTAGGTAGGCGGTCCCTTAGACCAAGGTTGAATAGGTCATTCATTATGCCGTACTTCCATGTGGTATCATAAGCTTTCTCCAAGTCGAAAAAGACAGCAAATATATGATCTTTCTTTATAAAAGCTACTCTAATAAATGCTTCAAGTCTGACAACATGGCCTATTGTGCTTCGCTGGCATCTGAATCCACATCGAACGTGTGATAATAGTTTGTTGGCATCGAGATATCAGAATAGTCTATCACTTATCATCCGTTCCATGGTTTTGCCAGTTTCCCAAATATTATTTTAAATGGTTAACAGTGTATTTAGAGCTGTGTCAGATAAGTGTTTCAAAAGTTGGAAGTGGATAGCATCTGGTCCTGCTGAAGTGTCGTGGGCTCGATCAAGAGGGTCTTGTAACTCTCTGAGATTGAAAGGAGGTTTATTGTAATCTTCAGCATTAGCATATTTGACATTTAGAGGAACCTTTTCTTTCAGGTTTTTGACACGGAGGAAGTTTTTAGAATAATTTTCTTGTGAGAAGTGTTTTGAGAATGTTTCGTCCAATGTATTTGAGATTTCTTATACGATTGAGACCATTTCATTAGATGTCTTTAAATGTTTGATAAAGCCGTTTTAATTTTTGCCAATGGTTTTTCGTACCATATTCCATACTGATTTAATAGAGGAGCGACAGTTCAACCTAGAGACATAGGATCTCCATGTTGTCCTCTTGCTTTCCCTAATGGTAATACGAGCTTGGCGTCTTTGCATGCATCATCAAACCATGGTCTGTTGACACATTTATGAACCCTCGAAGTTTGTGGTATTGTATCACTATTACAATCCTGGAGTATATTTGTATTGGATCCACTAGGTTGTCAAAACGATCAGCTGTCGCATTTGATTCGCAGAGGGATTGACATGTTTCTCAATCACATAGATCGTCACGAACTTCCCAACAGAAGTCAAGTAAAAGAGATGGATTGCAGATGGTAAAATCTAAGGACGAGTAGGATCCTGTGGCAAGATGCAGGTAGGTTTACGTCTTATCATTAAAAAGGCAAAGATTGTGTTTTGAAACAAAGTATTCCCTCTTCTTCCCTCTCTCGTTGACATCTATACAGTCCAGAGTGCATGGAGGCCGTTAAAGTTGTCAAGTTAAACAAAGGTGTTGGTAACTGTTCCATATGATGGACAAGATCAAATTGATTGATTGGACAAGATCAAATTGATTGATTGGACAAGATCAAATTGATTGATTGGACAAGATCCGATTGATTGATTGGACAAGATCAAATTGATTGATTGGACAAGATCAGATTGATTGATTGGACAAGATCAAATCGATTGATTGGACAAGATCAAATTGATTGATTGGACAAGATCAAATTGATTGATTGGACAAGATCAAATTGATTGATTGGACAAGATCAGATTGATTGATTGGAGTGCTTGGAGGGAGATATATTGAGCAAAGTGAAAGATGTTTGTTTGGGGACTATAGGTTATTAAGTTTTATTGAGATTAATTTGACTGTAGGAGTTTGTTATTTATGATGATGAAGTGACGTTTTTAAGATTAACTCTATCGTTCCTTTTTAAAAACAGTGGAAGGCAAACAGAAATTGGATCATGTTCTTTAAGTAGCAGACCAATTTCATCAATATTTGCCTTTAAACCTCGGCAATTTCATTGTATTAGTGTCTCAGACATATTTAACAGTGGTGGAAGTACGGAACATCTGGGAGCTTTCCCTGGAGCGATATCAGGGGTCTCTCCAGTTTCCATACTCTCTAGACTCCCAAACTTATTAAAGAGCTTGATAGGATCGTCAGATCCTTTGGAGAATCTAGTAGATTCTTTAATCCTCTCCTTATTTGGTTTAGAACATGCTTTTCCGCTGACGCCAGCGGTCTGCTGCTCTTTTGGTGTGTGTGTGGGGGGGGGGGGAGGGGCCTAACCGTCTTCTCAGTATTAGAGTTGGAATATTATGTCTTACTGATTCTATTTCGACTGGGGCCAGTGGTTTGCTGCTCTTTTCTTGAGCTGGATTTAAGTGGTGTTTCGTTTGTAGCGTGTTTTTTTAAAAATAATTATTTGCTACGCACTCACACTGCATATTTGCTTTATATGGTTTGTTCTCCTTTTGGGTTGATGTTAGCACGGGTTTTGGTGGCTTTAAAACTGAATTTGGTTTGACCTTCCGGCCATGTAATGTCTGTCTGGGTACTAACAGTATTTGTGGAAGGTTTCTTCTCTACTTTAGGCACGATGTCATAGGTTGTGCCAGCTGTGTAAAGCGGAGCTGTGGCTTTCACAGATTTCCTAGCCTCATGAAAGCCCATACCTTACTCCTGTTTCACGCGTTAGATCTCCTTCTCGAGTTTCCACTTATGGCAGTTTCTGGAGTACGAGAAATATTCTCCCTGGCAATTTGATCAAGAGACCATCTCTGTGCAAGACGATCAATCATGACCCTCCTGTCCCCATCTGGGGCAGACTGGTTTCTTCTTGCAGCCATCTCTGTGGTGGCCATATTTCTGGCAGTTAAAACAAAGCACGGGATTGGGGATGAAAGAGTCGACAGGGATATTCAAGAACCCGGCTTTGGTCGATGTTGGCAAATGGCACAGTTAAACGTGAGCATATAACTATTTCTGGGAATCAACATGCCCTTACGGCGAATGTTGATTCGTTTCATTTGTGCCACATTCTGAGAACTGAGATTTCGATCATCTCAGTCTTACTACAGCCACCCAAATCTCTAGATCGAACAACACCTCTTGACGAGTTGTGACATTTGTGTGGAAATACCTTAATAGGTATTTCCGCAAATGGCTTAGAACGAACCAGATTGTGAGAGTGAGTTTTGCAGCTACACTTTACAAGTATTTGGCCATTACTAAACCTTTACGCGTCTTGACTCTCCAACCAAATCTTTAAGCGCTTTAGCTACCATAGAAGGTGCCAGGTTTGGTTAGATATTGACTATTGGCCAATTTCCCTGACTTGGACGCGTTTCCTCATCTGAATCGCTGGTTGAATTATTACTCATCCCTCTGATATCAGGTCTCATAATATTGGTTGAAGCTTTGCGTGGTTTTCGTCATCTGTACTTCCCACCCGTTTCGGAGCCCAACAAGGGGACAAAGATTTACGCTAATTTATTGCATTTCTCATGCCAGGGCTACATAGAATGATTTACTCGAACACAGAAGAAACTTTACTCATTTGACCCTTGCCACCGCCCTCAGAGGCTATGTCCTTTGTAAGGTCTGAAGAACAACACGATATTACTTTAATCACAAAGGCGACCTTTGAAAACTATACAAATATGTGAAACTGGGAGTCTTTAACATAGTCTCTGAAGCTTGGCTTGACTAGTCGAATGATCAGACTGGGTCCTTCTGACCAACCGTCTAGTTGAAGTTAAGGCCAAAGTAGTGTGTTGCATTGGAGTGGCAATCATTGGCCTCTTCTCTACTCAACTACCACGATCATTCCCCTAACGATACCGGACGCAGTCCAGGGCAACGGGTTGTCTCCACTCTGTCGCCTCTTACGATATTCATCGAGGACGCATCGGGCCTATTCTACAACCCCGAATTCGCAGGGGGAATAAGCAGCAGTAATAATAATATCAATTAATTCCAAGGAAGCAAAAGGTTATTATGATTCTCCAGTAGGCTAAATTCCTAGGAGTACATCTGATGGTGATGTCATACAAACGTCATACTTCGGATGGTAATTTGTATGCATCTTGCACACCTAAATTGAACTAAATTACAAGCAAATAAACTAAGTAGCTAGTGTAACTAGCTATCTTATCAAGTACGAAGAACTAACTAGCTAATTAATCACCTAAGCAACTCAAAAATAAATAAATATTTAACTTTTGTGCCAGCTATTTTATCAGTGAAGGATACACTATTGAATACATTATGGCCTTGAGTTTTTATTTTAATCCACTGTTAATACATTACTCCACAGTTAATACACCAAGACCGTATGGTGGTCTGACATTTATTACATTGTTCTCCAGTACATTTGAGGTTGCGATTTGCACCATAATGTTCAGAAGACCTCCTTGCTAAATTGTGGTTAACAGTGTTAATTTATTCGCATATATAAACTTTCCAAGAAGTTGAAATGTTTTAAATAAAAATTATTTGTCGTATTAAAAATAAAATGCGCTTAGACAAGATATAGTTCAAAATGAATTTCCATTATCATCATTTTTTCTCTTTCGTAATCCGGCGGCAGTCATATTCAAAACTGTCGAGAAAAGTGACCACAATTTTGAATAGACCTCTCGAATAAGATTTCGTGTAGACTTTCAATAGACCTCTCGAATAAGATTTCGTGTAGCCTTTCAATAGGCCCCTAAAATAAGATTTTGTGTAGACTTTCAATAGGCCCCTAGAATAAGATTTCGTGTAGACTTTCAATAGGCATCTAAAATAAGATTTCGTGTAGACTTTTAATAAGCCTCTAAAATAAGATTTCGTGTAGACTTTCAGTAGGCCTCTAAAATAAGATTTCGTGTAGACTTTCAATAGGCATCTAAAATAAGATTTCGTGTAGACTTTCAATAGGCATCTAAAATAAGATTTCGTGTAGACTTTCAATAAGCCTCTAGAATAAGATTTCGTGTAGACTTTCAATAGGCATCTAAAATAAGATTTCGTGTAGACTTTCAATAGGCATCTAAAATAAGATTTCGTGTAGACGTTCAATAGGCATCTAAAATAAGATTTTGTGTAGACTTTCAATAGGCCTCTAGAATAAGATTTCGTGTAGACTTTCAATAGGCATCTAAAATAAGATTTCGTGTAGACTTTCAATAAGCCTCTAAAATAAGATTTCGTGTAGACTTTCAGTAGGCCTCTAAAATAAGATTTCGTGTAGACTTTCAATAGGCATCTAGAATAAGATTTCGTGTAGACTTTCAATAGGCATCTAGAATAAGATTTCGTGTAGACTTTCAATAAGCCTCTAGAATAAGATTTCGTGTAGACTTTCAATAGGCATCTAAAATAAGATTTTGTGTAGCCTTTCAGTAGGCATCTAGAAGAAGATTTCGTGTAGACTTTCAATAAGCCTCTAGAATAAGATTTCGTGTAGACTTTCACTAGGCCTCTAGAATAAGATTTCGGGTAGCCTTTCAATAGGCCCCTAAAATAAGATTTTGTGTAGCCTTTCAATAGGCCTCTAGAATAAGATTTCGTGTAGACTTTTAATAAGCCTCTAAAATAAGATTTCGTGTAGACTTTCAGTAGGCCTCTAAAATAAGATTTCGTGTAGACTTTCAATAGGCATCTAAAATAAGATTTCGTGTAGACTTTCAATAGGCATCTAAAATAAGATTTCGTGTAGACTTTCAATAAGCCTCTAGAATAAGATTTCGTGTAGACTTTCAATAGGCATCTAAAATAAGATTTCGTGTAGACTTTCAATGGGCATCTAAAATAAGATTTCGTGTAGACTTTCAATAGGCATCTAAAATAAGATTTTGTGTAGACTTTCAATAGGCCTCTAGAATAAGATTTCGTGTAGACTTTCAATAGGCATCTAAAATAAGATTTCGTGTAGACTTTCAATAAGCCTCTAAAATAAGATTTCGTGTAGACTTTCAGTAGGCCTCTAAAATAAGATTTCGTGTAGACTTTCAATAGGCATCTAGAATAAGATTTCGTGTAGACTTTCAATAGGCATCTAGAATAAGATTTCGTGTAGACTTTCAATAAGCCTCTAGAATAAGATTTCGTGTAGACTTTCAATAGGCATCTAAAATAAGATTTTGTGTAGCCTTTCAGTAGGCATCTAGAAGAAGATTTCGTGTAGACTTTCAATAAGCCTCTAGAATAAGATTTCGTGTAGACTTTCACTAGGCCTCTAGAATAAGATTTCGTGTAGCCTTTCAATAGGCCCCTAAAATAAGATTTTGTGTAGCCTTTCAATAGGCCTCTAGAATAAGATTTCGTGTAGACTTTCAATAGGCATCGAAAATAAGATTTCGTGTAGACTTTCAATAAGCCTCTAGAATAAGATTTCGTGTAGACTTTCAGTAGGCATCTAAAAAAAGATTTTGTGTAGAATTTCAATAGGCCTCTAAAATAAGATTTCGTGTAGCCTTTCAATAGGCCTCTAAAATAAGATTTCGTGTAGCCTTTCAATAGGCCTCTAAAATAAGATTTTTGTGTAGCTTTTCAATAGACCTCTAAAATAAGATTTCGTGCGGACTTTCAATAGGCCTCTAGAATAAGATTTCGTGTAAACTTTCAGCAATAAGAGAGAGAGAGAGAGAAGCACTTGGAATCTGGACAGATTATAGCACGCGTTACTGCTATTATTGTTAAATACTGAGCTTAGAGAAAAAGGGAGTAGCATAAAAGGACGTAAGAACAGAGACTACCTGACGAATTTGAAGGAAAAGACCCCCCTTATCTACTTTTTTACTATAGTTCTTGTCAGGCAAGAACACCCCTAAATTATAATTCAGTATCTGGGTAGGATGGGCTTCTGTGCCGGTATTTGCAAGTGAAGATTTAGAAAAACATGAAAATGATAATATGTAATTATTATGTAGTGTCTCCACGGCTTTACCCCACTGGAGTATTTGGTTACATGATACCCCTAATTATTATGTCTTGCGGAGGAATTTTCATTGAGACCACCTCGAGGAGATAGCGTAACACTACCAAGGACATAACATTTGACAAGTCACAATCGTTCACGTGAATCTTCTTCAGAATTATTTTCATTTTTTAATGAAATTTCTGCTTTGTAAACCGAAACTTGACATATCATATTAAATTTCTATGATAATTTACACAAGGAAATTACATCTCATTAATAAATAGTTGATACAATTACATGTTGCTCTTAATTGTAGCGTTAATTGTTGAAACTGGCATAGTAGATGCATCGAGTAATTATTGTGTAAAAGGGTTTATGGTGTAAAGAACTTTTAAAAAGAAAAATCATTTTTAATTTACATTTATGCTTTATTGTTTATAATTAAATTTTGTTTTTATTCATGGAAATTAGGTGTATTTTCTTAACCAATAAATGAGTAGAGAATGCAGTGTAGCAAAACAAACAGATGTGATTGGCTGGTTCTGAAAATGTAATTTGTACTACAAATTCCTGTCATTTCATTCAAATGCAGCCATTTCCAAAAATGCTACATAACACATGCTGATTTTGTGTATATTTTGTGTCCAGGTTAGTGTCAAATATAAGCAATATAGTCTTGGTGCATCTGAACATATAAATGATGCACTAGATTTTATGACAACTGTATAAAATAAATCATGGAGATATATAACGAAATTTATTAAAGTAGTGACGCCTATAACGAGACTTTTGCTTCCTGGACAAATTAGAAAATATTCCCGTAAAAAGAAAGTGTATGTGAAACAGTCCTCATCACACCACTCTTTTAAGTATCCTCATCACACCACTCTTTTAAGTATCGTCATCACACCACTCTTTTAAGTATCCTCATCACACCACTCTTTTAAGTATCGTCATCACACCACTCTTTTAAGTATCCTCATCACACCACTCTTTTAAGTATCCTCATCACACCACTCTTTTAAGTATCCTCATCACACCACTCTTTTCAGTATCCTCATCACACCACTCTTTTAAGTATCCTCATCACACCACTCTTTTAAGTATCGTCATCACACCACTCTTTTAAGTATCCTCATCACACCACTCTTTTAAGTATCCTCATCACACCACTCTTTTAAGTATTACAACTGCTACTCATTTTGACTGCTTTGTCTACTGTAAATTTGGTCTAGCTATATTATCCTTGTCTACTGTAAAATTTGGTCTGGCTATATTATCCTTGTCGACTGTAAAATTTGGTCTAGCTATATTATCCTTGTCTACTGTAAAAATTTGGTCTAGCTATATTATCCTTGTCTACTGTAAATTTGGTCTAGCTATATTATCCTTGTCTACTGTAAATTTGGTCTAGCTATATTATCCTTGTCTACTGTAAATTTGGTCTAGCTATATTATCCTTGTCTACTGTAAAATTTGGTCTAGCTATATTATCCTTGTCTACTGTAAAATTTGGTCTAGCTATATTATCCTTGTCTACTGTAAAATTTGGTCTAGCTATATTATCCTTGTCTACTGTAAATGTGGTCTAGCTATATTATCCTTGTCTACTGTAAAAATTTGGTCTAGCTATATTATCCTTGTCTGCTGTAAATTTGGTCTAGCTATATTATCCTTGTCTACTGTAAATTTGGTCTAGCTATATTATCCTTGTCTACTGTAAAATTTGGTCTAGCTATATTATCCCTGTCTACTGTAAAATTTGGTCTAGCTATATTATCCTTGTCTACCGTAAATTTGGTCTAGCTATATTATCCTTGTCTACTGTAAATTTGGTCTAGTTATATTATCCTTGTCTACTGTAAATTTGGTCTAGCTATATTATCCTTGTCTACTGTAAATGTGGTCTAGCTATATTATCCTTGTCTACTGTAAATTTGGTCTAGCTATATTATCCTTGTCTACTGTAAAATTTGGTCTAGCTATATTATCCTTGTCTACTGTAATTGTGGTCTAGCTATATTATCCTTGTCTGCTGTAAATGTGGTCTAGCTATATTATCCTTGTCTACTGTAAATTTGGTCTAGCTATATTATCCTTGTCTACTGTAAATGTGGTCTAGCTATATTATCCTTGTCTACTGTAAAATTTTGTCTAGCTATATTATCCTTGTCTACTGTAAATGTGGTCTAGCTATATTATCCTTGTCTACTGTAAATTTGGTCTAGCTATAGTATCCTTGTCTACTGTAAATGTGGTCTAGCTATGTTATCCTTGTCTACTGTAAATGTGGTCTAGCTATATTATCCTTGTCTACTGTAAAATTTGGTCTAGCTATATTATCCTTGTCTACTGTAAAATTTGGTCTAGCTATATTATCCTTGTCTACTGTAAATTTGGTCTAGCTATATTATCCTTGTCTACTGTAAATTTGGTCTAGCTATATTATCCTTGTCTACTGTAAATGTGGTCTAGCTATATTATCCTTGTCTACTGTAAATGTGGTCTAGCTATATTATCCTTGTCTACTGTAAAATTTGGTCTAGCTATATTATCCTTGTCTACTGTAAAATTTGGTCTAGCTATATTATCCTTGTCTACTGTAAATGTGGTCTAGCTATATTATCTTTGTCTACTGTAAAAATTTGGTCTAGCTATATTATCCTTGTCTACTGTAAATTTGGTCTAGCTATATTATCCTTGTCTACTGTAAAATTTGGTCTAGCTATATTATCCTTGTCTACTGTAAATGTGGTCTAGCTATATTATCCTTGTCTACTGTAAATTTGGTCTAGCTATATTATCCTTGTCTACTGTAAAATTTGGTCTAGCTATATTATCCTTGTCTACTGTAAATTTGGTCTAGCTATATTATCCTTGTCTGCTGTAAATTTGGTCTAGCTATATTATCCTTGTCTACTGTAAATATTTGGTCTAGCTATATTATCCTTGTCTACTGTAAATTTGGTCTAGCTATATTATCCTTGTCTACTGTAAAATTTGGTCTGGCTATATTATCCTTGTCGACTGTAAAATTTGGTCTAGCTATATTATCCTTGTCTACTGTAAAAATTTGGTCTAGCTATATTATCCTTGTCTACTGTAAATTTGGTCTAGCTATATTATCCTTGTCTACTGTAAATTTGGTCTAGCTATATTATCCTTGTCTACTGTAAATTTGGTCTAGCTATATTATCCTTGTCTACTGTAAAATTTGGTCTAGCTATATTATCCTTGTCTACTGTAAAATTTGGTCTAGCTATATTATCCTTGTCTACTGTAAAATTTGGTCTAGCTATATTATCCTTGTCTACTGTAAATGTGGTCTAGCTATATTATCCTTGTCTACTGTAAAAATTTGGTCTAGCTATATTATCCTTGTCTGCTGTAAATTTGGTCTAGCTATATTATCCTTGTCTACTGTAAATTTGGTCTAGCTATATTATCCTTGTCTACTGTAAAATTTGGTCTAGCTATATTATCCCTGTCTACTGTAAAATTTGGTCTAGCTATATTATCCTTGTCTACCGTAAATTTGGTCTAGCTATATTATCCTTGTCTACTGTAAATTTGGTCTAGTTATATTATCCTTGTCTACTGTAAATTTGGTCTAGCTATATTATCCTTGTCTACTGTAAATGTGGTCTAGCTATATTATCCTTGTCTACTGTAAAATTTGGTCTAGCTATATTATCCTTGTCTACTGTAAAATTTGGTCTAGCTATATTATCCTTGTCTACTGTAATTGTGGTCTAGCTATATTATCCTTGTCTGCTGTAAATGTGGTCTAGCTATATTATCCTTGTCTACTGTAAATTTGGTCTAGCTATATTAATCCTTGTCTACTGTAAATGTGGTCTAGCTATATTATCCTTGTCTACTGTAAAATTTTGTCTAGCTATATATATCCTTGTCTACTGTAAATGTTGGTCCTAGCTATATTATCCTTGTCTACTGTAAAATTTGGTCTAGCTATAGTATCCTTGTCTACTGTAAATGTGGTCTAGCTATGTTATCCTTGTCTACTGTAAATGTGGTCTAGCTATATTATCCTTTGTCTACTGTAAAATTTGGTCTAGCTATATTATCCTTGTCTACTGTAAAATTTGGTCTAGCTATATTATCCTTGTCTAGCTGTAAATTTGGTCTAGCTATATTATCCTTGTCTACTGTAAATTTGGTCTAGCTATATTATCCTTGTCTACTGTAAATGTGGTCTAGCTATATTATCCTTGTCTACTGTAAATGTGGTCTAGCTATATTATCCTTGTCTACTGTAAATTTGGTCTAGCTATATTATCCTTGTCTACTGTAAAATTTGGTCTAGCTATATTATCCTTGTCTACTGTAAATGTGGTCTAGCTATATTATCTTTGTCTACTGTAAAAATTTGGTCTAGCTATATTATCCTTGTCTACTGTAAATTTGGTCTAGCTATATTATCCTTGTCTACTGTAAAATTTGGTCTAGCTATATTATCCTTGTCTACTGTAAATGTGGTCTAGCTATATTATCCTTGTCTACTGTAAATTTGGTCTAGCTATATTATCCTTGTCTACTGTAAAATTTGGTCTAGCTATATTATCCTTGTCTACTGTAAATTTGGTCTAGCTATATTATCCTTGTCTGCTGTAAATTTGGTCTAGCTATATTATCCTTGTCTACTGTAAATATTTGGTCTAGCTATATTATCCTTGTCTACTGTAAATTTGGTCTAGCTATATTATCCTTGTCTACTGTAAAATTTGGTCTAGCTATATTATCCTTGTCTACTGTAAAATTTGGTCTAGCTATATTATCCTTGTCTACTGTAAATGTGGTCTAGCTATATTATCCTTGTCTACTGTAAAAATTTGGTCTAGCTATATTATCCTTGTCTACTGTAAATGTGGTCTAGCTATATTATCCTTGTCTACTGTAAATGTGGTCTAGCTATATTATCCTTGTCTACTGTAAATGTGGTCTAGCTATATTATCCTTGTCTACTGTAAAATTTGGTCTAGCTATATTATCCTTGTCTACTGTAAATGTGGTCTAGCTATATTATCCTTGTCTACTGTAAATGTGGTCTAGCTATATTATCCTTGTCGACTGTAAATGTGGTCTAGCTATATTATCCTTGTCTACTGTAAAATTTGGTCTAGCTATATTATCCTTGTCTACTGTAAAATTTGGTCTAGCTATATTATCCTTGTCTACTGTAAAATTTGGTCTAGCTATATTATCCTTGTCTACTGTAAATGTGGTCTAGCTATATTATCCTCGTCTGCTGTAAATTTGGTCTAGCTATATTATCCTTGTCTGCTGTAAATTTGGTCTAGCTATATTATCCTTGTCTACTGTAAAATTTGGTCTAGCTATATTATCCTTGTCTACTGTAAAATTTGGTCTAGCTATATTATCCTTGTCTACTGTAAATGTGGTCTAGCTATATTATCCTTGTCTACTGTAAATGTGGTCTAGCTATATTATCCTTGTCTACTGTAAATGTGGTCTAGCTATATTATCCTTGTCTACTGTAAAATTTGGTCTAGCTATATTATCCTTGTCTACTGTAAATGTGGTCTAGCTATATTATCCTTGTCTACTGTAAAATTTGGTCTAGCTATATTATCCTTGTCTACTGTAAATGTGGTCTAGCTATATTATCTTTGTCTACTGTAAAAATTTGGTCTAGCTATATTATCCTTGTCTACTGTAAATTTGGTCTAGCTATATTATCCTTGTCTACTGTAAAATTTGGTCTAGCTATATTATCCTTGTCTACTGTAAATGTGGTCTAGCTATATTAGCCTTGTCTACTGTAAATTTGGTCTAGCTATATTATCCTTGTCTACTGTAAAATTTGGTCTAGCTATATTATCCTTGTCTACTGTAAATTTGGTCTAGCTATATTATCCTTGTCTGCTGTAAATTTGGTGTAGCTATATTATCCTTGTCTACTGTAAATATTTTGTCTAGCTATATTATCCTTGTCTACTGTAAATTTGGTCTAGCTATATTATCCTTGTCTACTGTAAAATGTGGTCTAGCTATATTATCCTTGTCTACTGTAAAATTTGGTCTAGCTATATTATCCTTGTCTACTGTAAATGTGGTCTAGCTATATTATCCTTGTCTACTGTAAAAATTTGGTCTAGCTATATTATCCTTGTCTACTGTAAATGTGGTCTAGCTATATTATCCTTGTCTACTGTAAATGTGGTCTAGCTATATTATCCTTGTCGACTGTAAATGTGGTCTAGCTATATTATCCTTGTCTACTGTAAAATTTGGTCTAGCTATATTATCCTTGTCTACTGTAAATGTGGTCTAGCTATATTATCCTTGTCTACTGTAAATGTGGTCTAGCTATATTATCCTTGTCGACTGTAAATGTGGTCTAGCTATATTATCCTTGTCTACTGTAAAATTTGGTCTAGCTATATTATCCTTGTCTACTGTAAAATTTGGTCTAGCTATATTATCCTTGTCTACTGTAAAATTTGGTCTAGCTATATTATCCTTGTCTACTGTAAATGTGGTCTAGCTATATTATCCTTGTCTGCTGTAAATTTGGTCTAGCTATATTATCCTTGTCTGCTGTAAATTTGGTCTAGCTATATTATCCTTGTCTACTGTAAAATGTGGTCTAGCTATATTATCCTTGTCTACTGTAAATTTGGTCTAGCTATATTATCCTTGTCTACTGTAAATGTGGTCTAGCTATATTATCCTTGTCTACTGTAAAATTTGGTCTAGCTATATTATCCTTGTCTACTGTAAATGTGGTCTAGCTATATTATCCTTGTCTACTGTAAATTTGGTCTAGCTATATTATCCTTGTCTGGCATCAGTTTTTAATGCTATTTTAAGTCAGGGGATGAAAAATGTTTTCCGTAAAATTAAAATATATTACACCGAAAACAACTATTTTATATACAAAACATTAAACAGTAATGACACCTACGTGTTACAAATTTAGTGATGACTGTCAATAGATACATATATCGGTTTGACATGAGATTTAGGCAGGATAAATTAAACTGGACAGTATGTATGTCAAGAGATGGATGTTGGATTTCCGACTAGCATTTAACAGGTCAAAGTATACTAGAGTTTGTGAAATCAGTATACGGGTTTTATGTCTACCTGTATATATTAAAACTGTTATCTGAAAGGTCAATACCTTTATCTAGTGAGCAAGCATTCAGTGCAAACAATACCAGATTACAACAATTTAACATAATCTGTAATAATTCTAGCATTCCTACTTATCGTAATTGGAAATACATCATGGGAAAGAACATATCAATATTTTATGATGGCGTGCCTTACTGGGTTTATATAACGCTGGATTTAGATAGTACGGAGAGACAAAAACTTGGAATAAGATACTGAGTGAAGTTACTTGGAAATTTTGAGATGATAAAGTCAAATCATGTTGACAACAAGATGATTACTGCGGACATTGGAGTAAGTTATACATACTTTTTTTACAGGACAGTAATGGTTCTATATAAGAGGAAATAGCGATATTAACTTAGAGTATCAGGTCTTATGTCATCTGCAGTTTAGGTGCACAAGTTCACAACAGAACATTTATTACACATTTATTACACGACCGAATCAAATTTTGTAAAGACACCTTAAAAACGGTTATTTGAGAAAGTAATTTTAGGGCAGCAAGTGTTTAAATTAGATGAAAACACGGTAAAATTTCAGCAATATCTTGCAGATTTAAAATTTATACTTGACTGTGCTGTTGGTGGTGAGGGTATGTTTAATTCCAAATCATATAGTGATGAAATCTGATAGCAATGTTGGTTACAATTACAAGCTGAAAAAGCTTACCGTTATCTTAAAACTAGGACTGAAAACTGTCATAACTACCGCCCTGTTAAAGAGTAGGATTGAAGAAAGTAATAAGCAGTCTGTAACAATTTGTCAAAAGATAGAAAATGGCACGGAAGAAGAGAATGGGCGTTAAAAAGTACGTAGAGAAGAAGTACTGTGTGGTACTCGCTTACACATCGGATCCAGCTGCAAACTGCATGCACTCAGATCTGCCGTCGCATACTGCGTTATCAGTTTGTTAGGAGTAGAACAAACAACATAGAACCTTATATGCCGGCGCATTATGCGACGGCAGTTCAGGGTCTGTGTCGTTCTCTGTTGGACCTGGCTTATAAGCGAGTTCATATGATACGCCAATAGTGAGTGTTCCAGTCCAATATAGACATGACCTAAAAGATAAAGATCATGACATTAACGACAATCATTTATATGAAAACCAACTGTTGTATGAACTGGTCAAATTGAAATTTTGAAAAAGATTATGAGTTGTTTATCCATTACATGATCAGCTGCAAATCCCACATCCTGTTCAACTGGTTTCAAAAGCCAGTCTATGACAATGTTAATGATACCAAGCAATGCTAATACAACCATTTTAAACAGCTCGAGTAAATAACTACCAATGCTTTAAAGGTCACGTGATTTTGTCTACATATAATCCAGTAGTACCTTTTCCACTACCACTACAACCAAAGCTTGTTCTTCCATCACCTCCCTCCCAATAAACCTTTTACCAGATTTGCTAAGGACAGGGCAATTGTTCATATAGTCATACCTAAAGCTGTAATAACCGTGGCAATTGTCTCACCATTCTCTTTGAACAATCGTTTCAAGAAGTCCAGTAGCCAAATCAAATTGATTGGGAAACAACCCCCACCACATTACTTACCCAAACCTGCATTATTACAAACAACCCTCACCACACTACTGACCATATACCAGCATTATTACAAATGACTCTCATCACACTACTGCCCATATACCTGCATTATTACAAACAACCCTCGCCACACTACTCACCATATATCTGCATTATTACAAACAAACCTCACCACACTACTGACCATATACCGGCATTATTACCAACAAACCTCACAACACTACTGACCATATACCGGCATTATTACAAACAAACCTCACCACACTACTAGCCATATATCGGCATTATTACAAACAAACCTCACCACACTACTGACCATATATCTGCATTAGTGCAAACAACCCCCACCACACTACTGACCATATACCGGCATTATTATAAATGACTCACCACACTACTGACCATATACCTGCATTATTACAAACAACCCTCGCCACACTACTCACCATATATCTGCATTGATTACCAACAAACCTCACCACACTACTGACCATATATCGGCATAATTACCAACGAACTCACAACACTCCTGACCATATACAGACATTATTACAAACAACCCTCACAACACTACTGACCATATACAGGCATTACAAACAACCCTCACCACACTACTGACCATATATCTGCATTATTGCAAACAATCCCCACCACACTATTGACCATATATCGGCATTATTACAAATGACTGTCATCACACTAGTGACCATATACCGGCATTATTACAAATGACTGTCATCACACTACTGACAATATACCGGCATTATTACAAACAACCCTCACCACACTACTGACCATATATCCGCATTATTGCAAACAAACCTCATCACACTACTGACCATATACCGGCATTATTACCAACAAACCTCACAACACTACTGACCATATACCGGCATTATTACAAGCAAACCTCACCACACTACTGACCATATATCTGCATTAGTGCAAACAACCCCCACCACACTACTGACCATATACCGGCATTATTACAAATGAGAAATTGTCCTATTCAAATAATAGATTTCAGAAATTGTCCTATTCAAATAACAGATTTCAGAAATTGTCCTATTCAAATAAAATGTTGCACAAAATTACCTATTTACATAATATTTTGCAGAAATGACCTGTTATAATAACAACTTGCAAACAAATGACCTATTTAAATAACAGTGTGCAGATAGGGTTCTAATCGAATAATTAACACCCTACATGTGTCAGAATTTCATTCGGTCTCCATACGGGCGAATCCTCAAAGACATCACAATCACATGCAGACGGAAACCATAGGTGCATCTAACCCTGGGTCAATGGAGTGCAATCGTAAACCACAGCAACGTGGAACTGTGTCAAACATGGACTCGAACTATCTTGGTTCAACATTATATTTACCATTCTCGGTCAGCTCAGAGTGTACTAAACCGTGTGGTTCGTTATTCACAAATGTCGCACACATGCACAAACAATATATATATATATATATATATATATATATATATATATATATATATATATATATGTACACACATACATACATACATTGAAATCGATCCACGATAAGAATTATTATATGGATTCATATTACACGATGCTGAAACCATTTACATCATTTACTATCTACAGTAATGCATGTCTTATACCAGTCTGACAACCAATGGAATACGATTGTAAAGGAAAATGCTAGCTAATCAAAACAGAATAACGTAACTTCAAGTTTGATTGACCTAACGACAATCTAAAAAATCACGCATCAACTAACAAAATGCATATACCCTACCTATCAAACACGTATAATCGATATAAAGTAACAAAATGCATATACCCTACCTATCAAACACGTATAATCGATATAAAATAACAAAATGCATATACCCTACCTATCAAACACGTATAATCGAAATAAAATGACAAAAATTATAATCGTACTGATTCAGCTGGAGATAGGATATAGCTATCAAAGAGACATCTCGACAAGGCGAATGAAACGCTTTGTGCCAACACTAAAACAGCAACCTTTGTATACACTTGAGAGCTAAAGCCACGAATGAGATACACAAAGTAAGCACATCTATGGCAGATTAACAAACAAATCAATCAAATCAGTCAAATAAATCAGTCAAATCAGTCAATAAATTAAGTAAAATCAGTCAAATGCAGCGAAAAACTCTGCACACATTAATTAGTTCAGCAGGAATTGTACTAGAACCGAGACAAACACATTGGGTAAAGATGTGCACTTAATGGTATATATATGAAAATATGATACAAGCATCAAAATTAACCACTTAATAGTATATACATGAAAATATGATACAAGCATCAAAATTAACCACTTAATGGTATATACATGAAAATATGATACAAGCATCAAAATTAACTACTTAATAGTATATACATGAAAATATGATACAAGCATCAAAATTAACTACTTAATAGTATATACATGAAAATATGATACAAGCATCAAAATTAACCACTTAATGGTATATACATGAAAATATGATACAAGCATCAAAATTAACCACTTAATGGTATATACATGAAAATATGATACAAGCATCAAAATTAACCACTTAATGGTATATACATGAAAATATGATACAAGCATCAAAATTAACCACTTAATGGTATATACATGAAAATATGATACAAGCATCAAAATTAACCACTTAATAGTATATACATGAAAATATGATACAAGCATCAAAATTAACCACTTAATAGTATATACATGAAAATATGATACAAGCATCAAAATTAACCACGCATCATTCCGTGACGAATATGCATCTACAGCATTTATATGCACTCCATATATAACTGGATTTATCTACCGCCATCAGTCATCAATGTATCGATACTACTCTCAGGTCATTGGCGTGAAAACCAGTCACTACAGACTCTCTAAGTTCGTATGGTCTTTCATCATTTTTTATGTATAAAAATAAGGACTAATGTTCATACTGACAGGGCCTTCGAATAAAAACGTGCGATAGTTTAATTTACGGTTACTTAGCTCAACCTCCTCCTTATCCTCATCTTCTTCAAATGAATACTTTGAAGTTTTATCTATACAAAATGTCACTATAACAGCTTTTCTTTTCGTCCTTTTCACCTGCAAACATAACCTCAAGGTTCTTTCGTCGAACGAAACCACTATTTTTGTTTAGTTTTATATTTTAAGGCATGACATAATTTTGCTCGTCTCCCCTAGGACTCGGTAATAAGTGTTAGCATTTCAAATATACCGTGATTAATTTTGGTTCATGTATCGCATTTACTGACAATCACATAATTTTCTGATCAGTTTTAACGAATACCCTTTTGGACATTTTTTCTTAGTGCAGTTTGAGGTCGTGAACAACATACGATGAGGAACATATTTCATTTCATCATTAGATTGGAGATTAGCATATTAATATTAGATCATCTTCCAGATTAAAAACTTGAAAGTCACAGTTTATCAGTAATTTTAAAAATAAATCATCAATTTAATTAGGCTTGCTATAGGTTTAATATTACATTCCTCGTTGAGCGCGAAAAAGGAACCTTTTGTTGCCTTATGACATGCGAGTTAGGCCCTAGAATGGAGGGGAAAGATTGCGAAAGATTATAAACCTGGATAAAATCTAATATTAAGAAAAATGAAAATAGAAAGATTTCAGAAGCTTTTATGCATTTTGAATTTTATTTTCTTATACTCAACCGTGATATTTATTTCTCTGTCTATCTCTACACCTCCTTAATACAGCAATGAAGCATGCTGATTCTACGATAAGGTTAAAAGAAATGTACACAATTTAAGCTCCCCCCTCCCCCCAACACAAAGATGTTACTGGTAGTCAGCTAGTATAGCGTCTAGATCTCATAAATAAAGTTATATTACATTAGTGCAATTACAATTACTAACCTCTAGGCGTTGTCAGGTCATTTACCATTTTTACGGAAAGATACATTCAATAAATCGCGTGATAGTCAGTGCTCAGTTTGATTTATTTCTGAGTTATAGATTATATACAATTACAAGCTGTACACAAAATTCAATAATCGATTATTTATGCTTTGTATGCACCTTCTTTACACTATTTATAGTTAATACTACAAAATCCCTTCTTGGATATAAGAGAGTCTTCCAACTAAAGTTAATACTACTACGTCCCTTCTTGGATATAAGAGTCTTCCAAGTAAAGTTAATACTACATCCCTTTTGTGATATATGAAAGTCATTAAAGTTAATACTACGTCCATTTTGTGATATATGAAAGTCATTAAAGTTAATACTACATCCCTTTTGTGATATATGAAAATCATTAAAGTTAATACTACGTCCCTTCTTGGATAGAAGAGTCTTCCAACTTAAGATACACATTTTTTATTAGACAGAAAAGTATCAGGTAAAACATGTTTTCAATACATTCATATTGCTGACAATGCTTAATTTTTCCTTCAGATTAATACAGTATTATAAATGGATGAGTGTGATCTACGTGTAATATAGTTTTAATGAAACGAATAAATGATCCAGGGAGAGGAAATTGTCCAGGCAGACAAAACACAAATATTTTGAAGGAGTAATAAGCCATACAATGTAACCTGTAGTGATATTCGATGTTTAAAGTTTGGGATTAAATTCCAATTTTTCAAATTAAAACAATGTGTCATTACTAATGAATAAAATGGATTATTTCGCCACATAATCTGTAAAATCAATTGGATAAACGTTCATTTAAGGCATACTATGTTTCACAAAGCACAGGCTTCTTCTGTTAATTTCGGACTACTTAAATCGACGAGGTCCTTACACCTTTGCATAGATTGTTCTAAACCAGTTTTGTCTAAATAGTTTTTAATGCCTTTGATCGTTTATAAAAGTACCCGAGTAAATGTTTTAGCTACCATTTTGTTTCTTCTCAAAAGCAAGGAAGTATTTATAAATTTTGTCGTTAAGAAAAAACGTAAATATTACGCGAATGAAACGAGTTTATTTTGAGCATCGTGTTCTTCGACACTATGAACTGAGGAGTTTATTCAGCAAATTTGATAATTAATCAAAGATGTCATTTTCTATACTAATAAACAAAGCATACGTAATATACAATTACCTAAAAGATGTTATCGGGTCTGCAGTGTCGAAGTTGTTGTCTCGTGTTAATGGACTTTGGGACGTCCTGGTAAATTCAAATGGCACAAATATTTTAAGTGATTTAGTTGTCTGAAGATACGATGACCATAGTCATTAATGCCATGACCATAGTCATAAAGGCCATGACCATAGTCATTAAGGCCATAATCATAAGTTTAAAATTCGTGGAATTAGCTCCCGATTGAATCCAGATTGATCCGACAAATTACATAAATAATAGAAGCCCAAAAATTAAAATTTAAGTGCAGGAAGATGGATAAAGTGATCGGACCACTAATTCATATCCCATAGAACTTAATATTAATATATCAAAAAATTTAATTAATTTCTTTATAAGCTTGGCATATAAGCCACACATCCTTCCATTCATTAGAGTCAGAGAATATTTTTAAGTCTAAAATGTGTTTCGCAGCAATTCCATGTACCTCGTGCTGCTAAACAGGGGACTCCCTGGTCTGCACCTAATAACATAGCCTCGCACCATGAGTCCATATTCTATTTTGTCAGTAGGAAATTAAATACAGAATATCAAAATAAAAGTAAATATTTTGTTGTCAACTATAGAACATAGATTGAAATTTATGAAATGTATAATAGAAAAAATTAAAACAATTTACAAGCCAATGGATGCATCTCAAAATATTTAGTACTCTATATTTTATTTCCCCACTGATAGACCGGTTCTCTGGATTCAAAAAAAAAAAAAAAAAAAAAAAAAACCGCCAAGCTGTCAAATTTGTTTGTAGATTTGCACTGTGGTGACAAGTTGACTGATAGCTACATAAAGTCACAAACAGTGACTGGAGAGACAAATTGTCCCTATTCAGTGACTGGAGAGACAAATTGTCCCTATTCAGTGACTGGAGAGACAAATTGTCCCTATTCACATCAACTCGCTTCAATTTTTTACCTAATAGATTAACACTAACAAATGCATGAAGCAGAACCCGTAAATACTGTGCTAAATTGCAACTGTTGGAAAATAACTGCGATATCATGGATCTACCTCCCGGAAACGTTATAAAAACAACTCAGCGACTGCTTGATGAGAAGGAGTCGTAAACATGAATTACATTTCTCCATACAATATCAATCCTGAGGCACTTAACAGACATTACGTATTCAGCTGTGACATATATATATATATATATATATATATATATATATATATATATATATATATATATATATATATATATATATATATATATATATATATATATATATAGTGTAACACGCCAGCGGTCTTTTAGCATCTCACTATCAAGCGAATCAAACAACACCTGCGTGAGACTGGCTTGAGGTCGAGGCAACCCCTATTTCCAAGGACCTCAGAACAGTCATTGTTAACTGATTGCTTCTTAAACGCGCTAATAACACAACTAATTTTCCTCTAATCAGCTAAGAACCTAGCATTCGCGACACTTTAATTTGACCCTTGCATGGTTTTTCTTGCTTTACATTCGTGTGATTTATCAGTACGCTTTTCTAAGCCGTAGATCTGTATTTCATGTCACGTATTACAAAACATGACCAAAAAACAATATACACAGAATTATTCCTATCTCAAATTACTGAGCACGTATCCGTGAAAATATTCCAAAAAATTCCTTCAGTTAAGAAATTAAGGAGGATACTTTTTACGAAACTAATCCATGCTACCATAATGTCTCGTAAATAATGTACATTATGACGTCTGCTCCTTGCAATTAGCTAATTACTTTGAGAAATATTTTCCCAACACCGACTCCCCATAATCAAACAAATAATCACTTCAATCTAACAAAGCTATAAACAGAGAGGTAAATCATCAGATATGATAGATAATTTAACGCATGCAGGAGACCTCGCGTACTAAAAAATGTCTCTTTTCTGAAGTACAGGGTGGTATTACAAACTTTCGCTGTTATATACAGTTGTCATTCACAAGTGTACAATGTAAACATTTCTGAGTAGTAGCACATGTTTACTTTCTATAATGTACGGGATGTGTTTTGTGTAATATATTCTGATGTCTTGACTTAATCATTATATAACGTAAATCAATTACTGCCCCATCTTCAGAGCTCTGCGTGGATATTTTATTAAAACTGAGACCAGGACCTGTAAACTAGTAACTGTCTAAGTACTTAAATTGAAATGATTTTACTCGCAAATAATGTTTGATCCTTTCATTATAAATAATACCCCTTTGTTTCGCTCTAAAGCAAATACTAGCGACTGGATGAGGTAGGTGGAGGTGGGGGTAGTAAGATTTATGAAAATGTTGAAATCTGAATCAAATTAATATCGTATTTTTAGTTACCATTATCCGGGTACGATTGTGTCTCAGCGTACTAAGAGGACTACGAAAAATAAATTTTAATTTAAGTTCTTCTAATCAGCAACTGAAACAAACAAAACATACAGGACAATACAACTACTTCTTGTATTATACTAGATATATAATATTTATATTGGATAACATTTACATATCCGGTGTTTGTTGTATCTTTATTGTAGAACATAATTTATATCATAATTGCAGCCAGAGTTTCACAGAAGACACGTGACAGTTTATCCTTTAAGTCGAATATTACTTTTAGAACCTGGTCCACACAATAAATATGTAGAGTAACTTACATGCATCTTGCATGCGTAATATGTAGAGCAATATACATGCATCTTGCATGCGTAATATGTAGAGTAATATACATGCATCTTGCATGCGTAATATGGACGAATAATATCGTTAATAGCAAGTATTTACAATACGTTAATATTGCTGCTTCATTTTGTTTAGTCAAATGGACTAAGTCTGTGCCACTAGTATTATAACAGCTTGATCGCTACTTCCTTTTGTTTAGGCAAATGGACTAAGTCTGTGCCACTAGTATTATAACAGCTTGATCGCTACTTCCTTTTGTTTAGTCAAATGGACTAAGTCTGTGCCACTAGTATTATAACAGCTTGATCGCTACTTCCTTTTGTTTAGTCAAATGGACTAAGTCTGTGCCACTAGTATTATAACAGCTTGATCGCTACTTCCTTTTGTTTAGTCAAATGGACTAAGTCTGTGCCACTAGTATTATAACAGCTTGATCAAAGAGGCAAACTGCCCTCACTTGTGTACTCGCCTTATTTATTACAAACTAGATTGTACATAATCTTGTGAAATATCATCAGTGATTTAACTATATTAAAAAGTAGGGAAGTTCTCTATCCTCTCTCTCGGCTGCATAAATGACAGGTCGAGTTTGGGATATGGGACACCTAAGTAAACCGGATATCAATTATGTTTCTACAATTCATTTGAATTGGAACGATTTTTACAGTTCAGCTGTTTTTCTTACTTGTCTTAATATCTAATTACAAACTGTTTATTTTACATGTCTTAATATCTAATTACAAACTGTTTATCTTACTTGTCTTAATATCTAATTACAAACTGTTTATTTTACTTGTCTTAATATCTAATTACAAACTGTTTATTTTACTTGTCTTAATATCTAATTACAAACTGTTTATCTTACTTGTCTTAATATCTAATTACAAACTGTTTATCTTACTTGTCTTAATATCTAATTACAAACTGCTGATTTTACATGTCTTAATATCTAATTACAAACTGCTTATTTGACATGTCCTAATATCTAATTACAAACTGCTTATTTTACATGTTTTAATATCTAATTACAATCTGCTTATTTTACATGTCCTTATATCTAAGTACAAACTGTTTATTTTACATGTCTTAATATCTAAGTACAATGTTATATTGATTGGGAATTGCAAATTATCTCGCGCGCTGACACAAATATTATCTTCTGTGTGCAAGAAAACAAGTACTGCCATACAGGTTTTGAAATAATGCGATAAAAAAGGCAAAGAAGTTAATTAAACGTTTTTTGCTATTGAATCTAGCTGTTGGGTTAAAATACTAATTCAATTTTGTTTGTATACAGCGTCTATATTTTTCTTAAATCTTTCTATATTTGTTGGGCAAGTGTTGATTCTATAGGGTGAGTTTAATTCAGCCTTTTTGGGCAAGTGTTGGTTCTCTAGGGTGAGTTTAATTCAGCCTTTTTTGGGCAAGTGTTGGTTCTCTAGGTTGATTTTAATTCAGCCTTTGTTGGGCAAGTGTTGGTTCTCTAGGGTGAGTTTTATTCAGCCTTTTCTTAGATATTACGCATATAAAAATGCATATTTATTTTTTAAACTTGAGGTTGTTTTATTTTTTTTTTTTATATTTGTTTTGTTTCTTCATTCAACATACATTCGCTAACCTATTATTTCGTTATTGCACTTTTCCAATCCTTATTAAGGGAAGAATAGTTAATAATATTCATACTCGGAATGGACACACACTATGATACGCAGTATAGGTCAGTTTTGTGTAAAACCAGTTTATTGTTATTGTCTTAACACATCAATTTGCTACCAGTCAGGCATAACTTAATAACTAGCTAAAATCTTGACATAATATGTTTAAGAAATTTCAGCATAGATCTCTTTGCATGTTTTAATAACGAACGATGTAACCTTATTCAGCTGGTTGATCTACACAAGCTAGTCACATCTCCGAATCTAATTACTTCTAATTAGTCCCCTACGAAAGATCATATTTAGGCTTTCAATCACTTTCCTATGTGTGGATCGCTAGGAAAACTTCATCAAAATTTAAGAAAGGAAAAAAAGAAAATAAGCACTTATCACTTACTTGTCGCTCTTCTATCAAATTTGATGTAATGGACTCTTCTATTGAACTTGCGAATGCTCTGTTTACCCTTGTTTCTTGTAATGATATAGGTTAATGGCTTACAAACTGGTACTCTGACTTTAAACATGTTTAAAACACACATGTCCTGTTAAAGCTATCGTGTGAAAAAAGTAAAACTTCCCGAGTGGTGTTTCTCTTAAATAGTTAGAGTACAAAAAGTTAGAGACAAGTTTCATCGTTTAAAAGACCATGGGCATTTTCGAGATAAATCAAGACTCATTAACATATAAGCTAACAGAAACAACTAAAATAATTTCTGAATGTAAAGATGTTAAACCGATCTGTAATCAGTTTTATAGACTAAACACTAAGAACAACACTAACATCTTCAATGAACTGCATCTCAGTGATGTAAGAACAACACTAAGATCTTCAATGAACTGCATCTCAGTGATGTAAGAACAACACTAACATCTTCAATGAACTGCATCTCAGTGATGTAAGAACAACACTAACATCTCCAATGAACTGCATCTCAGTGATGTAAGAACAACACTAACATCTCCAATGAACTGCATCTCAGTGAAGTAAGAACAACACTAACATCTCCAATGAACTGCATCTCAGTGAAGTAAGAACAACACTAACATCTCCAATGAACTGCATCTCAGTGATTTAAGAACAACACTAACATCTCCAATGAACTGCATCTCAGTGATGTAAGAACAACACTAACATCTCCAATGAACTGCATCTCAGTGATTTAAGAACAACACTAACATCTCCAATGAACTGCATCTCAGTGATTTAAGAACAACACTAACATCTCCAATGAACAGCACCTCAGTGATGTAATAGATACTGATCTTCATGATGTTCAATAGCTTAACGATTTCTTTGTTTCTGTTTTCAAGCATATTCTCGCTGAATCCTTTTCAAGAAATGACTATGATAATTGAGATTTTTTGTAAAGGAAAGGAAACCCCCATAATACCTACTTCTGTCTCCCACTAATATTTAAAGATGAGGTGTTGACATATCTTCTCGACCTGGATACAAATAAATCAGCTGGTACTGATTGATTAAGCCCAAATTTTTAATAAAAGATATCTCTATATCATTGCTGAATCTATCATTGAGTTAATGAACCTTGATATCTCAACTGGAGTTTTCCCGCAAACATTCAAAGTAAACTCCATACATACAGGTGGCAACGAAACTAACCCATCCAGTCAACATACCTATATCAAGCTATCCGAAAAACATGTTACCTGGGATCTTCATCGTTCCTTTATTAACTATCCCTTTAACACGCAACTCGATCCGGTTTCCGAGTCAATGACTGTTGTCAAACTGCTTTAGTTAAACTTATCGATGAATTGATAAACTCTGTAGAAAATAGCAATATGATTGGAGCAGTATATCTTGAAAAGAAATCAAAATTGATGTTGTAGATCACAGTGTGTTACTGAGAACATTTTTGTACAAACACTCTCTCTCTCTCTCTCTCTCTCTCTCTCTCTCTCTCTCTCTCTCTCGTTTAGAACATATCATGATACTCTTAAGCAAATTGCTTTAGTTAATTATTGTCAATCTAATTTCAAGAGAATTACTCACGGCGTTCCACAGAGGTCTAATTTAGGTCCCATTCTATTTCTACTTTATATAAATGATGTTACCATTCCATGCTGTATAATGTAACACTGACTTATTCGCTTATGAGACAACTACTTATTCCTGTGGGAAATCGATAGCTGATATTGAAATCAACCTGCAATCTCTGTTTCTGAATGGTGTAAATCTAATCACATTCTAATCAATCCACGGAAAACTACTTCAATGAAAATTAGTACTCGACTTCGATTGGTTGATAAACAGGGTGACTACCAGTTAATCATTTGGGGTAATGTATCAAACCCGGATGGTAATCTGTGCTTAAGTCTACAACGTCGTGCCCTGTAAATGCTAAATATTCTTTATATTTGTGAAAGCGTTTATTCAGGACGTTATGGAGGGAAGGTAATTGGTGCTGGAATCTACAACGTCGTGCCCTGTAAATGCTAAATATTCTTTATATCTGTGAAAGCGTTTATTCAGGACGTTATGGAGGGAAGGGAATCTGTGCTGAAATCCACAACGTCGTGCCCTGTAAATGCTTAATATTCTTTATATTTATAAAAACGTTCATTCAGGATGTTATTGATGGATGGTAATCTGTGCTGAAATCTATAACGCCGTGCCCTGTAAGTTCTAAATCTTGTCGCTAATAAAATGCCTGCTTTGTCCTGAATGGAGGTATGTACATGTGGGTTTTTTTAAATATATTTTTCTTGTTATATTCTGTGTCGTTTGCTTGTAAATTGATACAAGCTGTGTGTGCATACTGTGTGTGTTTGTGATTGTAGATTCCTTGGGCTAAATATTTAAGCTACTTAATGAAAAATAAAATGCAGCTTTAATAGGATTGGAAAGTTCAAACGTCTACGTATTCGCATACAATGCATTGCAAGATTACATTGGCAACTCTGCACTCTGCTTCCTTTGGTGGTTACCTATATTTTGAAGCTATCTTCCGTTTTAAACATCTACTGTGCAATGACATGTGTACCTTCCGTTATAAAAGATTCTGTGCAATGACATGTGTACCTTCCGTTATAAAAGATTCTGTGCAATGACATGTGTACCTTCCGTTATAAAAGATTCTGTGCAATGACATGTGTACCTTCCGTTATAAAAGATTCTGTGCAATGACATGTGTACCTTCCGTTATAAAAGATTCTGTGCAATGACATGTGTACCTTCCGTTATAAAAGATTCTGTGCAATGACATGTGTACCTTCCGTTATAAAAGATTCTGTGCAATGACATGTGTACCTTCCGTTATAAAAGATTCTGTGCAATGACATGTGTACCTTCCGTTATAAAAGATTCTGTGCAATGACATGTGTACCTTCCGTTATAAAAGATTCTGTGCAATGACATGTGTACCTTCCGTTATAAAAGATTCTGTGCAATGACATGTGTACCTTCCGTTATAAAAGATTCTGTGCAATGACATGTGTACCTTCCGTTATAAAAGATTCTGTTCAATGACATGTGTACCTTATGTTTTAAAGGCTAATGTACAATCACATGTGAACGTTCGAAACGTGAGATTATAGATTAGTACCAGGATTAAAAAATGACTGATCTTTTTGTTTGACACTTAACATTGTCTTTAGACTAAACACACAACAAACAGTAGCACTGTAGATAAAATGCAGATACTAATGAGTACAGTCTGACAGTATGAAGTGTCTATTGTACTGTCTATAATATACAGATACTTACGAGTAAAGACTGACAGTATGAATTGCCTATCGTCCTTTAGTTTATGCACTTATTTAGTTTTATGTCCTGATATCATGTGTTGTGTAATGACAAATTAAGGTACACATTGACAAAACAAAATGTGTCTGCTACTCTGACTACAAAATTTACAACAGCTTTCACACCGTTGACTACTTATTAGTGCAGTTGCTACTTACAATTGACGCTCTGGGCTAATGCTGAACATGTTGGCACATTGGATGGTAGATTTTAAACTGACACGTAGGACCATCTGCTGAAAATGCGCAATGAATGCTTTCTGTGTTAGCTATAAATTGAAACTGTAGATTACGGCCTGTTTTTTGTTGTTGTTGTTTTTTTTTTTTTTGTTTTTTTTGTTGTTGTTTGTTTTGTTTTGTTTTTTTCGTAGACAATACTGCAGTGTACGTGGACAATACTGCAGTATACGTGCTTATATTGTGGCCCACGTACTTCTTTGACTACAATCTGACAATGCTGGAATATCTATTGTCTCTATGTTAAAAGTGTATGGACCCTTCACGGAAACTTTGAACTGTCTGCTATCACTTTGGGAAAAATGTAAAATGTATGCCAACATAATCAACACTTAATACAATGTGCTGTCTTTGTGCAACAGACGCTAACAGTACGGAATAATTATTGAATGTCTACATGCTATGAAGGAATGATGTTTACTGAGGTATTAAATAAACCACTGACACTTTAAACCGCACACAGACACTTGCGTATCGGACACTTAAGTAATAGAGTTTACATTCAGGACAAATGACTTGTACTGTCGACTATATACTTGTATAAATTATATATAATACAGTCATTAGGGAATTCAAATAAATATCCCTTCTTAATTTGTTATTAGTATCAAATCATTTATAAATTAAACATGTTCGTCAACATTGCCTCACCGGATGGCAGCGACAATCACTCAAAATGCATTTGATATTAAATAACAGTCTTTAAATTGATTGTGTTTATACGTGTAAATTATATTCCAAATTTGAAAAGTGTATTCATAATATCTGGAATGACTTCAGAAATCCAAATCACCGATAAGCATCCTACTTATCTGTCATTTTGATGTAATAAAACAGAGAACCTTTTTTTAAAAAAGCAGTCTCATGAGGTGGATTTCCCGGAAGAAGAAGTCAGTGAATATTATTACATAACTTAATTACACATGTGTGGAAATATTCCTAAAGCACATTAATTAGTGTTATTTCTTGACACACATGGCCTCTGGAACAGGGTGGCCCTCCCGGAAGAAGAAGTCAGTGTGAATATTACTCAGTGGCTTAATTACATATGTGTGGAAAATATTTATACTGCATATTAAATTAGTGCTATTTCTAGACACACATGGCTTTACGAGCAAACCGCTATCATTTTATTTCCTTCATTACTTGCCCAAATCGGTGTAAATCTGTCTCTATGTACAAATGGCATGTTATATAAACTTATCAAAAGCTTGCCTCTGGCTGCTCGATTTTGGAGGATGAGCGTAACATTTTCCACGTAGATAACGAATGTCAACACCGAATTAGGTGCAAGTAATCATAACAAATTCAGTTGTAAAATTACCTATGTCATCGTGAACATTTGGTATGCATTTCCTAAAATTATTGCTGCTGCTTTTGATATTGCTTGTTTATAATACTGTCCAAATAATCTGATGTTTAAGTAACTGTCACTTTCAATAGCTTTTAAAAATATTATGTTTATGGCAGAAACAGTAATTGTTTCGCATACTCATTGAAGTAGTGGAGCCTTGTGAATGCTAGGCCTTGTAATAATGGCGTGTACAAATAAGTACATGCATATATTTCTTTATGATTAAATGTGCTCTTGGTTGATATTCCTAGTGTGCATTACTCTATTCACATTTTCTAAGGTTGGTACGCCAACTGAAACCCATTTCCTTCCGTTTCGGTCTCAATTCAGTCAAAATGAATGTACACGCAGTTATTGCTGACCGCAGCCGCTCATAGGGTCAATGTAAAATGCACTTTATTTTTATCAGCAGAAATACAATATGTATGCAACCCTTTCTGTGTAACATCAGCGTCTTCCGCCAGTATTTTCTGATTGAATCTTAGTGCTCGTAACATTTGACAGTGAGTACAAGATAACAGTACTAACAGACAGAATAATTTTACTCATCGAATGAAACCCTTTCCACCTCCAGTACATAGGCCTGACTCCACTTTCAAATCGTAGTAGGACTAAAAATGAGTTTCAATCCAAGCACATGTTGAATAATGTATCAACATTTACTTTGGCTTATTGACGTTTCCAGTAGAGTTGTTCTATTTTCATGCCCGTCTGGACTATTAATGTGCTCATGACAAGTGCCAATGTAATCAATGTAAAACCATAACCCATTGGTATCTATATCCATTAGATTCCTTGACAATGGCATATATGACTTTGGTATTAACTTCTGTAAAACCATAACCCATTGGTATCTATATCCATTATATTCCTTGACAATGGCATATATGACTTTGGTATTAACCAAAGTAAAACCATAACCCATTGGGATCTACATCCATTATATTCCTTGACAATGGCATATATCTCTTTGGTATTAGCCAAAGTAAAAACCATAACCCATTGGGATCTACATCCATTATATTCCTTGACAATGGCATATATGTCTTTGGTATTAACCAAAGTAAAAACCATAACCCATTGGTATCTATATCCATTATATTCCTTGACAATGGCATATATGACTTTGGTATTAATCATGCTATAAATGGCTGACGCTATACATGTTAAAAAGTGTACCTCAGTGTATATATAATGAAAATGACACTTCATGTAGCTTTCGAACCTCGGTATTATTTGTATAACGATTCAAATGTCAAACTTATTTTACTGACTCTATTTCATTCAGTCCTGGTGTAGAAATAAAATAACATAAGAAGGTGTTTAAAACTGTGACTTGATGGGTAGGCGTATTTCCAACAAACTTCACTCAGTGCTCATCACTGACAGTGCAGTGTTAGCAATGTATGTCACCCTAGACAGGCATCAAATAGCAAAGTTGTTGCCAATAGGAATTTGCGGTTTGCAATATTGCTCAGACAGCTTTTTTAGTTATCTTTTAAACTACAATAAAATATAAGACTAATACTTATTGAATAGTCAACGACAAAATGGTGTCTCTTGTCTAAAAAGTGATATCACTACACAGACAAATAAGTTCTGTGCTCCACGTTTTTTCTTAAAACAGAGAAATAAAGAATATTGAAAATCGCTTTTCTGGATTTCAAATTTAATCCATGAATTCATTTGAAAACCACGAAACTGTACTGAGAATTCGTCTAAATTATCTCTTGTAAATTGTACTAAGATTTCTTCTAAATTATCTCTTGTAAATTGTACTAAGCGTTCTTCTAAATTATCTCTTGTAAACTGTACTAAGATTTCTTCTAAATTATCTCTTGAAAAACTGTACTAAGAATTGTTCTTAATTATCTCTTGTAAACTGTACTAAGATTTCTTCTAAATTTTCTCTTGTAAATTGTACTAAGAGTTCTTCTAAATTATCTCTTGTAAATTGTACTAAGAGTTCTTCAAAATTATCTCTTGTAAATTGTACTAAGATTTCTTCTAAATTATCTCTTGTAAATTGTACTAAGAATTCTTCTAAATTATCTCTTGTAAATTGTACTAAGAGTTCTTCTAAATTATCTCTTGTAAACTGTACTAAGATTTATTCTAATTATCTCTTGTAAACTGTACTAAGATTTCTTCTAAATTATCTCTTGTAAATTGTACTAAGAGTTCTTCTAAATTATCTCTTGTAAATTGTACTAAGATTTCTTCTAAATTATCTCTTGTAAACTTGTCCAGAGGATTAGAGGCTGTGACTAAATGAGCTGGACTAAAAATCCCTTAAAAAAGCAGCATAATAATTATATATGTACATACTTTTAAAAGGAAAATTATGTTTCAAGTAATTTAGAAATAATATAGATAATAAGTATAAAAATAAACAAAATACATTTTTGGGATAATAATAAAAGAACTAACTTCAAAAGCAAGAGTCAGCTTCCCCAAACTTCGATAATGTATCTTAAATGCTTCTTTTAATGCAGTTCTTCCGTAAAAAAAAAATGATTTGGTTTCTTTGTCACCCAAAATTAAATTTATTCCCCCTCCAATCCGACATCGATTTGATATCTGTTGGTAATGAAAACATATTCTTGTGATACAAACACGTTTTCCGGAACGTAAACGAAGATAAATTTGGATTTAAATACTATATAGTATCATCATAAGATCCCATTATACGTGCTACTGCAAGTACGATTTTGAAGTAAGTAATTACTTCCAACATCAAAGAAATCCGAACTAGTAGAACCCTTACTAATGATATGGTTTTGACATAGTGACCTGCAGGCGTTGCACTAACCTCCCGTTCACCCCCATATAGCACTGCGACCATTAATTAGTACCGTGTTACACCAGGTGAAAGTCTATTCGAAGGCACTAGATTGTTTTTTCCCCCAAAAAAATCGTTTCATATAGTCTTTTCTACAGAATAAATTAAGAGAAATGATAATAGAGTAATAGAGTTTATATTTCATTAGAAAATATATACAGTGGAAATAATTTGATTGAAAAAGACAAAAACATTGCACTAATAAAGATTTACGTAATATAACTGCAATACCTTATATCGGAAGGCTTTGTCCTAGTTTAAACAGTCGAGCCGACGATCTTATTTAAATGTTTATAACCCAAGGACACGGCAATGTGCTGTTCGCAGTTTGGTAATATCTGAAAATGAGTTGGGATAAGACATTGTACTCTATTTATTTATCCAGATTTGAAATCGACCATGTAGGTATATATTAAATAAATATTTGCTTAGTAAAAATGTTATTTCAATAAACTAATTGCAGCTTTTTGTTCCGTACCATTTCAAACTTTTCATTGGATTTGGATGGACGGTTACAACTGTCGCCAGCACGTTACCAATGTATTAATATTTAACGTGGCACGAAAGGTTAGTTGAGAATTTGAACCCTCTTTTCAAGACACAAGTATGCAAAAAGATCTGTGTAAAGCGTAAGCAAATACATTTATATAAGCATGGCTGAAAGTGTTTCAGAAGACTGACACGGGTATTAATATCGAATCCTTTATATTGACTAAAACATACAGCTAACTCCAGCCAAGAAGAGACATGTTACGTATGTGCATCCACGAATAAAGATGAAGTTAAGATGTAGATACCTTTCAAATAAAGATAAACATCTGTGTTAACTTGAAATAAAAAGAAACATATCGTCAGTGAATCTTTTATATTATACTGAACCTTGACTCGCTGGGCAGAAGTAACAAACACGTTAATTCACAAAGACATCAGGCTTCCTCCAGAAGCACATGCGTCTAATTAGAAAACCATTTCCACGACAGCTCTGACATAATCTGAAAACAAGAGTTACGTGCTGGAATGTTGATGGTTTACTGATAGAGCAATACGTTTTGATGCGGAAGGAATGCATTCTCAGGCGAAAAACAAACCTCTAGTATGCAGCAGAGCGAACGAACACTAAGTTCTTTCTTTCCCTGGAAGGGGCAACTCTCTGTTGATTCCGTCAGCTGTATTCTAGATCAAACTTGTTTGTATGTTTATTGTAAATATAAACAGACATGTACTCTTGATTCGTGAGCTTTGCCGCATAGGTTTTCGGAATGGGGATAATGAAGAGAAGAAGGAAGAAAGGAAGGCGGAGGGATGGATGATGCGCGAAAAGACCTACCTATCTGCCGATACACAGGCTGACAAACAAACAAACATGCAGATTGATATATAAATAGATTGATTCATTCACGCTGTCACGATCTTTGAAATAATGAATGATCATACTTTTGTTTACACCAGAGATCTTTTAGGGTGGCAGATACAGTTTCGCTGGTAAAAGATCAAGAATAATATAAAAGTGTCCACATATGCGTATTTCTGTCTCATACAAAAAGTTATGAACTTTCACCTGTTTTATTTGCAGATCAGCAGGAATCACGGAGCGTGAGACAATAAGATGAAATAAATAATTTTTTAACTGTCTAGACTTTATTCGACGGGTCAATGCCATTATACTTCCGTAATTGGCAGTAATTTCGTGTCATATAAAAGTTGTTGTTTTTTAAACATGCAAAGGCATTGTTCATCATATGTAATTACAATATTTCGGAGTGAGTAAGGTTGGTTCTATATATATATATATATATATATATATATATATATATATATATATATATATATATATATATATATATATATATATAATGAGCATATCTTTCTGACATAAAATAGCCATACTTCAACATTGAGAAGGCTAACGGAAAATATATATGACATGCATCCTCTCAGTAGATTATTTGACACTTAAATAGCTGCCTGTTTTTATCGCACCATAATCTTAAACTTGCACTTCAATGACATATATGGACGGTGACTGAATAATGTAATTGAGATAGAGTCTTGGACAAGAATGAGTCCTGTAGTAAAAGGCCTGAAGTTTGAGATATGTACTCATCATTACTCACACTATCTTATGTCGGACATGCTTAGGGCAAAATGAACAAATTACATTACGTTACTGAAAAATATAAGCATCAGGATGCACAAAGTACTTTGTCATGTTAAAAAGATAAGCATCAGGATGCACAAAGTACTTTGTCATGTTAAAAAGAATCTAAAGATAGCAATCAACAAATATACAGGTAGTATTTCTTACCATAGTCTGTTAACATGATAAGATCTTTGCTCTGAAATTTGAAATAAAGGAGTTTCTGTAAACAATTTATTTTGTAATTCATCTGAACTATTCCTTTAAATAGCAAAATGCTGTAAATTATTTTATTCATAAACAAGCTACTTTAGTGAAGAAAGAAAAATTCAAGAATATAAAAATGCTATAAATTCCGTAAGCAAACATTATTCACAATAATCCTACCCCTTTCAAAGATTTTTTTTTCTTTCTTTCTTTAAATTCGTTCTTCTGAAGTATACCAATATGACGATACTCTTGCAAAAAGGCTTTCAGTCAAATAAAGAGACGTAATTGGGTATATATGGAGAATCATAAGTATAAACTATTGGCAGAAGTATTGAACAACCTACACTGAAAGCACGTACCACCGGCTGCTAAATCAAGAACAACCTACACTGAAAGCACGTATCACCGGCTGCTAAATCAAGATTATTGTCTCGATTTCGCTGCTTGATTCAACAATTATATGGGATTTTACTTCCATGGGGCAACCTCGAGCTTCCATGTCATGATTAAAGACGTATCATGTCCTAAGAACAATTAACAGTCCCATCCTCCGTGTTTTATTTCATTTTTCATAAAATGAAAATTCGATGAGGTAACTTAGACGCTAAACAAGTCAGATTTCAGTTTTGTTACATAGCAGAATATTACAACTCTTTTGAGAATACCATTGAAAATTCTTCACATTTTTAAGACTTTTTATCTTAGAAAAAATTGCCAATGTCAAAAATTGACGCTGAATTTAAACCCACAATTTCGTGCGAAGGATATGTTTTGTCTGTGAAATAAATATAATCGTTCCCATACAATTTTAGTCCAAATTATTGATGTTGTCTTCTGAGATACATACTATTATATACACGTTGGATTTCATTTTGTTACGTTATTTGGTAATGTGAGATGACGCAAATTTAAAAGTAACAAAATAGTGGTTTTATTCAAAACCAATGATACTGATCTATTTATCCTTGGTTTGGACATTACAGGTTATGGCGATTAATTCAAATTATGCATTATATCAAGAGGCCTGAGCAACTTTTCCAGCTATGGTCATATTAGATTAAGTGTTCACAAAAAACCTTCTCATAATTTAGCACAGACAGTGTAATAAGAATATGGTTATTTTATGAAGAGATGATATGATTTTCATATCAATGAATATCACAGGACCACATGACTTCGTGACAAAGTGACAAAAATAAGTAACATTTCGGCATTTTGTATTTGTGTTATGTCTACAAACAAATATCGATTTAATGTATTTCAGATCTGGTCCAAAAAGAATGTCACTTGCGTGGTTTGCAATAATGATTGGATATCCATTACATTGAAATGGACAACTTATTTCTGATTGGCTATAGCTATGGCATGAGAAACCTTTATGTACAAGTATAACAAAATCAAACGTGAACTAATAAAGGTGGTCAAGGAGAGATAAGAAAGTAATTTCAAATGAAAAGGAATGACGTCAGGTAGGGTGTACGTCATCCAGAAACATAGCCACAGAAGGAGGACAAATTGTACCTAAAGGAAGTGGAGGGTGAGTGGAAAGAAGGGGAGCTGCACAACTCATGAAACATCCGAAAACTCTGCCGATGGTTAACACATACACACACACACGGCACGTCGTCCCCAGTTCAAAGTAATCGTATCGTTTTGTGGAATCAGTTCTTTTAAAACTACTTGGTAATCCACTAAGTCTTAAATGGTGTCATTTACTTCCTCCCACGGAGTAACACTGATGACAACAGTCGTGCCATGGAGAGTCTTATAACGTGGTTGCAGATGAGTCTTGTGTTGGCACAAAACTTCTCTTCTGACTATGCTACAGCCTTCTCCACTCAGCCTTTTGATAGCATTCAAATATGAATTGTTATTCATTTTATGGTGTATTGATGCAATTGTTCTTTGCGTTTCGCTTCTATCTGTGTAAAGTAGTGGTAAATGCGGTCTCGCAGCTCCAACGGTAGGCTCTTGGTATTTCACCAAGATCAAATCTTCACGTATGATTTGGATCCACCAAGTATTCGGTCTTGGGTAACATCGGACGTTGAACCAAGTTTCCTCACCAACAATTCAGCATGACTTTAGCAAACGATCGTCTTTGTTTGTTCTGTTCCACCTGTTCCAAGTCGATGTCGTATCGGGATGAGTACCTTTGTTTGAATTTGTCGTTTTCTTCTGGAGTGTAACACCAGAGAGAATAGCCGCTGGCTTCTTGTTTCAATTTCAAAAATTTTTTGACGTAGTCTGAAAAAATCTCGAGATAGAAGTGAAGATATCTGTTATGTCTGTCAAGAAAATGGACACTGGACTACCAAATATTAGACATTCAAAGAAAAGGAACCTCAAAGACAGGAAAACCAGGTTCCGAGGCAAAAGAAAAATGACATCGGTCTTCAGAGTGTCCCAAGAACGTGAAAAAAGAGAAAAAGGAGGAGCTTTGAGAAGCAAGTGAAACAGAAGAAGAACCCTTTCCAGTGAAGAAATTCAAAAAACCAAGACAGTAATAAGAAGAAAGAATGGGGTTTTGTGGTCTGTTTGAAATGTCATTGTGCTGGTTAGTAGGTATGGCCGCTGGTCAGTAGGTATGGGTGCTGGTCAGTAAGTGTGAGTCTTGGTCAGTAGATATAGTTTTAATATTACATTTTACCCTGAGGCCATAGGGTCAATTCTGAAACCCAAAATGTCATCCTCAGTGAACAATTCCCTTTGAGTTCATATTGTCATTTTGAGGCTTTAGTGCCATACTTCCAAGATGGCGTCCGTAATGTTAACTACCATTGAGGCCATAGTGCCTTTTGTTTTTTTGTTTTTTTTTGGGGGGGGGGGGAGGGGATTTTTTTGGAGGCCATATCGCCACACTATACTACTCATTTACAACAACTATGAAATATATCTCTAATTCTGAAAGGACACTTTCAAGAGCAACTGAAAGAACCGGTTACATGTTTCGTGTTCTCTTGGGTGTAAGGATGCATGTCTATGGTTTTCGCAAAATAGTTCATTTTTCTTGATATCAAAGACGACTCTTTTTTCGAAAAATATCCTGAAAGCCACTATTACATTATCAAAACATATTTAGGGATGAAAATGAAATAAACTCCTTTGAATATAGTTATCTTTGGGCTTAGCAAATAATAACACATAGGTTCAGAAAACAATGTCTACTTGGATATGTGACAAATACCTATAAAGTACTAGGACTACATCTAAAATTGGAGATTGATGTGTACATTTCCGATATTAGGTTGGTAGGAACGCTATATCATCCTGTATATCGTTTTGCATTCTCTGATCATTCCCCGGTAAAGGCTGTAACATAAGCATATACTCAAAAAAACAGCTCTGGATATCTAAATCCTATGATTGCATTGTAATGTGAAATAGAAATGTTGTTTCATATTCAAGACTTCACAATCCAATCCAAGATCCAGCAATCACACTCCAAGCAGAACTTTGGCCAGATATCTAAAACTGTTATCACCAGCGGTAGAAGAGGAGAACTTTCTGCTAATATATATATATATATATATATATATATATATATATATATATATATATATATATATATATATATATATATATATATATATATATTGTAAAAGCTAGGGCTTAGAGACAGAATAGAGAAAGTGTTGTTGGTTGTGTAATTTATATTTGCTTTAAGTACCTTGAAACGGTAGCAAATGCAGTAAGCGTACGACGTTTACAGTAATTGGAAGAAAACCTGGGGGTATCAACACGGCAGATGAGGGCTGAAAGGCGTTGTCCCAAATTCCGTAAGGCAAATATAGATGTAAGTCTGTAAAGGTGCGGACTGTAAAGGTGCAGACTGTAAAGGTGCGGACTGTAAAGGTGCAGACTGTAAAGGTGCGGACTGTAAAGGTGCGGACTGTAAAGGTGCAGAATGTAAAGGTGCAGACTGTAAAGGTGCAGACTTGAGCTCTCTGATGCTCGAGTTTTTATTCTTAATGATGATCATCTCTCTGACGTCACAAGATTGCCATGCTCGCATAATCTGTGACAGTCCGCAATTTCTTTTACTTATTTAATTTTGTGGAGCGTTATAGGTAAAATGTTATCTGAGTACGTATGCAGAATAATCATTACACTATAAATGCAATCAGATAGATAGATAGATAGATAGATAGATAGATAGATAGATAGATAGATATTAGTATCGTTAATTTACTTTAGCAGCATTAAAATTCTTCAGTAATCATTAGTTTGTTTCCCCAGTATTTTGCTTTGCATGTGAAAGTATCATCTAAGTCTTCATCAATTGGGAACAGCTCTATTTAGATTATTCTCTTCTCTGGGTTATACATCATTTGTAATCACTATCGATGGAAATAAACAATTAGTGTAGCTGTTATATTACCTTAGTCATTGCCACTTGCTTTTCCTTTCCATTATTTTTTTTTCTTCCTGTTAAATTGTCGCAATTCTTCTTCCAAGTAGGTTCCGCGGGGTTTCCAGCGAAATGGGAACACAATAGAATTCCATTGACCAAGTTGTTTCTCAGGTGCTTTCGTTTGTTACGACTCTATGGTCTAAGAAAAATGTAACAGAAAGAAAGTGAAACCAACAAATCAAGTAAAAAATCAACAAGCAATTTATTACTAGATAATTAAAATGAAAAATCAAAAAAGGTCACTTACAGTAATGTGTTTTGAAATCCTAATAATCCAATAAGAATGATTGTTCTAATCACAAGTCCTAAATATAGAATGTTCCGAATTCACAGCTGTGTCCTTGAATGTTATTATGTGCCAATGGTCTCCAAAGTCCTGATGTACTAGTAATCTTGATGTGCTGATGTCAAAATGAAGTATTCCAAAATCTCTGAATAAGTTCACACAAATTCCAAAATCATCAATTAAAAATCCAAAATCCAAAAGTTTATGAGCACTGTTATAATCCAATGAATATTTAAAATAATTCCTCTCTTAGAATTTGGAATGAATTTTCACAACTGTAATAGCTCTTTACAAGACTGATGGTAATGTCAAAACTGAAAAAATGTCCACCAAACATGGTATATATAAAGATTGGTCACATGACAGAATGTTCTAGAACATGTGTCATCTTAATGGAATTTTACTTGTAAACAAAAATCAACCTTGACCTTCAAATTGAGAAAACATATTGATCAAAACAACCTAATTCAAGGACACTAGTTAAACATGTTTTTCCTGATAAACATTAAGATTTAAGCAAATATTAAAGTGAAGAAACATTTATAATTTCCCAAAATATTTATAATATTATATAAACATCATACATAACACCTCCCCTCATAAAGAAAAAGAAAGATTTATATAATAAAGCTTTCTTTTGAATATACATCTAATACTATAATAACCAAAATTACATAAGAACATGTTTTATGATACTGGACTTAATTACATCAAGCAATATTACATTTCTAGGCACGTGAGAGTGCATCTGCAATCATATTGTCTTTTCCCCTGATGTGTCTAATGTCAATGTTATATTCTTGCAATATCAAACTCCATCTCAACAATCTCCGATTTTTATCTTTCATTTTGTTGATGAAAGTAAGGGGATTGTGATCACTGTACACAATAATTAGAGAAAGAGCTGAGGTAACATACACTTCAAAATGCTGTAAAGCCAATATCAAAGCCAAACATTCCTTCTCAATTGTGGAATAATTATTCTGGTGCTTGTTTAGTTTTTTAGAAAAATAACATACAGGGTGATCCACGCCACTTTTGTCTTCCTGAATCAATACTCCACCAACCCCTACATCACTTGCATCAACAGATAATTTAAATGATTGGCTAAAATTTGGTGCAGAAAGAACTGGTGCATTCTTAAGCATGGCCTTTAACTTGTCAAAAGATTCCTGACACTTGTCAGACCAATGAAATTTGGCTTTCTTACTCAATAAACTTGTCAAAGGTTCAGCAATTTTGGAAAAATTGGAACAAAATTTCCGATAATATCCAGCCATACCTAGAAATCGCATCAGTTGCTTTTTACAAATTGGAACTTGAAATTCAGAGATAGCTTTGACCTTAGCTTCTATAGGTTTAACTTGACCTTGTCCCACAATATGTCCTAAAAATGTGACACAAGCATGGCAAAACTCACTTTTGCTCAAATTAATTGTCAGATTCGCATCGCTGAGTCGATCAAAGAATTTTCGAATGGTTTCCAAATGATCTTCCCAGGTGTTGTTGTAGATAATGACGTCATCGATATAAGCGTCACAATTATCAAGACCAAATGTTATCATGTTCATCAGACGTTGAAACGTTGCTGGCGAATTTTTCATTCCAAACGGCATGACTTTATATTGATAAAGTCCATCTGGAGTTACAAATGCTGAAATGTCTTTTGCCCTTTCCGTCAGTGGAACCTGCCAGAATCCCCCTAAAAGGTCAAACTTGGTGACATATTCCGCATTTCCAATTTTATCAATGCAATCGTCCATTCTTGGGATTGGAAATGAATCAGTTTTGGTGACACTGTTGACTTTTCTATAGTCAGAACACATACGGAATGTATTATCTGGCTTGGGAACAAGAATACATGGTGAACTCCAGTTACTTTTACTTGGTTCTATGAAATCATTCTCCAGTAGATACTGAATTTCTTTCTTCAGATAGTTCTGTTTGAGAGGATTCATCCTATAAGGATGCTGTTTCACAGGCGCAGAATCTACAATGTCAACGTCATGATAAATTTTACTTGTTCGTGTTGGAACATCAGGAAACAAGTGCTCATAGTCATGTAATAGCTGTTTTAGTTCATTTCTTTCCTGTTGTTGTAGATGTGAAAGTTTCTGGTCTAGGTTGTTCAATATTTCTGAATTCCGAAGATTGGTTATACCAGAGTCACTATAGAGTGATTGTACTCCATCGTTGATATCTTCACTGTGTGGGACAGGCACAACTAAATTAACAGAATAATTAGCTGAGCTATCTCTGTCAAAATATTCCTTAAACATATTTATATGACAAAGTTGTTTCTGTTTCCGTCTCCCAGGAGTGTTAATGATATAATTTAAGTCATTTACTTTCTTTTCAATGGTATAAGGACCATAAAATTTAGCCTGAAGAGGATTTCGAGGTATGGGAAAGAGAGCCAGAACTTTGTCACCAGGTTTAAAACTCCTTTCCTGTGAATTTCTGTCATACCTTAATTTCATTTTTGACTGAGTAGTGTGCAGATTAGTTCTTGCTACTTCACAGGCCTTTGACAACTTGTATTTGAAATCAGAAACATAATCAAGAAGATTAATCTTTGAATCTTCATTTGAAAGAAGTTTCTCTTTCAATAATTTCAATGGTCCACGGACAGTATGACCAAAAACTAGTTCAAAGGGACTAAAACCCAACGACTCTTGAACTGATTCCCTAACAGCAAACAACAACAAATGAACACCTCATCCCAATCCTTTTCTGTATCAAAGCAATATGATCGAATCATATTCTTCAAAGTTTGATGAAATCTCTCCAAAGCACCTTGACTTTCAGGGTGATAGGCAGAAGATTTAAACTGTTGGATGCCTAATTCATGCATAACTTGTTGGAAAATTCCAGACATAAAATTTGACCCTTGATCTGACTGGACAGATTTGGGAAGGCCAACAAGTGTAAAAAACTTCACCAAAGCTTTCACAATAGTTTTAGTTTTTATATTTCTCAGAGGAATTGCCTCTGGAAATCTTGCAGATGTACACATGATGGTCAACAAGTATTGGTTGCCTAACTTGGTTTTAGGTAAAGGACCAACACAGTCTACCATTATTCTACTAAATGGTTCATCAAATGCAGGAATAGGTTGCAGATGAGCCTTAGGTATCTTCTGATTGGGTTTTCCTACCATTTGACAAGTGTGACAAGATCTGCAGTATTTAGAAACATCACTTTTGAGTTTCGGCCAATAAAAATGATTCAAGATCTTGTGATAAGTCTTACGGACTCCTAAATGACCAGCCAAAGGAGTTTCATGGGCTAAATTAAGAATTTCCTGTCGATATGACTTAGGAACAACAATTTGATAGCTCATTGACCACTCGTCACCAGCGGGTACATCAGGTGGTCTCCATTTCCTCATAAGGACCCCATTTTTCACAAAGTAACACACTGGAACTTGTGTGGCTTCAGTTTCACTAATAGCCCTCTGAAACAAACAAGATATCTCGGGATCTTGCTCCTGTTCAACGACAAGGGATTGTCGTTTGTCATCCTGATTAGAACAAAGAGAATGAGTTGCCAAAAGAGGATCATTGTGATCAATACCATTTGATTGATCAATACCTGAGGAAAAAGTGACCTCATCAAAAGACTGACCAATACATGTGTCAGCTAAAGGAATAATATCCTGATCAACATCACTCTCAAGAGCTCTTTTTGCCATAGCTCTAGTAACTGCACAAGCAGGGTACAAATCAGGGATTTCAGTTTCGACAGGATCAACTTTCTGATCCAAACAAGGCTTGTCAGTTACAAGTGGATTAACCACAACCTTATCTCCAGCTAGGTCATTGCCTAGTAATAAATGAACACCCTCTATGGGTAAAGAAGTCACTGCCCCAACAGTCACAAGTCCAGAAACTAAGTCTGATGCCAAATTTACACAATGGAGAGGAACATTTACAAAGCCGCACTCTACTCCCTGAACAAGAACACTTTCACTTGAAGAAGACTCCTCAGACAAAGGCAAAGTACCTGATAATAAAAGACTCTGAGAAGCTCCAGTGTCCCTTAATATTTTAATTGGGATAGGTTTGGCTGAATCACCAATAAGTGATATAGAACCTTCTGACATGAATGGTTCATAAGCCTCCAAAATAGAATCAGACTGGGGTTTGTTTGACCCAACAAATGTATTGCTTTCAATACAAGACCGTGACCTTGACCTCGTAGAAATAAGAGCATTTGGAAAAGCTCTGTCTTTACTCTGTTGCTTATTTTTCAACTTGAAGCAATCAGAAATAACGTGCCCTTTCGTTTTACAATAAGTGCACGTAGGAAGAGATAAGGATTTCTGATCAGTCTTATCAGATGTTTGATTCCTAACAGTTGTGCTTTTGTGAAATTTGGAAGTACTCGAATGAGATTGAAATGGTTTTTTACCAGAAAACTGCTGAGAGGACGACTTATTGCCAAATGAAATTTTGTGAGTCAAGGAATAATCATCAGCCATACGAGCAGCATTTTCCAACGTTTCCAGATTCTGCTCGTCAAGATAGGTTTTAACATCACTATGGATGCACCTCTTGAACTCTTCAATTAATACGAGCTGTCGGAGGTTATCATAACCTTGATCAACTTTCTTGGCTGAGCACCACCTATCAAATAGTTGTTCTTTATCCCTTGCAAATTCGACATGAGTTTGTCCAGTTTCTTTTCTACAATTCCTAAATCTTTGTCGATATGCCTCTGGTACCAACTCATAAGCTTTCAAGATGTACTCCTTAACCACATCATAATCAGTGCTTTGTTGTACTGACAGTGAAATGTAGACTTCACGAGCTTTGCCAATAAGTACACTTTGTAATAACAAAGTCCAATGCTCTCTGGGCCATTTCAAGTTTTCAGCTATTTTTTTCGAAATGAAGAAAGTATTTATCTACTTCTTTTTCCTGAAAAGGGGGTACTAACCTAATATATCTAGTAAAATCAAAACCTGGACTTGTGTTTAAAGGAGTGGAGTGTGCTCTGTTTGCCAGTTCTAATTCTCTTAATTTAAATTGCATTTCCCTTTCTTCTCTTTCTCTCTCTCTCTGCATCTCCCTCTCATGTTTCTCTCTCTCCATCTGCATTTGCCTCTCTTCTTTCTGCATTTGTATCTGCCTCTCTTCTTTCTCTCTCTCCATCTGCCTCTCTTCTTTCTCTCTCTCCATATGCCTCTCTTCTTTCTCTCTCTCCATCTGTATCCGCCTATCTTCTTTCTCTCTCTCCATCTGTATCTGAAGCTTTGCCAATTCTAAATCCATCTGGTTCTTTAACTCTAATTCCCTTAATTTCCTGTCAGAACCAGATATAGGCTTTCTCTTCAAACTTAAAGGACTATTTTCAAATATTCCCTTTCCTACTAAATATTGAATTAAAATAATCTTTATTTCCTGTTTTGTCAATGATACTTTTGCCTCAGATAGACTGTATTTTCTGGCAAGCTCGAGCAACTCATCCTTTCTCATGCATTCTAACCTCTCCTGGGTAGGTTTTGAAATGAAATTCTGAACATTAGATGCCATTGTAAATGCTTGTTGGTTTTACACAAAGAAAATTTCTCTATTAAAAACTTTGCCAAAGAAAAAAACAAAAAAAAATTCCAAGACAAAATCAATATGAATTTCAAAGATAAATTTAATATCTCTAATATGCTTTAAAGAAATTCAATCCCGGACGAGCCCCCAATTTCTGTTACGACTCTATGGTCTAAGAAAAATGTAACAGAAAGAAAGTGAAACCAACAAATCAAGTAAAAAATCAACAAGCAATTTATTACTAGATAATTAAAATGAAAAATCAAAAAAAGGTCACTTACAGTAATGTGTTTTGAAATCCTAATAATCCAATAAGAATGATTGTTCTAATCACAAGTCCTAAATATAGAATGTTCCGAATTCACGGCTGTGTCCGTGAATGTTATTATGTGCCAACGGTCTCCAAAGTCCTGATGTACTAGTAATCTTGATGTGCTGATGTCAAAATGAAGTATTCCAAAATCTCTGAATAAGTTCACACAAATTCCAAATTCATCAATTAAAAATCCAAAATCCAAAAGTTTATGAGCACTGTTATAATCCAATGAATATTTAAAATAATTCCTCTCTTAGAATTTGGAATGAATTTTCACAACTGTAATAGCTCTTTACAAGACTGATGGTAATGTCAAAACTGAAAAAATGTCCACCAAACATGGTATATATAAAGATTGGTCACATGACAGAATGTTCTAGAACATATGTCATCTTAATGGAATTTCACTTGTAAACAAAAATCAACCTTGACCTTCAAATTGAGAAAACATATTGATCAAAACAACCTAATTCAAGGACACTAGTTAAACATGTTTTTCCTGATAAACATTAAGATTTAAGCAAATATTAAAGTGAAGAAACATTTATAATTTCCCAAAATATTTATAATATTATATAAACATCATACATAACACGTTAAATTCCGTTTTATTTGCTTAAATTCTGAATTTAACCATTTCATAAATAGATGATCTCAAATGGGTAATGATTTAATATTGAATTTATGAAACGATTTAAATATTCTCCAGCAAGGCTCGCAAAAGCTGGAAATTGTTCAATGAGTTTCATAAATTCAATATTAAATCATTATCCATTTGAGATTCTGTTTATATCAGTTTTTATTTAGAGTGGAAAGAAAGAGAAAGAAGAACACGTCTTTTTGGCATTTCATTCTGGCTCAGACGCTGCACCTTTCAATTCTTGCGCGTGCAATAATAGCAGTATTGAAGAGTTTGATAGCAAATAACGTTTAGAAGTATAATTTTTAATAAATAACAACTAAATGAGCAACTGCCCTTTTAATCAATAAAACATTTGTCACTAACAGGAAAATTTTTCAAAATTGGACCGCCGCTGTAAATTCGTATTTGTTGTTACATAGTTCACTTGGTTAGGTCAGCTACAAGGAGTAACTGTAGCTCCATCCATATACATGAATTTGTATGTGGCAGTTTAGAAAGTTTCCGCTTAAAAGTTTACACCATGGACATTCACCACAGTTGCAGTATTGGATTTGGCAGAATAAAAAGTATTCCAGTTGTTGGATATTTCCCAGTTGTTGGGAGTATTACAGGATACAGAAAGTGCGCTATATGTAGAAGTATTGCTGGGAATTCAAGAGATTTGCCGGTACTGATTTGCATTTACTTGGCTGTAGTTATTAACTCACTGGATGTTTCTGTGACTGGATATCTACATTATTTGATTTGGAAGAATGCTGTGGTTATATAATTTTCTGTCAGTTGGGAGACTGTCATTTGTCGAAATTCTTGTCAAAAGAAAGGTGAGTTATTTACTCCTATAGGTTGACATTTAAACAACGCTTGTTATGGGTATGCTGTACGAACAAAAGGTTTGGACCCTCCATCCCTGTCCATTGACTGATACTCTTAATTTCATTTGTAACGAGCCCCTGTGGGTTAAATTGGGCATATAACGACAGACGTAACCTGTTTTTCTCGATGCCCCTTGGGCAATCGATTCGAAAATTGGCCGCCACAATGTTGAGAGTAATAGAAAATAAAGTTCCAGAAGGCGGGGTAAAGAAAATTCCCACGGTCGCAGCCAATCAGTAAAGAGAATACTGCGCAGGAATTTCATTTTTTTTTTTTTGGACCAATCAGATTCACATCAAGTGATATGTTAAGATGTTAACATGTCAAAAATATTAAACTGCACACACTATATGTAAAGTGTACCAACTATGTGATAAATATATATATTATACAATTTATTTCTTGAAGATTATGTCAGCACAAAATAATTAAGAAATGATCATACCATTACTAAATTGATACCAAATAAAACAAGTGAACCCTGAAATTCACGAGCAACGTCCTGCATAAATGTGAGCATAACTGTGTATTCCACACATAAGAACCCTAAGAATTCTTTTCTTATCATTGCTTTCACCTTAGGTCCCAAATCATTCAAAGATAAACACGTAAGACATAAACATTATCATACAAGTGAGTACAGAAAATCGCACGTTAAAGGCTACTTGTATGAGAACTGATTCAGTCAAGTCAGAAAATTATAACGACAAGACCCTGTATGATTTATGCAAATTTAAGACTCTAAAATTGTCGTGGATATCTGCCAATTAATTTCTAATCACATCCTACGTCTAGAATCTAGGGAATATTTTACTTTCTCTTGTACTAAAGCTGCATTGGTATGACTGAATTAATGTAATTCATTTTTTATTTATATATTTATATATTTATTTTGTATTTATTTTTTAATATTGTTTTATATTTGGGGGGGGGGAGTGCTGAAATGGGGCGGGGGTGTAGGATAACTTAAACAAGATTTCTGAAGCAGAGAAGAGTGTTCAAGACTTTTCTCAGTTATTCACGGTGAGAACTCCCTGACTTTTTACTTCTTAAAAACTGAAACTGTACTACAGGTGATGCATTGTTTTACATACGGAAACATGCTTCCTTGATCTCAAGAACACATCCACATAGTCCACGGTTTTCCTTCCAAAGTGTGTTTTCCTTCCAAAGTGAGAAAACAACAAGGGTTTTATACTGCCGGGAAGCTACGAAATAATTATATACCAAGTTCACGAAAATGCAGTGAAACATTTGTAAGGTATATTTAGATTAAAGTCTGTTTGGGGTGAATGCCTTCATGGTGTGAGTTGCGGTTGAGGCCTCATTACATAGAAGCATGACCCATGAGAACGAGTTTAAATGGTTTTAAATTTATTTGTCCCAGGTACCGTTCAGCTTCGTTTGATCGTCCCATAAATCTTTATCTTCTTTCATCTTTCAATGTTTTACTAAATAATGGGATATAGGAGTCAGCTGAATAGCATATAGCATACAATCAACTGTATGTAAATATTTGGCTCTACTGGTAAGTCCTAGCAACTAGAACAAACCATTTAGATACAGTCAGAGGACACGGTGTAAAGGAGGCTTTCTTTTGCATTGGTTCCATCTGGGAACATTACTGACGATTGTATCGTCACCCTTCAATTTAGTAATTCCTATGAATATATCATTGGCGATTGGGGCTCTATCCCTATAATTATATTTAATGATAGCGAAAGTAAAATTATAGGGTCGTGCAGTTTGTTGTTAAGCTGGTGGATTATTGCTTTATTCAAGTTGAAACAATATTTTGAAGAAAATATTAATGAAAAATATCCGGCATCATCAGATTTCCTTGGTGTGCGAGCTTCAAATCCCATTGTTTATGACATCGAAGAAACAGACAAGGAAGACGGTCTGAACGTATGTTTCAGGAAAAATATCAAGTTTATTTTATGTTGCATCTGAGTTTTTGAACGGCCAAAATAATTAAAATTATTTGCTGATCAAATGGGTGGATTGTGTTTGATGCTTTCATTGCAAGCATTTTCAGTAGATCTTCATTTCATGAATTTTAACTTGCCTATGTCTTCAACTTAAACAGGTCTAGTGTTGTCGCTCCACAGATTATAATTATAGTGCAGTTTATCACCTAGATAATTGTAATTACTTGTAGCATCATTCTTCTTCTTCTCATTAGTGACGTCAGCAGCGATAAGATAGTGTTGTGGTTAATGAAGTAGGACATGTACATTTCTGAACGAAAAAAGACTTATAAGCCCCAAACGCCGATTGACATTTCAGCCAGTTTTACCTTTATAACTATCCAGCTGTTGGTGTTTTTCTCTGTTGCCCTTAATGCCAAGGACTAAGAAACATATTTATTCTGCGTCATAGTAAAAGTATTACGAATGGTACTCATTATTCATTGCAGCCAACAGTATACTTCTCAAATTCTCCTATGAAAGACATATCTGTTCCTTCGAAAGTGGATGCAGAATGAAACGTCATCACTTTTAGTCCAAACAGGAAATACATTTCATCTTTTGACACTAAAACAAAGCATCTACCCGGATCTAGCGATGACATCTGTGTCTATCACAAGCTTTCTTTGAATGGATTTTTCTAACCACGCACTACTTATATTAAAATAAATTCTATGCAAACTGCCACTGATTTAACAAGCTCATTTGAACACAGAGCATTGGTATTGCAAAATGGCTTTAGCCGAATTAACCTTACGCAATTAAAATCAAAAGTGTAAACCTCCAACGCTACGTCAAGTTCTTTCACGCCTATTATGTTCAACCTTGTGTATGCCTTGGACTGAAAAAAAGAACAGAGACCCAACAAGTCACTTTTACAATTATATGTCTCTGGTTACCTATATAATAAATGGAGTCGGTGGACCCCCCTCCCCCCCCCCCAAAAAAAAAAAAAAAAGTTTTTTAGTAGTTTACTATACCACAGATGTCACCATCTGAGTTACTTAAGGGAATGCTGTAGTTTTCCACCCTGAACTGTCACATGCATGTCGGGTAAAAGTGAGTCTAAACCACCAGACCTGGAAACTTTCCTTGTCTCCTCTTGAGAGCATGACACTCTCAAGGTCGATTAAATTTCCATTAAGCATGGCAGTGTCAGATGCACAACAATTTATTATTGTCATATCAGTGGCCACTAAAATATCAATACCGTATTCACTTTCATAAATAATGAAATCATAAGAAAATGAGCGATGTGTAGTTCCTATTAATAATGATGTAGTGGATGCAAACTCCATTTTCCTGAAATTAGTCGTGTTTCATCTGTACGGAAACATTGAGGATTTCCTCATTTTATGAATTCCTGATCTCATTTTTCTAGACTATAAAGACTCTTGTATGCACAATTTTAAAACGAGCTAATGGTTCTTATCTTTGTACTATGGAAATGCCGTCTTTAAAAGAAAATTACCTATTGGGTTATTGTCTATTGTCCAATTAGTTTTTAGGGGAAATATTCAAGTTAGCTCAGGCTTGTCCACATCCAATACTTAAACTTGCTTAAAGTGCAATATCTTCTAAATGAATTCCAAATTACATATAAATTTTTTTTAAAAAGTTTGCTCTCTTTAATAAGTTATCGCGTATACCACCAGGCATATGTCATTGTATGCATATAATTGATATGGGAACATGTATGTCATAGCCAAAGGGAAATCTGGTATAACGTATGAATTGCGTCACGATCAGCGAGATTTGAGAGATGTTAATGCTTTTACATATAAAAGCTCTTTCAATAATGTGGGATGACACCCACGATAAGTTTGCACACACAGAAAGTTTTTCTTTCTTCGTTCAATGCTTTCGTTGTTTCTTGCCACATGACGTCAGACACAAATACAGATAGAAATGTTTTCTTTAGTGAACAGGTGGTAACCTTCGACAACTTGTTGTAACTAGAGAAAGCCAAGGTCAAAGGGACCATTTGATAATAGTGCGCTCAGTTTGGGTAACATGCTATTACTTATGCCACGAAGTGCAAGTGAGTGCCTTTAATTTCAAAATTCATTTTATCTTTGTGCATAGGAAATTTCACAAATGTACCGATCATGTTTAACAACTGGGGGAAGAAAAAATATTATCTCAGCAAATAAGTAGATGGGACTTCAGGTTTCAGTATATGTTTCTTATTGGACCTGGTGCATTTAGCCGTCTTCGTTTATACGAGATTAATTTGATTTTAGCCTCGAGACGAATTAGAAACATTGCGGGGAAGCAGATTGTAACAGTGAACATATAGAGGACAAATTCTGAGCTGTATGTGGTACAGAATTTTCCTTGACCTTTACGAGAAACACAAGACATTTCTCTAGCTCAGTGATTCTCAAACTGTGTGCCGCGGCACACTAGTGTGCCGCGAGAGATTTGCAGGTGTGCCGTGGGAGTTTTGAAAAATATTTAAAATTGCTAGCGTTTTGAACATATCGAAAAATTAAATGGTAAATCAATGCCGCAAAAGTTAAAAAGTAACATATATAAAAACGCAATGCCTGTCAGTCGGTGGCGCTTCTGACTAATAATGCAAAAATAAATAAGTTCTTCACCACAAAAATTGTTAATTTTTTCAGGCGTGCCGTGAAAATTTTTAGATCTTTCTGGTGCGCCGCAAGACAAAAAAGTTTGAGAAACACTGCTCTAGCTCATAGCACCGTGGTTTTCACAAGTTGAACAAAGCATTCTGTTAAGTATAATAAATACATCTATGCACTTTTAAATATGCAACTGGTGTACTTCTGCATTTAACTGTGCGTGCATTTCATAGTATTTACATGCCAATGTCTAATTAGAGATCCTTCTACACGTGAATACGTCAACTCTAAGATCTACTGTGGGGATTTTCGTTGCCAACTTATTAGTGATTGATTAAGGGTGATGTTATCTATAAACGTTTATAAAACATTATAGGAGTATACATGTTTAACTGCTATATAACGGTAGCTGATTGTACACTCGGAAACTTACTATAGCAATACACTTGTAATAGAGAATTCTTGTCATAATACTTAGCAAATTGACAAAATGTATGTACTATAGCACGGATGCTCGAAAACCTTTGTACAAGATACAGAAACATGGCATTATATCAATAATCAAATTTTAAAAAAGTAAAGAAACTATGTACTGCGGAAGGATTATATTACTGATCTGTATTTTTGAAACTTTATTTGGAATTAAACTTATTTTCTTTTTAATTGACTATTTCAATTAATCTTCTTACGATACATATACTCGAATTTTATAGTAATCCGATTTGTGCTTATCGTGTAAGGGCATATACAATACAGCAATAAAATGACTTCACGCGAAATTTTCGTAAATATTTAACTTTTATTCGAGAAAGAAAGAAACGGGTTATCTTTCCTCCTTTTTTTGCTTGATGCGACTTTCAAAGTAGAGGTACTAATTGGTTTTCGATTCCTAATATTCACTTTCTGTTCACATATAATGATATTTAAAAAGCTGTACCAAGCACAATTTGGCGGCGATGGCTCTGCTTAAATAAATAAATTGTTTTATAAGGACCCATTTAGATTTTTTGAACTAGCTTGCATCACAAACGATGCAGAAAATGTGTTGGGAATACAAGAGCATTTTGCAAAATTATGAAACCTAATCTAGTTTATGTGTACAGTGTTATTTCTACTTTCTGAGTAGTGTTTTGTATTTGAAAATAAATATCATTGTACGAGCTGTTTCATTCATATAGAAATAAATCTTACACGTCATGTTTTTGAAAGCGTTGAAAAAAAACTTTTGAATTCAAGACCTATAGAGTTTGCTTATTGTGATGTGCGTAGTAAAAAGGTATAAATATTAGTCCTTCTTGCGACGAAAAGTTCCTAATTTCCATGAATTTGAGTATATGTCATATTTAAAAGATGTACTTTGGGTTTTTGCAATGTACATGTAAAAAGAACCTGATCGAGCAACCTGTAGCTTTTGTTATTGATGCGGAAGTATGTGCAGATTATAGGACTCTCGGTACTAAATATATGGAAGAATGGGAACCAGTCTAGAAATGAGTGAACATAAAATAGAGTATATATGGGTTTGGCTGGCTAGGATTGGTTGATAATGGAAGTAAAAGTTTAGTGGAAAGAATCTTTTGAGACCATGTTTTAATGATGGAATTTCAGTCCTTTTACAGTCTTGATTTTGGAAAACACATTTCTGAAATTAGCACTTGACTCCTTGTTGCGAATTGAAAGCATATGTTTCAAACACATGTAGATCCAGAAAATGCTGCGGCTCATATTATTTTCTACACAGAAGCTGTCATCAAGCATATGTCTATACTGATAAATATAGGTTTGATCATGAGCATTCAGAAATTTAAAGTTATTGAATTTTTAATATCATGATGTTTGCATAGGTTTACTATGGTATCTGAATTAGTACCGCGAGTCCTATGTCGCCTATGTTATGGGATGATGATAGGCCTTTTCAGTTGAGAAACATGATATCTGACCCAGGAGATTTCTGAGCGACTGACATTGTGTGTTGTCTTTATTTCAGACAGAGTGGCTGATGAAAGTTAAATAAGTATCGCATTACCGAAGATAACAGTTACATATTGGACTATGTCAGTTGAAAACACATTCTGGAGGTAAACATGTTTTGCGAGACGAAAGTGCATAAGGATACGATCAAAGTGGTTTCGTTGATCAGCTACTCATATTCACATAGAACTTGAGTTTCAAAAGGAGCTCTAAACTTTGAGACAAAGTTAAATTAAGATAATATAGATTTTCAGTTTAAATATAAGATGTATATGTTATTATCTTGTAACAACATGGAATTTGAATATGTGATTTTCAGTATGTACCTATAAGATGTCTATGTTATTATCTTGTAAAAACGTGTAATTTGAATATGTGATTTTCAGTATACATATAAGATGTCAATGTTATTATCTTGTAAAAACATGGAACTTGAATCTGTGATTTTCAGTATGTACCTATAAGAACTCTATGTTATTATCTTGTAAAAACGTGGAATTTGAATATGTGATTTTCAGTATGTACCTATACGATGTCTATGTTATTATCTTGTAAAAACGTGGAATTTAAATATGTGATTTTCAGTATACATATATAATGTCTATGTTTTTATCTTGTAAAAACATGGAATTTGAATATGTGCACTTCTTTGATTGTAATCAAAGTTTGGGGTTTTACCGGCTTGTTGTAAAATATGTGCATACTATTAGTATCTGCTAATTTGAGTTCGGATGTGTTTCGAGATAGAAAGTAACAGTCTTTGGAGTTCTGATGTGTTTCGAGATAGAAAGTAACAGTCTGTGGAGTTCTGATGTGTTTCGAGATAGAAAGTAACAGTCTGTCGGGACTTTCGTGTTGGATGTACATTATGCAAGTCCAGGTGAACACCCAAGTTTGGTGTTCGATAGTACAAATTTACAAATGCGCAAGAATACACTCTCTTTATGCTCCAGTTTCCTCTCTTATAACATATTTAGAAAGGTCAGTTATACAAGGAAGATCATCATTTTATGAATAATAATTAGAACTACATAATTAAGGCAAAATAATTAGGAGTTGAATCTTCTTGAATTTAATCCAAAGTTTATCGTTAAACAGAATGATTACTAACTCTAACTAGTAAAGAGATGATATCCTACTTACAATCCAAAATATTCAGATGTCAGGAAGGTGATAATTTTACAATGACCTCCAAGCTTTGAGGTCAGGCACACTTGAGAATAACGGTAAACAGTACAAAGATGTTAATAGCCAACTACTTACACATATATAAAACTTTCAGTTACATAACATTATTGCGAAATATATTTCTGCTGATAATACACATGATTTACATTAGCTGAAGGTAGCTAGCTACATATATGTAAAACTTTGCTTCTATTTTCATTTCGAAAACAAAATGCATGAAGTCAGTCACGTTCGGTCCAGAACTTATTTCCCGTCTCCATGTAGAGTATTGATCCCTGTAATTTTTAGTCCCAAAAATGGGTGTTGGGTGGGTTCCACGCCTTTTTTTTTTAACATTCTACAGATGGTTTATTTCTTCGTCAAGCATTTCAATCTGTGGAACCTTAATTTGATGCAAAGGTTTGGTTTGGGTTTGATGTTTTACGGTACAACAACGCTTGAAGGTTATATCGTGTAGAGGTAAGTAAAATGCCTTGCCCAAAGAAACACCATGGTAGCCGATCCAGGCTAATCAGATAGTGGGAATCGAACAAGTACCCCTCTGGATATTAGTCCGACGCCTTAACCCCTAAGCCACCGGGATGCATGGGTAGAGCTCTGTGCGTTGTCTAAAAACCTAAACGCGTCATCTGTTTGGATAGAACGTTGCACTGGACATTCTTTGTCAAGAAAAACAAAGAAATATTTCTGATTTAAAACCATGAATCTACCCCAGACTGTTGCTTACCCTCATACCACAGGACTGACAGAAGAAGCTGGACAGGATTTGAAATTTGGTCATTAAGGTTGTATGCTTTTCTCCCCCAAAAGTTCTAGTATGACCATTTCTTGAACCTTTTGTTTCTGTTCAATTTGCATTCTGTACCAGAAAGGGTGTAGCTCTTTGATAATATTTTGGCTTTATCATAAGGCTAGTGGCTAATAACCAGGACATTCCTTTTAACTTTTACACTCTCAAATCCTTTCCTTTCTTGGATCAACGCGTATAATCTAAAATCTCTTTCAGTAAAAAGTCTAAAATTTGTCTCATAAGCATTACCAAATTTAAATTTGAGAGCATCTCATGTTGAACAGCAGCATTTGTCATCTCATGTTGAACAGCAGCACTTGTCATCTCATGTTGAACAGCAGCACTTGTCATCTCCTGTTGAACAGCAGCACTTGTCATCTCATGTTGAACAGCAGCACCTGTCATCGGCTAGTGATACAAATAAAGTTAATATCGTTTCTTTAAAATTGTTTGTCCATACTCCATGAAGAAATTAAATAGTTTGCACCAATGTTTTTCATATACTCTGCAAGCAACAAAAGCTCTGCTCTGCACACCTGGATCAGATTCCTTAATTAAAGGGCCGGTTGAAGTAAAAATTTTATGACCACGTTAGAAAATTGGTCTCTCTAAGGTGCCCCTGTGTGTCCTAGGGTTAATGGGTACACGCTATATTTCCTATCTGCGTTTAATGATTCTCCGCTATAACAGATTGTCCAGGTTAATCATCACTTCCCATATCAAACGCTTTAGTGATCGATTACACTAATTGTTGTGTGAACTACGTGGTACTGTATTTCTGCTTGCAATACCTTATTTGTTGTCATCAAGGATGACAGCAATCGACGGAGATTGAAAACTGTACCAATGGCTTTATACGTGCATCAGAGCTGATTTATGTCACGTTCAAGAATGAGGGCCTCGTCCGTCTTCCTAATTATCAAAACTAACTAATCATGGTCTACAATCTTTATTAAGGGGTAATCGAACATATAATTGGAAACGTTTGGGAAATACTAGTATGGGAACTACTAGAATCGAAATCGTTATTAAGCGAGAGAGCAGAATATAATAGCAGCTGCTATCTGATCATGCATACAAAACCACGTAGCTAAAATACACCCTATCTGTGTAGGGCATCTCAAAGCATGATAATCGTTGTACGCTGGTAGTATCGAGTCCTATTCATTTAAACGTTTCCTTTAAAGAAAATGCCAGATATGGAGTTTAGATGAGATGTAAATTTTGACAACTGATTGAATTTAAAGCTGAGCGTATTTATAATCAAACCAAAGATAGTGATGATATGAAATCATTCAAGTTGTAGAGATCTTGTTGAAACATCATGCCATCACGATCGCGATTTTGTATTACTTTAAAAATCAAGATTAGTGCAATAAACGATCGTCGAATTAAACTACACATCTGTTAAAAGACAGTTTATCATATTATATCTACAAGTCCATTTAGTGGCGATCCATTTATACTGCCAAATTTGAGGCGTGATTGAACTGTCTCGAAGCAACTGATGGTCTTAGTGTCTGTCTTTTTAACCACTTGAAGCTTTACCTCAGTATGTTCCTCACAAAATATTATTAAAACTTTCCAGTACAGAAATATATATATATATATATATATATATATATATATATATATATATATATATATATATATATATATATATTAATTCAGATGTAGTGTCTACACGTTTCATTGCGCCGTAATAAATGTTACATCAGGTGTTGTAATGTTGAATTTGCGAAAAATGTCTGGATATAGAAATGCACTCCTTTGGTTTTAGACTATAAACTAGCAGTGCGCGAGCTTTTCAATTCGTCTTGTGTTAATGCCTACTTAAGATGCATTTTATAGAGCCAATAAAACACGTTTAGATTATGCGATTCTTTTGATATACGCCCTGCTTATTTCCGCTCGAATTGAAATATTAAAGTTCTCTTCTTCTTTAGTCTTCCATATTTTTGCAGTCTATATTGTTTGCATGTCTGTTCTGACCGACTGGGGAGATAATACAACAATGTAACAAGACTTGATCGTGTGCAAAATATACAATTATTACGGAAAACACTTGCGTAGTTTTGTGGCCACCTTTTTTTAAAGACATTAGTCAAATACATTAGGAATTTTCATCAAGAACCGTTGAGAAATAATATCTTCGTCCCAGGAGATTCTTTATTTCCAAACATTTCATTCTATTTCATGGATTAAGATCATCTGAGATTTTGCGGAAACTAGTTGGTGCATTCAGACTATCAAAATGTTCCAAACACTTCTCAAAACGAAAGCTGTTTGTAAGTCTTAATCCTCATATCCTGATGCCACAGATGTGCTTAGTTTCGCTGCCTTGCAGATTTTTTTTTTTTTTTTTTTGGGGGGGGGGGGCGGGGGGGGGGGGGGGGCATTATTAGAGACATAGTTACATGGGCAAATGTGCAGCATATCAAAGGTGTTAAAGTTCGCAGGAAGGGGGATGTACACACTTCCGAAATTACAAAGAGTAGGGACAAGCCATAGGGGCTTTAACTTTCACGGGTTCTACCTTTTTTGTCAATATCGTATTTACTATGCAATTCATCAAAGGACTATGATGTCGGGATGGTCGCATGTGATTGATTGACTGAAGCTGTGTGATCTACCCAACTCGTGCAAATACGACGAATTAATCACTTACAACGCTACACTGATCGATGACGTGTTAGTTCATTTGACCTGCCAAAAAGAAAAACATCGATCATTAAGTGTTGTCTTTACTAAATTAAACACTCAGAATGAATCAGCCTGGGAAAGATTAATTGTTTGGGTAGCACAGTGTAGTAATATCTTTTTTATTGTATGTAAGAGGCAAAAATACGCACTGACTCACTACTATCTCCATGATAAAGACATAGCAATTCACTGACTCACTACTATCTCCATGATAAAGACTTAGCAATTCACTGACTCACTACTATCTCCATGATAAAGACATAGCAATTCACTGACTCACTACTATCTCCATCACAAAGAAATAGCAATTCACTGACTCACTACTATCTCCATCACAAAGACATAGCAATTCACTGACTCACTACTATCTCCATGATAAAGACATAGCAATTCACTGACTAACTACTATCTCCATCACAAAGACATAGCAATTCACTGACTCACTACTATCTCCATGATAAAGACATAGCAATTCACTGACTCACTACTATCTCCATCACAAAGACATAGCAATTCACTGACTCACTACTATCTCCATCACAAAGACATAGCAATTCACTGACTCACTACTATCTCCATGATAAAGACATAGCAATTCACTGACTCACTACTATCTCCATCACAAAGACATAGCAATTCACTGACTCACTACTATCTCCATCACAAAGACATAGCAATTCACTGACTCACTACTATCTCCATCACAAAGACATAGCAATTCACTGACTCACTACTATCTCCATGATAAAGACATAGCAATTCACTGACTCACTACTATCTCCATCACAAAGACATAGCAATTCACTGACTCACTACTATCTCCATCACAAAGACATAGCAATTCACTGACTCACTACTACTATAGTAATTCACTGACTCGCTACTATCTTCATCATAAAGATCTAGCAATTCACTGACTCGCTACTATCTTCATCATAAAGATCTAGCAATTCACTGACTCGCTACTATCTTCATCATAAAGATCTAGCAATTCACTGACTCGCTACTATCTTCATCATAAAGATCTAGCAATTCACCGACTCGCTACTATCTTCATCATAAAGATCTAGCAATTCACTGACTCGCTACTATATCCTTGAGAAAGACATAGCATAGCAATTCACTGAAACTGTTGAGCAATCAAGATAAATTTGAAGGAAAATATTTATGAAAATCACAAAACTTAAGATTAGGCATAAATGTATATGCTAATAATAATAATAATAATAATAATAATAATAAATAATAATAATAATAATAACAACAACAACAACAACAAAGTCTTAAATTTAAGAGGATAACATGTGTAGCATAAAAATATAATCTTCCATATGGTTCTCATACAAATGTATACAAACTACATCAGATAAAACTCGCGATCCTCGTTTTTTTTTTTTTAAATCCGATCAGGAGCACATTACAATAGTACAGGATGATATTATTAATTTAAAACAAAATAAGAAAATCTAAATATATGTACATACCATAAAATCTAAATATATGTACATACCATAAAATCTAAATATATGTACATACCATAAAATCTAAATATATGTACATGCCATAAAATCGGAATATAAGCCTGGGTATTATAAGGGGAAAGTCAAACGGTATTTTTGATACAAGGATCTGAATTTACAGTATGAAGATGATTTTCTAATTTCAATAGCAATAGTACGCAGCCGTGTATTTATCAGAACAGGATGAGTAAGATCGTGGAATAAAAAAAAATACTGACTGAAAAGGAACGAAGATCATAGTCATGTATAAGCGGGTTGGTGAGATATGATAGATATACAGGTACAAGGCCATTGGCCGCCTTGTACATCACATAACCATTTTGCAATGCGATGTCTTTACAAAATGGTATCGAATTTAACCTTGAGACCATTTCAGAAGATGGTGTGAAGATATCAGTTTTTAGAATTATTCCGGCAGCTCGTTTTTGTAATTTAGTAGTCTTATCAGTTGGAGTGATACTGCAGTTGCCCCCAATGGTGCATCCATCATCTAGAATATGCAGTTGCCCCCAATGGTGCATCCATCATCTTAGACTGGTAGAATATAGCTATTGTAATAGTGATTAAAACTATTTTTAGAAACGTAGTTAGAATGAATGCTTATTAATGCAATCCGTTTTTACCCAGTTAAAGACAAATGTGATTATTTTGAGTGTCCCAAAGAAGATTTTTAGATATGAAAATATCAACCAATGTTGTAGAGTATACAGGGACAATGTTGTAGAGTATACAGGGACAATGTTGTAGAGTATACAGGGACAATGGTGTAGAGTATACAGGGACAATGTTGTAGAGTATACAGGGACAATGCTGTAGAGTATACAGGGACAATGCTGTAGAGTATACAGGGACAATGCTGTAGAGTATAGAGGGACAATGTTGTAGAGTATACAGGGACAATGCTGTAGAGTATACAGGGACAATGTTGTAGAGTATACAGGGACAATGTTGTAGAGTATACAGGGACAATGTTGTAGAGTATACAGGGACAATGCTGTAGAGTATACAGGGACAATGCTGTAGAGTATACAGGGACAATGTTGTAGAGTATACAGGGACAATGCTGTAGAGTATAGAGGGACGAATTCAAAGTAATCCAGGATTTTTTTGAGCACAGGATTCGTAGACAGTTTATGAGTTGAGATCATTCTCAAGCAAGTTTTATGTGACAAATTATGTGCATTCTATTTTGAGTACACGACTTTTTAACAGATTTGAATACCGGTCTGAAGATGATAATTGATAACTGATGTAGAGTCTCCCGATGGTAGATAGTTGTGTCATCAGCGAATATATCGGAATTATTGAATTTAAAACAGAGGTAGATCGTGAATGAAGATTAGAAGAAGAGTAAGCCTTTAAATAAGGCCTTGTTATCGTGAATCAAGATTAGAAGAATATGCCTTAAAATGGGACCTTGTTAGACATCATATTTTAATAGCCCTGTTAAACATTACATTTAAATGGCCCTGTTAGACATCACATTTTATTGGTTTTACTGATGACGAGTGGTTTTCAATACTGACACTTTGAATCTTGTTTGTTAGGTAAGACTGGAACCAAGAGTGTGTAATAGTTTAAAATTCATACACTGCCAATTTCTTCAAAAGAATCTCATCATCAAGAATATCGAATGCCTTTTTTGACTGAGATTGATGTAAAAGAATGTATGTATTGAGATAGTGATATAAATGGGTAATAATGTGTGTCTCTATTAAATTTAAATGATGGGCAGGATACCATAGGTCTACAATTTGATGGGTCATTCTTGGGTCGTCATTTATGAATATGACAAATCTTTGACTTGATCCAAGGTATCGGTTAATATCCCAGTTTATGGTTTGCCATTCCAGTTGTGTGTCGCTGAATTCTTTTCGTCTTTAGTGGAACATATTTATTAAGGACCTGTCAGACCAACGTTTTAACTTGTCCATATCGAGTGACTAAAATGGTGCGTTCTTAAAGGCTCAAGACAGTTAAAAAAAAATAATAATTAAAATATTAAAAAATAGGCAAAAAAAAAAAAAAAAAAAAAAATAACCCCAGTAACAAATGGTTGTCAAAATAATTGAAAGATTTGTATATAAAGTTTTTTAGTACTGATGTATGCTTTGGTGAATTGATTTCGCGCAACGCTGACCGGATTATGATCACTTATAGCTAAGCAGTATATAATGGTTTCCAATATAGACTCTGTGTGTGCGGGGGGGGGGGTATTTTAAATATAACCAATCAAAGTAGATATATACTCGGTTACTCTTGTAGGTTTATTAGCAAGTTGGATAAGATTATGACAGAGAATCATGTCCAACCATATTTTATTATTCAGATTGTTAAAGAGCTTTGGTAAAGCCAACCATTTGATACATTCAGTATTACGCAGGATATAGTGGCATCAATCCAAAGGAATCGTTGAATGTAGCTTTATCAGCAACAAAATCTAGACATTTATTACATGAGAAGGAATATTGAGCCAGATGCAGAGAAATGTTTTAAAGAGAAAGAATAATACATTTTGAATACAGTAGAGGAAGTCGTTCAATAGGTATGTTCTGAAAGGTTGCATTCCGGTTAAAAATAATGTAAGGTGGAAAAGCAGCTGCTGGTTATGAGCCGGATACGTCTAAGACATACCTCCCAGTCCTAGACTTCTTATACAAACCATATCTGTCCTTGAGATTCAGTCTGTGAGATTTATCATGATTTAGTGAAGAATACCATCTGTCATTGAAAAGTGTCTGCCTATCATAAACATATTGTAAGAACTAATCTTACTTTACACGTTATTTAAACATTATCGATTAAAGTCTCTATTAATAGTCGTCTAGATGGGTAGGACTTCGATAGGACTTCGACGTACGAAGCCTCATCTGTGTTTGGGACGTTGCGCTGACGGTAATGTAAAAACGGTATACCTTATAGCCAGGCGAAAAGATACCGACGTATCATTTCAGGGGATTGTCAATTACAAAATAAAAATGTTTATATTTTCTGTCTGTTTAGTTCTGATCAAAAGATCTTGCAAATTCCTAGGGGTTCTATAAGCAAGAATTGGCTTGCTTTTGTAAAGTGTTTCTTACGCTGTTTTTATCTGATAAGTTGAGGAGACGCCTATATTTGATAATGAAGGACATTCTGCTGTATTTAAAGCATCATTTTGGGTAAGAATACATACTTTATTCAAATCAGAATCAATTACATATAGGATAATTCCTGCTTTGGAAAAATTCCTTTAATATATTCAAAGAATTTGTAATTGACAATCGTCTGAAATGATACGTCGGTATCTTTTCGCCCGGCTATAAGGTATACCGTTTTTAAATTACCTGGGATGACAAGACCAATATTTCTTATACTGCTGGATATTAGTTTCTTTGACGTGAACATTTGTAGAGATAGTATTTTCAGAATTTTTCATCACATTTACATCTAGAAATGATACATACGTACTGGATGCAATGTAACTAAATTTAATTGTGGGATGAAAATTATTTAGGCGATTAAAAAATTTGTGTAGATCTTCTTCTGAATGGTTCCAGATCATAAAGATGTCATCTAAAAATCTTAACCAAACAGTGGGATTAAACTTCTTGTTTTCAAGAAAATCTTTTTCTTATTTACCCATGAAAAGGGAAGCGTATGAAGGAGCCATAGGACTACCCTTTGCATTACCCATTATTGCTAAATATCTTTGATAATTTAGCCTTTTACAACTACATTTCAATATTAGGCAAATAGGACAAATAGGGTAGCAACCATATACATATAGATTTCTATCATCATAAGGGTGATGAACTTGAAACAATATAGGCACATTTTCAAGATTTTATTTTCAGCTTGTTGAACTGGATTTGAACTGAAATCCAGTTCCAAAAACACCCCAAATATAGCGCAAATACTTTACAGGTGACTGTCCAAGTGTGAATAGGACTCTCTAGAAAATGGTCAAGTGAATCGTGCAGGGCATGGTTACGTCCTGTTTGCCGAAGGGTCAATTTAAATTGCTGTTCTATTGTGACTTTCTGAACCCTTCAGCCAGATATAGAGCGAAGACGCGTCTTTTATTCACACATGTCCTTGACGCGGACAATCAATCAATCAACAATGAGTGCAATTTGTTAAGTGATCGACTCTGGAAAATAAAATTTTCTCAAGTAACAACAGATGGAATGGTGATGATACGAAATGTATCTACAATAGATGGTATGGTGATGATACGAAATGTATCTACCATTTTTGAGGCCTTCTTTATTCTTTTTTTTTTAAAGCCTTTGAAATTAACGGGATTGTCTCCTTCACATTGCAATTGCGACAGACGGATCATCTAAGTTATAACAACAAACCTTCAAGGTAAAATCCTTAGTTTATTATGCTGGGCTTTTGGATCATTAATGACTCATCAAAAATGCTTCCTACAGACCAGAATTGCCGTCGGCGTTGAATTAAATTTAAATTGCACCTTAAATCCGCTCTATTGAAAATAGTTTTAAAATATGTTTAAATATATGTTTGAGGAATATTATAAATATGTTGATGATTTCTCACAATAATACAATAATTGAAACAAATAAAAAACATATATAAAACCTTGTTGAATTTACTTGGCAAATAAGTAATAACTATTGAAACAAGTCCTAATGTACACATATATATTCCTGTAAGACACTTAAATGCGGTCATCCTCACAGGAGAAAACTTCTAAATAGCTGAGACTAATAGAATTTATGTTGGAGTTAGTACTGAGACCAATAGAATCTATGTTGGGGTTAGTACTGAGACTAATACAGTCTATGTTGGGGTTGGTACTGAGACTAATACAGTCTATGTTGGGGTTGGTACTGAGACTAATACAGTCTATGTTGGGGTTGGTACTGAGACTAATAGAATCTATGTTGGGGTTAGTACTGAGACTAATACAGTCTATGTTGGGGTTGGTACTGAGACTAATAGAATCTATGTTGGGGTTGGTACTGCGACTAATAGAATCTATGTTGGGGTTGGTACTGAGACTAATACAGTCTATGTTGGGGTTGGTACTGAGACTAATACAGTCTATGTTGGGGTTGGTACTGAGACAAGGAAAACAAAGTTTAGTGGTTACTTTATTTGTCTGTTGCAAGGTTCTGTCTTACTGAAAAAGTATTTTTTTTTAACTTTAAGGTGTCGAGAAAGTTAGAGGTACGGTCTAGACAAAGTTGATACCCAAATTTTACAAAGAAAATAAACCAGCATTAACAAAGAAGAAAACACACATGTATAAGATAGTTTACAACGTAGATGATATAACGGGAATATAATTATCTACCAGTAATGAGGGGGAAAAAAAGACAGCAAAATTCTAAGTACTTAAATGAAGGAATTTTAATTGGCGATATAATTATGTCAATAAGCACTTTGTGTAACATATAGAAAAAGTCAAGAGTTATAATATACCGTTTTTGTACTAAACGACGGCTTATTCAGTATTAACGCACGAAAAGAAAGTTTTCTTTTTTGCTTGATATCAATCTCGCTCCTGTATCTAAGCTTAGTAGATCAAACACCCCACTCCCAACCCTTCTAAGTTCAGTTCGACATAAATTGTATTAATAGGATTATCTTAAAATTATCAGCGAATTAAGAGAACAGTAGGTCGGAGATGACATAATCTTTCATAAATTACATTTGTCACATATTTGACGTATCCGACCAGAACATCAAGCCGAATCAAAGGAAACAATACATCACGCTTTGTAGTCTCGTTCAGCTCTCATTGAACGAGACTACACATTCTGACAGTGTTCACAAGGGACATTACTTATGCTTTATTTAAAATTGAACTGAAATTAGAAAGATATCTAGTAAGCTCGCCAAGAAAGTTGTATAAAATATTACAAAGTTTCGAGCAAGTAATCATAGGTTTCCTGTAGAAAAGGGACGTTGTAAAGGACTTGCGCTATGCCATATAACAACACTCTGCACTAAATAACATACTTGCGCTATGCCATATAAAAACACTCTGCACTAAATAACATACTTGCGCTATGCCATATAAAAACACCAAGCCAAAAACACCAAGCATCGCTAACGAATATACAACCTTTTGATTTTGGAGAGAAGGACATTAGACCCATGACATTTCTGAATCCTGTTATTTAAATCGACTTTCCCCGCAATAATTGTGGATTAAGTGACTCAAAAGCGTGGTCACATGCACATACTATCAACTATTGAGCTTTCTTTATTTTTTTAAATCTTGATCAAACAAAACTTGCCACAACTGGATTTAATGTCTAGACCTTATAAACATTGTGTTGAAACTTAATATACTGCTAAAAGCATAATAAGAATAACCCTGATTCTTATAATGTACAAGAACGGTTCGTTGAATTATTATTGTCATCTACTATTATAAGTTATACCATTCATCATCTCAGTGCGAGTGGATTCTGTCTCAGAAACCCTGATTGGAGTACCACTCATTGTTGTTGCTGTTACCGTGGAGAAAACCTAACAACATTAGTTTCCAGACTCTACAAACAGCATTTAGCACGCAAAAGACGAATTTATCAAACCAGTTCGCTTGCTTTCGGTACAGTGTGAGACACTCCTCTTTTCAATATTGAGTGTGACGTTAGGTAGCTGTCGACCCTGCTAGTCAGATTTTGATCAATGAATACAGATAAAAGCTATACAGTTGAACATAAATTTGAAATACTGATTGCGGATTTTCTTGTACTGTCTACGCGGTGTAACTTTTGTGTTTGATGACAATTTAGTATTTTGCTCTCAAATGCATATCCATCCTTCGAAGTCGTACAAGTGGCTTTATTAACTGTTTTGTGCATTTGTATCCATTTGTATGTCTGCACGTTCATGCGTTCATTAGTCAGGGGGTTCTTCTTGTAACCTAAACGCTTTTTACACCGGTGGGAGAGAGCTCAATGTTTAATAATGACGAATAGATCACAGGCCAGGTTTCATACCCTGAATGCATCTGTAGGAATGGGGGAGGAGTTCGGGTTTAAAAAAAAAAAAAAAAAAATCAAATGTGTATATATATACCCTTCAAAATGGAATCAAAGTTACTGAGATCATACAGGCTTTCTTGACATTGATGTCATTTATGAGTAATCTTTCCTTTAACTCGAGCACGACCTCATCGTTCGATTAAAGTCTGAAAACCACTTCTTAACAGTTATTACTCTATTGCATGCTAGTTGAAGACGGATATATAAATACGCATACAAGTAGACAATCTAACATCGAATGCGCATGTTTGAATTCGAGTGTTCAATGTTATTAACAAGTTTGGGGTTTATGTATAATTGTTCCTGGACAAGTTTGGGGTTTATGTATAATTGTTCCTGGACAAGTTTGGGGTTTATGTATACTTGTTCCTGGATACTTTTTTTCTGCTACTACTGATTTTGTGCACATTCTTCTAGGAATGGTCTCCCCTAAGTTACTGCACCTGTTATACGATGACAAAAATATTATTTTTTATTACTTTAGATGTATCAACACAGTAACATATATGTGGAAAAATATACATGCATATAATAATGGACATAAATGTACATATTTCAGATCACACACTACAAGACAATGGCAAATCTCAATGATGCCGTTCATATATTCACACCTAGAGGCAGAATAAATATTATTTAAAATTTATATTTGTTTATATGATCCACTTCTTTGGTTACTCTTTTGGACTACTTTAAATGATCGACTGTTCTCTTCGTTCCACAGCGGAAATAAAGGTCTCTCTCTCTCTCTCTCTCTCTCTCTCTCTCTCTCTCTCTCTCTCTCTCTCTCTCTCTCTCACACACACACACACACACACACACACACACGCACACACACAGGTATAACTTTGTGCCTTGGCCACATTCCTCATTTTTTTTATTTTTTAAAATTCGCGTGCACAAATACAAAAAATTTCTTCACTTACATAGTTCTACTGTAAGGAGGCTCAGGGTGGCCAAGAGGTCTAAGGTCACAGATCACTCACATCTCACCTCTGTCTGCGTGGGTTCGAGTCTCTGCTCTTTGTGTTGCCAGTACCTTCCCGTGAGTCGGTGGTTCTTTCCGGGTTCTTCCTCCGCCAAATATACTCGCCGCCACGTATAGCCTATCATGTGCTGAAACAAGGCGTTTAACCCCACACAACGAAACCAAGTAGATTTTAACAGTACGCTTTAATATCTACTTTTAAATTAGATTTTAGCTACGAATAAAGAAAATTGAACAGACTGTCAATATATATCACACTCCCTGAGGTTAAATTAATATTGAAAACAAGAGATAAGCTAAACTTATGAGTGCATAATTTGCGGTAAAGTCTATATAAAACATGAACGATCTTGCTCTTTCATTCATAAAATACAAATTTGTCTAGGTATGTGTACAAGTTCTAATCTCAATTCAGTCCCTTCCCACGTATATCTTCAGAAAGGTTCTTTGTGTAGATAATCCCCTAGCAATTCAGAAGGCGCTCGACAGATCTGTGTTGTCGACACGGCAAGCACACAAAAGGCGCATGTATACAGCTTTTCCGTCATTCTTTCTGAAGGAGCTGTAAGGTATTAACTATGAATAAAATAGTGGTTATGTATACATGAATTTATTTTTAAAATTGCTCAGTGAGTATCTCACCCATTTTGCGTACCTTAGTTATTTTTTCAGTCATGAGAATTTCCCATATAACATCAGCATTTTCCTAGCCATTGCAACAAAGCCCCATTAACTCCGATGGATATACATAAGACACTTTATTGCGATTTTTGCCAGTTTTGACATGACCATTTGTCTAGCATAAAACTGGAAAGAAATATTATGGGTAAATTTATGTTGTTCAGTGTTAACGTGGAGTCACAACCAGTTGGATATGATATAAGAAAGTAGGAAGCTTATACGACTCTTATTGAAACGCAGGTGGGTACTGATTAGAAACACCTTTGCAGTGATAACTTGTTTATATACTGGGATCTGATCAATTTAATGAAATCTGATAAAGCAGAGAATATACATGTACCTGGTATCAGAGGGGGACAGAGATAAGCATTCCCTCCATCCAACGATATCTAGTTAGAATTGAAGTTTATCCTGAGGTTGTATTATTAAGCAACAAATGACTGATTGATTGACTGGTATTTAACGGCACATCAACACTTGAAAGGTTATATCGTGCCGAGACAACGTGAGGTAAATTTCTTACACAGCGACAAACCCAAGCGGCCGATCCGCTCTGGTCTGGGTAGGATTCACCCCCACCCCACCCCCCGCTCTCGAGTCTGAAACGCTAACCACTGAAACACCTAGGGAGAAAAAAAAAACCAAACCCTCTGTTTAGCAAGAAAAAAAAATCAGTTGACTAGGTATTTCGTTCGTCAAAACCATACTTTGATGCAATACAATTACATACATACATACATACATACATACATACATACATACATACATACATACATACATACATACATACATACATACATACATACATACATACATACATACATACATACATACATACATACATACATACATACATACATACATACATACATACATACTAGACTCACACTGGCTCTTTTCGCAGGACAATAACATGCTACTTCATATCCTTTTGGGCAAGAGAGTTGAAACCTTTGATTCTATGGATGATCAAACATGGCATGTATTCATGTGTTTGGTGGCAGAAGGATTAGACTCAATGTACAGAAGAACAAATGAACTTGGACATAATTTTTGATAGTATGCTTGTTCGGTATATTAGGGCAATGGACCCATTTCATTTCTGACTACCATATAAATAATTCACAACTGTTAGACTCATAGTGTTCAACTGGTGATTCAATGTGTTAATTCATTTAAACCGCTCCAGCCAATTGTAAATAATTTCAATTATTTCAAGTTGCCTACATGTTCGTTAGCATGTTATTTTTTGTTCTTTGTTCTTTTTTAGGATATTTTTGACCTACCCATATATATGCATACTTCGTGCATACATACATACATGCTTACAGACAGACAGATAGGCAGACAGACACTGTACACCTGAACATCTGTTCCTTCTCCCTATTTTGTTTACACCTATTACATGTATAATAATAGCTTTATATTTTATATACTCTTCAAGCTTGTAATAATTTTATTTCAACTCAACTATGCAGTATATTACAAATATTGTCTATATATTGTACCTTATACACATGTCTAAAATGTATAATGCTCTTAAAAAGCACGGTTAAGATTATATAACTCATATTCATGGGAGATTTCCTTTGCTGTCCCTGATGGCTATGTTATTAAAAGCATTGAGGCAGAAGATAATGGAAAGGACTATTGACAATCATTGAATTTTTGTAAATATATTACTTGTTTAGTGTGTTGCATATCCAATAATATCAATGTATGTTCCTATTATTATTGTGTAATAATGAAAATAACTGAATGTAATCTCTTTGGAAGAGGAAATAAAGAAAGTCATACATACATACATACATACATACATACATACATACATACATACATACATACATACATACATACATACATACATACATACATACATACATACATACATACATACATACATACATACATACATACATACATACATACATACATACATACATACATACATACATACATACATAGGTGTATGCATGAATTCTTACATATATACATAGAGACAGACAGCCATTAGATGGGTGAATAGATGGGTGGAAGATTAGATAGATATATGGTTAGATAGTCCGGTGGGTGGGTGCATAAATTCATTCATTAATATTTTTTTTCCTCCATTGGGAGATTTACAACATAAAATAAACACAAGAAAGTGAGGAAAAAAGATAGATAGATTTACCGTGGGTTAAAGAGTGTGAATGAAAGATTATTTTTTGTCTTGACGGATTAAACACTATACTGAGTTATTTGTGGATTGATGCGTGCATTGAGTGCCCTATGATATTCAGAATAACCCCGATATGTTTTTTTCTGATGTTTTGTTACTTATGTATGGAATATACTGTCCAGTGCCGTCACAACCAGACCTACCAACGGAAACTCACATTTTAGCATTAACTGGAACTTAAACTTCCGAGTTGTTGGTGAGTTTTTAGTGATTATAGTTTTCACTACTAAGGTGTAAACGTGAAGATGTATTCGTGGAAAGGCTTCCTTTAGCGCCTCCTAGCCATAAAATACAAAACTAATCCCAACATAGCTCTAACCATAAAGTTCTACATTACACCAAGTGATATTTACCAACAGAGTTGAATCTTGAGACCTGTAGCTGTTGACAAAGTTCCGTCTCTGGTTGATGCATGATTAAAAGATTATCGATGATGATCTTTAGAAACGTTTTGCTAAATCCAAATACAAATGGTACGATAATGCAACACCTGACGACCGTATCAAAGGAAAATGGACTCTAAGCGATAAAACGTGTGATATACTGGTAGAGGCGTAATGACAAAGTCATATTAGATTGGAGTATGAATCAAATAAGTACTCGTATTTGCTGGCTTACGACATTAAATCTTCAATGGTTTCTTGAAGCACAAAGAAATGTGGCTACAGTTTCCATAAAGCTAATCACCATGTTTTTATACTCTAGAACCTCACGAAGAACATTTTTATAATACCTACAATTTTAATACAACAATACCTATTGTCTACCCTTACAGATGTCTGAATAAAGATGAACCGTGCGTTTAAACCAATTTAAGAAAAAATTAGTTGCAATAAGCGCTTTTTGTATTCTTGAATCGGCAACACATTCTTTGCAGGATGATTATTTCAAAGTGTCGGATTACATTTCGTGGCGCCTAAAAAGTAATGGTCCATGTCATCGCTTGTTTCACTTTTTAAATGCCAGACACATTATTTTACAGAAAACCTGGTATGATGTTCGTGTTCATTTGCGGCTGACATTAGTCGGAATTATTGATCACATAATTTATATATAAATAAAGATGGCTGTATATCCTAAGTTATTGTAAATCATTATGCTTAGGTTGTTATGCAATACATGTTTTATGTTTGGTTATTTGTGTTACAAGTATGCTACAGAGTTTCAAGGTTTCAGGAAATATGTTTCAGTTGATTAAACTAAGTGATCTCTGGTAAACCTAAGTTACAAACGGTTAACAATGTTGACCAACAATCAAACTTTGTGACAATGATCAGTCTGAAGCACTAATGGTCAACCAAGTAACAAAGCTATTACTCGTCACTTTTGTGATTTGTCTATCTCCTGAGCCTTTATGAATCTCAGGTTGAACAGGAATTAAAGACAGGTATTAAAGACAGGCATTAAGACAGGTATTAAAGACAGGAATTAAAGACAAGTATTAAAGACAGGTATTAAAGACAGGTATTAAACACTGTTTTGTCATAACAAGATTTCGTGCAACATGTTTGAGGCGTGTAATCTTACTGACTAATCGTAGAGTAGACTGGAAGGTTTGCTCAAAAAAAGTAATTGAAAAACAGCATCATGTTTTACTGTATACGTGTGCTTGTATGAGAGAGGGGGAGAGCGAAGTAATTGAAAACAGCATCATGTTTTACTGTGTACATGTGCTTGTATGAGAGAGGGGGGAGAGCGAAGTAATTGAAAAACAGCATCATGTTTTACTGTATACGTGTGCTTGTGTGAGAGCGGGGGAGAGCGAGAGAGAGAGAGACGTACGTTGGTTATTAGTACCAGTGAAAAAACATTCCAGCAGAAATAAAAAAACGATGTGAAAAGTTTGAAACAGATGTTTCGATTTATATTCTTAAATAGAGCAGAAATATGTAATATACATTAAATAAAAAAGTGAAAGGTTTTATTTTCCAGCTTTTATTTCTGGAACACTTTTTTTTTAAAAAAATGCGACACTTTGTTGAGTGATCAATGAAAATTTTTAACATATGAAAATAATTCTCAGTAAGCATACAACATAAATCAGACAAAACAAACACACAATGTATAATCAATCATCTTTTTCTGTATTATCTGTAGTCATATAAATCACATTCACAACATTCCAACATTCATTTCAATTCCAAAAACATATTATGGATACATAACATGCAGGAAATGACGTAAAAATATAAGCTTCTCAACAAGATATCATAAATATACAAAATGCACGTGCATTTAGTTTTGATCAATGACGACGTGATTTGGAACAAAATGGGCTTCAATAACAATGCTTAAAAATAAATATTTGGAAGTATGAAGACAATAACATCACCATGGTGGAATCTTAAAATACTTCTACTCGAAATAGGCCGTTTTTAATGAAATGGAAAACAAACATAAAATAAGCTTTCTACTACAGGCGGAATGATACAAGACTAGACTCTCTAGGTGAGCATTGCTAACAGTAACTTCACTAAGGGCTAGTATATGAGGAACAATGCATCAGAAGAAACAAAATTACAGTTCCACAGTGTACATCACGAGATTTAAACTAGCATGCATATCTGCCACTGCTACTTGCGAACACGACAGACAGTTCAACAAACAATACAGATCTGCTGATAAAATAGGGATGGTGTGGCAATTCAGTTGGAGCTGTACAAATTCTGTTCAGTCAACACATTGGACACACAAAAGCTTTTGAATACCCCTGCTCAGTCACCTTGTCGGCAGACCTGGGAGTATAAATATAATGCCAAAGTGAACACTAAGCTTACAGGCGAAACGCGGGTCAGGTTGGTGTATAAAATAAAAGCCCAGCTGCGCCCCTAGTTTTAAATATGTGAACCTGATTACTTCTCAGGAGTATAACATAACACCCACGGAAATATCAATAAATACTAGTGGCTATGATGAAATGTAATAGTATGAATTTTAAAAATAATTGTTAAAAACTCGATCCTTATTTGTATCTATTTCTTTTATCATAAAATCATTGGCAGTGTTGCCGATAATTGCCAAACATATGCACAATGAAATTACTGGACTGATGCCAAGGTTCATTTCTTATTTCACACAATCAGATTGAATGCTTTCATATTATGTACTGGTCTGCACAATGTATTTCATTTTGGAACATTTTCTCGCAATTAATCAGGTCTTAATAGCTAACATTTGTTCCAATGCACTAATTGATAAAGTATCGCGGAGTTAAGAAAAAGCTTGCATCAAGTATGCAAAGTTAATACATAACTGCCACAAAAGGTATAACTAGTAGTTTAGGATTTTGTAAAAAAAAAAAAAAGTTTCAGCAGTATTATCGATGTAACAAATATTTGTAGCACCATACATATTTAAGTATTGAGCAATAAATGTCCACTCAGTCGTCGGAAATTTTATATCGACGAATTATGCACAAAAAACTGAACGTTGAACCACAAGTTACTCCAGAGATGTTAAGTACAGGACAAAGTGAGTGTTAGTACATAGATTGTAGAGAGCACTGTTGGACACGGTCTTAAATGCATTCAGTGGTCTAAGGCTCTCCGAGTCGAGATAAGAATATGACAGACTAAAACATCGCTGTATTATAGAGGTCTCATAAAATGAAAACAAGAACAATCTGCGGTGGTTTTTGTTAAAGACAAATTGCGGGTATTTTTTTAAACCCAGTCGTCCAAATTTCAAATTTAAGTTGAAAACAAGGTCTTTTTTGTGTAACGATGGTAACACAACTTTTGAAGAAAAAACAATCTTGACTTACATGTATTTATTTGAGCATTTTGGTCTTACTCAAAGGTCTTAGTACAGAAACTGAAACTCTGACGAGACTTCATTATGCACAAACAAAAAAGGTGTCAGATTCACCAAAAATAATTTAAACAGGGACAATTTTGTACCACGCACATGCAAGATTTCTGTGCTTTAAGACTCATTTCGTCGAACTTCAAACATTAAAAATCCAACACTCAGAATCTCGGTAATGACATGACAATACTGGATTTACTTGCTTTCAAGATGGGCAAAACATCTGAAAAACAGAAACCAAAATCTGCAGTTGCAACGTGTTATAAAATAAAGCTTTACTAGTTACCCGACATCATCCATTAAAATTCGGTTTTTACCGTTGTCCACTATCGCATTATGCCACGCTAGATCCTAGTCTATGGTGTATGCGTTTGTGTCAGAGTAGTTGTACACATATTAGCAGGAAAGAGACGCTTGGAATCGATATTGAGTAGCTTTGCTAGACTTTAAGTAGACCGCCAGTCCTGAAAAGTTGCTTAAAATTTACTCACAAATTTCATTTCGATCAATTGTACCAATTTCAAAAGTTGTGAATTCTGGTCGTCTCCCCACAAACAAATCCGTTATCTAAATTAGAGTTAGCTTTTATAGATGAAACGTACAAGAAGTCTTCTAACTTTGAAATTAGTGTTATAATCTCCGGATTTAATAGCAATTTACTAGATCATTGTACACGAAAATAAGAAAAATAGAGTAATTGTTCTCATGTGTATATCCATTCCATTTCGAGAACTTATTGATTTTTTTGTCACCATTCACCTGATGACGTCCTTTGAAAGACTTAGGAATTGAAGCTCAGTTTGCGAGACGGAAACCTCCCAGTTACTTCATTCATACACTGATCAGGAAATAGATATTATTCCACTTTGCCCCAATTATATTAGGATTCGAAAAATATTGCAGCAAAATCAGCCTCACTAAACTAGCGAGGCCGCGGGCTAAAGTCAAAGCGGAAACCAAGCACACTTTATGACAGAAAGCAGCATAGCCTTTTCCATCCCACCTTTTTCATACTGCAATTAGATAAAGGTCTGAGTGTTGGAACAGATTGTTTCTCAAACTTTTTGGCTTTCTTTGACTTTCTAATACTTTTGTCCCGTTTTAATGGAGAATGCAGCTGCAACGCCGAAAGAATCGCTGTATCGAACACTTCTTTCAGGTTCTTCTGAGTAAGTGCAGAACACTCCACATACCGAACAGCTCCAATGTCCTTAGCTCTTTGTAGGCCTTCTGCTTCGGTGACTGGCTTCTCCTTGTAACGATCCAGTTCTATCAATACTTTAACGTCATTTCTCAAGTCACACTGAGTTCCCACAAGAACGATAGGGGCCTTAGGGCAGTGTTTCTTAATTTCAGGAGCCCATTTGTCCACAACATTATGGAAGGAGGTAGGAGACACAACACTAAAACACAACATGAAGACATCTGTCTCTGGGTAGCATAGTGGTCTCAATGTGTCGAAGTCATCCTGCAAAATAAAAATGCGAAACGTAAGGATTGGAGTACACACTAGTCAGTCTTGAATATACATATCCAATGCAACATTGAGCAATACTCGTACAATTGGTGTGATAAAAATGGGTAATTGGTATATTCAAACTGCATCCAGTATAAGTATCAAAAATTAGCTTTCGCCATGAAATACCCTGACGTTTTTAATTTGTTTGTTGTCATACAAGATGGGTGTTTGTTGTTGTATACGTGCAAGACGGGTGTTTGTTGTCGTACACGAATAAGACGGGTGTTTGTTGTCGTACACGAATAAGACGGGTGTTTGTCACATTTTCACGCAATAGAATCTTACTGTTATAGTCCTTTTTTAAGGTGTAATGCGTTAATCGTCATTAGATTGATTCACTGCATCTTATTTGCTAATTAAACATTGTTCACTGGGCTCGAGTGTGTAATTGATATTGATGCACAATTTCAAGCCCAACTTCTAAAACTTCAAGTTTCATTATAACTAAGGAAAACAAGACGGCGGAGAGCATAAATAGCTTAATATTTCAGACAGGTAACTTTTTCTTATTACCGAGTTGGCCGGGTCGGTACATTAGTGGAATCTATTTTTACCTGAAGTTATGAGTCACAGTAGAGGCATGCCGCTAGCTTGATAGATCCGATTAAACACCCCAGGCTATGCTGAGTTACATGTACAAGCTATCAACTTTGGATGCTTATCAATCAACTTGAAGGATGATGTGAGAAAGCTTTGCAATCTAAGTCCGGCATATTTTGCTTGTAATGTGCGTACAGGAATTAGTACGTATTTATTATCTCCTATTTTTTCACAAAATTTCGTACTGTGCTGGAGAAGGAAATGGAAATAAGTCAAGAAAACATGTGAGAATCTCGGTGACATTTTTATTTTACTTAAGACTACCACTAACCTAACACCCCCCCCCCCCAAAAAAAAAAAAATAAAAAAAAATAAAAAATAAACACGCTCGAGCTCTGTTCTGAAAAGGCATTGTTTTCTTCTACAAAAATGACCCTGCGTTACTGATAATTTATCTTGTTACAATTGTATAATTGTTTTCTTATAGAAAATGACTCTACGTTACTTATAATTTGTCTAGTTACAACTGTAAAATTTGTAATTCATTCAAGAACAGACGTTTTTGCTATTTCAAATAAAATTCGTGAACAATTTCTCTGCAGTGCTAAACTAATAGTATTTGATATACTGACAGAGTGAGTGCTAAACTAATAGTATTTGATATACTGACAGAATGAGTGGTTTGGTTTTATATGTAGTGTTTTATTTATTCGTTATATCTTATGGACAGTTATAACAGCATGTGCTAACCAGGACGTGTACTGGAATACCTAACTGAATAATTAGTACAGGACAATACAGAACATAACCAGTCATTAATTATGGATGTCTATATTGTGCGGGTAATATTATGCATGGGTCAGTACCACGGGTGAAACGAGGGTCACAGACATGTATTACTATTCAAAAATTTAACGAGCATCCGGGTATTCGAGGAGGTGATAGCAATATTTGTAGTAGATTTAGAAACATTATGAAATTTTTAAATATTTATTTATGAAACTAAATTTGTTCATTATGTATTGTCACAAGTGTATGTTAAGATGAAGCCTCAAGTTAGAGAAAGGTCGTTTGATGTTACAACGTACCTTCATACTGTGTGATATGTTGATTTTACAACGTACCTTCATATAGTGTGACATGTAGATGTTACAACATACCATCATATAGTGTGACATGTAGATGTTATAACATACCATCATATAGTGTGACATGTAGATGTTACAACATATATTCAGAGTAACTCGTACACCTGTACAATATTAAAGACTGAATTCCAACACCTCAGAAGAATATATCTTAAAGACACTTGACATGCAGATATTTTTTACATTCAATTTATTTGTTACTTGAGTCGGGGTCAAGGTGGCTTAGGATATCCAACCAAAGATTAAAATGTAATATCTACCTTCAATACCTTTTCAGTTTAATCGATTCGTAAAGTTAAGACCTTTTTTGGTTTGATTTTTTGGCCTGATCTATTAATATGAGCCACGCTATAGTGAAAGTGGCAGCATGTATACATTACATGACTCGGATTATACGTGTGAAAGTAAAGCGGGTCATAATACTATGGCCTATACAGTACCGATATGCCCTGCCATGCGTCTTCTATAATAAGCAACTATACTGTTACCATGTAAGATGATCGGGGTCAAACCTTGTGCAGGCTTACGAGTAATGGTGATCAATACATTGGGACCGGGATAGGTCACTAAATTCCAAGTGTGGTTTATTCCCTTTTTAACAATTGTGATGAATTTATGTTGAAATATACTGTAAACCATTCCATTATAAACGGGTGGCTATTAGTCTTGGGTCATGCTTTCACTTCCCCAGGCAATTAAGGGTTTACAGTGGCAAGGAATGTTTAGAAAGCTGCTCAGGTGTTCTTTCTATCACAGAACAGATCTTCAAAATCAAGTAATTTAGCCAAGAGGTCATTTACGTAAGTATCTGGACGGAACAATTCCAACAACAAAGCAGGTTGTAAACGAACAAAGGACAAGTCAGCGTTGGAAATGTTTCCATTTCTATAACTTACGCATATTTTAGAAAATTATTTCTCCGTTGTTTGTCCAATACTTGTCTAGAAGTTGACATTACATCTTAATTTTTATTATATTTTTGTCAAGCCTTTATAATAAAAAAAAAGAAAATAATAGTGTCCAAATAAGAGACGGAAGTTGTGAGTTCTGGAAATTGTTTCGAATATGAAGGTAATTTAAAAACAAATGTTCCTAATAAAATAAATAAGCCATCATTGGTGGCGTGCATAAACCAGTAATGCAATTTTGTTCACTTTTGACGTCAGCAAAACTGGTATATTTTTTTATTTAAAAAAATTAACTTTGAAAGCAAGTCTTACGCAGATCAATACATATGTACAAAAGACCATTTTGCTGTCTGAACATCAATTAATCAATTTATAACTGAAAAAGAAAAGAACTTGCTTACGTGATAGAACCCCGTGAGGTAACAAGCTGTAAAAACGGATTGTGTATTAAGAACGAAACTTTCCTAATTGAGTAGACTTGGGAATAATCTACAACTCCTGAGAATAAAACGGTCTTATATAGGCTATGTACTCTTCTATTTATCTCAACAAAAGTCATGTGTTCTTTCATAACAAAGAATACAAGAACGGTGGGCGAGAAAAATACAGAGTATATGGTATTGTCATTTTTATTGATCAAAATATACTCGAGTTTGCGCTTCGTCAGTAAATCCAGAGTTATCAATTCAATTTATTCAATCGTCAATTACATAGTTATTTTACTAGTTTAAATTGTAGTGCTATACAGTCGTAAAAGCGTACAACATGTACAATATTTTTTCTTACAGTTGTACAGACTCTTTTGGGTCTCGTAGTTACATGACTAGCATGAATTGCGAGCTGAACATTAAAATTGTATGGCTAGCATGTGAATACACTGAATAAAATGTAGATATGGACAAACAGTATCTGTACTGTAAATTATGAAAAGAGTTATTGTGATGATGAAAAGTTTCCTCCACAAGTCTATACAGAACTACATATTTTCTTATAGAATTGCACGTCCGTGAATTGATTAAAAGTACCGTCGACTGGGACGAGGAGTGCCTTCGCATACTGACAATTGATTAGGTGTCCATAGTATTTAGTGTAAATTGTGTTAATGTATGCTAGAACTGAAGGTGAGATATAGAATTGCTAAGTGCAGAAAAAGGTGATTAATCGACTTCAACTACGAAAGGCAAACAAAATACATGCAAGTATAATAATGGAAAGACATTTGAAAACAAAATCCTTATGAAGAAAACGCCATCCACTGACAGTAGCTATAGTTTAGAATATTTTGTTGTTGTTGTTGTTTAGGAAGAAAACTCGAGGACATTTTTCATGAATGTATTTTTTAAAAACTTTTTGTACAAGCATGCGATAAAGCCGATGTTACATCGTGAATGAAGTATATTATTCAGCAACATTCTTGCAGGTCAAATATCTTGCCTTCTTTTTCATTTGAATTGAGCATCTCTGCTTTATTTTGATTGTCATTTTCGGACAGCGTGTCCTACACTACTTTATAAATAATCCGTTAATGTTTTACTTTGTGCTGACCCACAACACTAGTGCATATAAATAAATAAGCGATACTTGCAGAATGGACAGTCAATTTATGTTCGGATATTCTCATATCATTCTGGATAGTTAATTTATGATCGGATATTCTTATATCATTCTGGGTAGTTAATTCATGTTCGGATATTCTCATATCATTCACTCCGAATCCAATTACTAAAAGATAAAATATGGGTTCTTCGAAACACTAGGTCTCCCTTTATTAGAAGCAACTGTCAACTCGGTAAGTCGATCATGGTGTATATTAAGCCAAACATATCCAATCGGTTAAGCCTACATTCAGGATGTGTTCTAATTAAGCCAAAAATATCCAGTTGGTTAATCCTACGTACAGGATGTGTTCTAATTAAGCCAAATATATCCAATCGTATGTGTTCCAATTCGAAATTAATGATCTCTCTCACCTGACCAGCTGTATCGCAGAGCTGTAACCTCACGGGCTTGTTATCCACTGTTACCACCACTGAAAAAGATTTAAAGCAACGAAATTAATTAAAATGCTTACAAACACTTTATTAGCAGGGTGTAGACAGTACATGTAATTTTAGTTATAAAACTGTCACAATAACACGGTTTACGTGGGACTGGATCTTTCGCACAAAAGCTGTATGTCGTAGTAGGTGTAATTAGGGAAATGACTGGTTCAGGTAAACAATACTATAATACAAATGATTCACAATGCATATTCAGACACCGCTGATCAGTGGTCACTACTAACTAGTCACACAAGTAAAGCAAATTCGATGGCACCTTCGTCGCGCCCGCGGCTCTGTGGTCAGTGCGACATGTGGCTTTTGTGGTAGATGACTCACATACCACAGGTGGACGGACGGAGTATTAAAGAGATGAGTTTGGCCGGCCTTTAAATCAGCACCGGCCAACAACAGTCAAGAAATGCACGTACTTGCCATCCTCCATGGCTATCTTATTATTTATTTATTTTTAAGTTCACGTAACTTTAGAAAATGTTTATAATTTAGAAAATTTAGAAATAAAAGTATGGTTTTCAAAGAAAGGTTGATACGAGAAAACAATGTTTAAAAGGATGAAGTTTTTGTTGTCCCCTTTAATAATCAATGATGATGGCTAGATAATGGTAGAACTTGCTTTTTGTACATATATTTTTTTAAGAACAAGACTACTTCATCTAAATAAAATCTAACAATCTTATTGCCAGGTGGTGCTGCGAGAGAGAGAGAGAGAGAGAGAGAGAGAGAGAGAGAGAGAGAGAGAGAGAGAGAGAGAGAGAGAACAAAATACCTGAATAGTTGTCGAAAGCGGTAGGCATGTATTCTGTGGGATAGTCGTTAATTGTGTAACTGACTATCAAGCTGGTTTTCCCCACTGCTCCGTCCCCCACCAGTACACACTTAACCCGTGTCTGAATTAGCGGCTCTGCCTCCTTTTCTGGTGGAAGATGAGTGTTAAAATTATGATCCATCATGGACTGTGGTGGCATTTTCAAAGTTTTAAAACTCTAATACAACAACTAGGCATTAATTTTCTAACAAATACTACACGAAATTATAAAATCCAAGTTGGTAAGTCCTTCTGATGCTCGGTTAAATACACTGTGCCAGCTCAAAGTGAATCTGTCTTTTAATACTCAACAGAAATTACTCCCAATGCCGTGTAGCCTTGCAAATACATAAATAAATCGAGAAGTTTCCCCATAGAGTAAGCAGTTCTCACTCAATACTCCTAGACGGTCTTGACAGCTCTTACCTCTGAAATGGCATGGACTGTAATATATATGCATATAGATCGTAGCGCGCACTGATTGGCGGATTGCTATAATCACTTGAATGACGCGTCTGTGACTCACTAGGGGCATACAGTAGTTCATTGACAAAGCACACACATCGATTTACTTACTGTACCTGCTCGCTCAGTTATTATAGTCTAGAAAAGCTTTTACCTTGATACTGACTTGACGTTGAGTGAGAAACACTCACCTTAATTTTCACTGTAGTGTTGTTTATTCTCATTTTACAAGGTATGGAAGAATGGCCAATGTCTTTTAAAGATTATTTATTGACCTGAAGGTAATACACGCAGTTTACTGTTTTAAAATATATTCTTGTGGTCAGTATATAAGTTTGGTTTGATTCGATTTATTGTTTGCAAATCAATGAAAGGAAGCCAAACAGTTCAACTTTCCATCTGAATCACTTCACTAAAACCACAGCGACGATGCAATCATTATTTGATTAAGTATTTATTTCCACAGTAACGACACTTTCTACAATAAAATAATACCCCACGAAGCATTCCTGTGGCTCGTAGGTAAAATGGGTTGAATTATATTTTGAATGTTTTTACATTAATAAATGGATCACCAAACAGTTGCAATTTCCTCATTTAGTCATTATAATAGCAACACAACGACATTAGTAAAGTATATGGCAACCCGTAACCTGGCACCGAAGGAAATATAATGTAAAGCAGAAATATTTACAGCTTTAATCATGCTCTTAGTAAAAATGCATATTGGTTTTCGATATTTTATCCAGTGTATTTAACAATAATTTGCCTAAGGGAAAGTAAAAAAAAAAAAAAAAAAATCAGAGGTGGAACAAATAATAATAATTCAGTTTATCAGTGGGTATTGAAACAGCACATTGCGTAAAAATATAAAACTTCCTTTAATTGTACCTTGGAACGGATTCTGGTTACATATTAGCACGTAATTTATACTATTTATATAAACATAATAAGATTACTAAATGTTTAGGTTTTATTTTACGATTTCAGATCTTCAGCCTGAATATTTATTTGCGTGTGTGTGTGTGTGTGTGTGTGTGAGAGAGAGAGAGAGAGAGAGAGAGAGAGAGAGAGAGATCGGTATTTGAGTCAATGCGACATTCACTTCTCAACTAGACATGAGGAGTTACTCCCCTTTACATACGCAACGGCAGACATGAATCATTTGTTGCAATCCTTATTGATATTCCGTAAACAGATTTAATAAAAAAATTAGGCATTATATGTAAATATGTAAAGAGTTTAGCACAAATGACGACTCTACATCTTATAAAGATATTACATGTCTTATTAATCTGGACATGTCATTTTATATTGATATTTTAGTATTATGAGTCTCGATACGGACACATCTCCAGGACTGTATGTTGATATATTACGTAAACGTCATGTAGAATTTAGCATTAGTTGTATATTTAATCCTTCAGATTAAGTAAAATTAATCGACACACTCTGAATCTCTTAACTGTTGACTGATATTTAGTTTTAATTTGTAGCGGAAATTCAATTGTGAATGGACGTACACAACTTTATCTTGTTGAATAAAAAATAACTTATCATGTTCATATACTGACCCAAAGAAACATACCACTCTTTAAAGATCTAAACATTCCATTCATGCTTCATAGTTTAAAAAAGAAAAGACAAGTAAACAGCAAAATTATTTTATTGTCATTTGCAAGTCTTTATGAACGATCGAGTAGTTTTCATTCATAGAGATCATCGGGTCATGCTAGGATATACAGTTTTTACAACAATTCATTGTGGTACAAAAAAGAGATTTTCCAAATGATGAATTACTTTTTTTCTGTCGGGCGAGGAGGTGGGCATTATATTACAATAATTGCTTTCAACCAACTCTTATTTTTTTTTATTTTTTTTTTTTTATTTTTTTATTTTTTTTTTAATTAAACTAATTTAAATCTGAAAAACCAACGTTTAAAAGAAAAATCCTGTTCAAAATTATCAAGATTCAGTGAAAAGTTGACTTTGTCTTCTTCTTTGTAGGCCGTTTTTATTGCTTAGTAAGGACCCCATAAAATATTACAATTTCTCATGCGTTTTACTGACCAAGCTCCAAAGTGCTATCATTATTCGACCGATATCTCCTTAACAGTTAACATAACCATCACATATTGATCCCGCTCTCTCCTGACCGAATCGACGGAGATTTTTTATAACCGTGATACTATTTAACCTATAGAAATTATTAAAATCATATTCTGGAGGAAAGTTTATTAAAAACATGCCAAACACACGAACTAATTATCCACTTGTAAGTGAAAAAAACCCACCCCAAAAACAATTGGAGAAATATTTATTTGATTCATTATTATTTTTAATAATGGACATCCTAAGGTATAATCATAACTTTAACAGGTTATATTATTGAGAGAAGCGAATGAAATAAAAAAAAAATTTTTAAGTTTGAGAAATGAAGGATTCAAGGAAACAATATGTTTATAACACATGCCGATGAATTAAATATAAATTTAGCATCTACTTCATTCTCTCTCTCTCTCTCTCTCTCTATATATATATATATATATATATATATATATATATATATATATATATATATATATATATATATATATATATATTCTCTCTCTCTCTCTCTCTCTATATATATATATATATATATTCTCTCTCTGTATATATATATATATATATATTCTCTCTCTGTATATATATATATATATATATATATATATATAGAGAGAGAGAGAGAGAGAGAGAGAGAGAGAGAGAGAGAGAGAGAGAGAGAGAGAGAGAGAGAGAGAGAGAGAAATACAAATATACACCAAACAGATAACATTACCAGAATTTTTAAATACGAATAAATAGTATTATCATACAGGTTAAAGTAATCTGAGGCGGAATGACAATCCAAGAAATAACAACATCTTGTCCACATCAGCCTAACGTTAGACAGCGTTGACATTCCAGCAAATAGCAACATCTTGTCCACATAAGCTTAACGTTAGACAGCGTTGACATTTTTTTTTTGACTGTACCCTGTATATAATCAGGCAAGCTCCCGTGATCTTGTCGCATTACAATCATCACCATATGATATAATTTCTAATTACAGCTCATTTCTTGCTCATGCTTTTGACATGACAATCGTAGCGCAAATGACACTCATATATTTCTGATGATAGCGAGATATGCTATCAGTTACGTAATTAAGACTAAATATACACGTTGTACACACAATGAAATGGAAAATAAAATGTACATAAATAACAAAATGATCAACTATCTCATGTTCCATGCAACAACACTGACATATACATTGCAGTTGTATTACACACGGGACAAATATCATTTTGCTTATTATATTTTTAAAGCAATAAAATACGTTTAAACTATATAAAAAAAATTTTTTTAAAAAATAAATAAATAAAGAGTTGCACATGCAAGTACATTTATTGAAAGGCGAAGCATAGTGGTCACAAGTTCCGACTGTCAACGTTTAATTGATTTTTTAAAAATATTTTTTAAATATTTTAAAAAATGCTAATATCTCCTGTTTTCATCTGAGGATCATCGCCAGACTTTGCCAATCAATGCATGGAAGTGGTGGATGGGGTGCGGGTGGGGTGGGATGGGGTGGATGGGTGGGTGGGAATATCCACAGAGATTGAACGTCAAGGAGGTCAGAGACATCATACTTTTAACCAGATTCACCAGTGTTCACGGGACATCATTGGGGGATGAAGGATCCTGGCGCCAAAGGTCAAGGTCACAGGGTGAATTGTTGTTTAGTTTTTGGGTTTGAACTGTATAGATTTGTGTGAAGAGGTTGCATCTTCTGTTTCGATGTATTGTTATCATATTTGTCACATATTATCAGAGGAATGAGGCTGTTAAATGCCCAGAGGTCAAGGTCGCATAGGTTGTTTTGTCATGCATTACTAGGGCTGAAGCAACATCGTTGTAGGCAAGACGATAAATTGACATAGTTTAATAAAGATCTAGAGTCATTTCTTCAAATTAGAACCATAACTTATTTTAAGATTTACATCAGATTTTAATTGACTTTTTTTTCTTCTTACAACTGTATTCATCTTCAATCATGTAAATCTGTATTCCTACACTGTAGATGAGGTGTTGTGATGGCAACGCATCGTGTAAATCTGTGTTCCTACACTGTAGATAAAGTGTTGTGATGGCAACGCATCGTGTTTATTTGTGTTCCTACACTGTAGATGAGGTGTTGCGATGGCAACGCATCGTGTAAATCTGTGTTCCTACACTGTAGATGAAGTGTTGTGATGGCAACGCATCGTGTAAATCTGTGTTCCTACACTGTAGATGAGGTGTTGTGATGGCAAAGCATCGTGTAAATCTTTATTCCTACACTGTAGATGAGATGGTATGATGGCAACGCATGACGTAAATCTTTATTCCTACACTGTAGACGAGGTGGTATGACGGCAATACATCACGTAAATCTTTATTCCTACACAGTAGATGAGGTGGTATGACAGCAACGCATCACGTAAATCTTTATTCCTACACTGTAGATGAGGTGGTATGACAGCAACGCATCACGTAAATCTTTATTCCCATACTGTAGACGAGGTGGTATGACGGCAAAGCATCGCATAAATCTTTATTCCTACACTGTAGATGAGGTGGTATGACGGCAACGCATAACGTAAATCTTTATTCCTACACTGTAGATGAGGTGGTATGATGGCAACGCATCACATAAATCTTTATTCCCATATTGTAGATGAGGTGGTATGACGGCAAAGCATCACGTAAATCTTTATTCCTACACTGTGGATGAGGTGGTATCATGGCAACGCATAACGTAAATCTTTATTCCTGCACTGTAGATGAGGTGGTATGACGGCAACGCATCACGTAAATCTTTATTCCTACACTGTAGATGAGGTGGTATGACGGCAACGCATCACGTAAATCTTTATTTCTATACTGTAGATGAGGTGGTATGACGGCAACGCATCACGTAAATCTTTATTCTTGCACTGTAGATTCGGTGGTATCATGGCAACGCATCGTGTAAATCTGTATTCCTACACTGTAGATGAGGTGGTATCATGGCAACGCATCATGTAAATCTATAATCCTACACTGTAGATGAGGTGGTATCATGGCAACGCATCACGTAAATCTTTATTCCTACACTGTAGATGAGGTGGTATCATGGCAACGCATCATGTAAATCTTTATTCCTACACTGTAGATGAGGTGGTATCATGGCAACGCATCTTTGATTATTAGCTTTACTCAGGACCGGTTTAACCACTAGGCAAACTAAGCGGTTGCCGAGAGCGGCAAAATTTGGGAGGCGCCTAAAATATAGATGAATAAAAAAAAAGAAAAAGAGAAATAGCGTAAAATAGAAGATGATAAGCGTCTAAAAATAGAAAGAGTAAAATAGAAGGAAAGAATAAATGTACAATATTCATTTTTGAAAGGTGATTGTGGGGGAGGGGGTCGCAAGGCTGAAGGTTCGCATAGGGCGCCAAAATCCTTGTTCCGGCCCTGCCTTTACTACTTATTTATTGAAACCTAAACAAACCGCCGTCTTATTAGTATTAAAAACTATTGTTTATATTTGCTATGACATGTACAAATTATATATAAGCATGATTCTACTGTACTCTGCATGCATGTATTGTCATTTCACATTAATTCTTCGATAACAATTTATTCATTTATTATTACAATGAATTATTCGTTTAGCCCTCATGATATAAGACAAGTAATTCAGATGTTAAATGCTTTCAAAACAATCACCGATTAAGGTATTTTTTTCTACGCTGTAACCATTATCAAGTATTTATTTATTACCAATAATCCTTGCATAAATACAGTCAAAAAGATTCGCAAAAATGTAAGATGTACGCGTGAAATAAATATTGCGCGTGCATTTTATTGATTCTTTCACCAGCGAATAATGTTAGCGATCACTAGATTGCAGTGGCATAGCAAGGGGGGGGGGGGGGAGCGAAAGGGGCAGTGGCCCGGGGCGGCACTGACGGGGGGGGGGGGGGGGCAATTTGGTAAGAGCACCGTATATATCATAAATAATACGAATGGAGTGGGGTTGTAATTTTGGTAGTTGGCCCTGGGCGTCACTTTGCCTCGCTACGCCACTGCTTGATTGGATGTCGTGAGTTGTTTGTTGCTGTTTTCTTTTCAATTAATAATACTTGGTTTTGTCAGATCAAGCCACCTGTTTTATTCTGTAATTGTATTAAGTCTTGATAGAATGCTAATTTATTGCTTTAAATACATTGGAGGAGTTACTGAAGTGCCGCCAAACGTCGCGTGACAATGGCCTTATCGCTTGCAAGACCGATGTAGTACTTCACTTCGGGATGTGAAAAGATGACTACAATATCGTACCGATTAAGTCCTTGGGTTAGCTTGTTCGACATTTGACCAGCCTCTTAGTAATTTAATGTTTGTCAACCATTTTCTCTCTTTACCCTTTCACCGCCTTAAATTATTTGAACTGGATCATTGCACTTTTTATTAAAAACATCTGAGTTGTCATTATTTGAGGGGGGGGGGGAGAAAAAAAAAAACAAAAAAAAACTGGCGCCTAGAAGATACCAAAATATACACGTTTCGTAGAGTTTTTTGTCGACCAAATACTCCGATTCTGTGTTATTTCACGATGTCATTGCCTGATTTAGGTGCCATCAGCCTTTTTATTGAGAGGCGTTTAGAGCTTTGCACGCGTTGTTCAGTCTACGCATTTTCAAAATTTGCTCGAATATTTGGCATGAATAACAAAATGACACGCAAAGTCGTAATTCAATAGCCTCCATTTACCTAAGAGAGCTCACCTTGGAGACTAGTTGCCGTACCATCCAGTGTGACCGCGACCGTCTGTAGCCGCAGCTGGTCTTCTGGCGACCTGCACCCCATGGGATACAAAGTAACACTCCCACGAAGTTTCAACATTAACCAGGAGAGTTCTACTCAGTTAAAATGCGTGTAGTTTGAAAAGTACATATTTTAATTGGACTAGTACATATTATTTAAGTCAAGTAGGTGGGAATGTAAATTATCTTGATGTAATTCAATCTTCTACACTGTATCAAATCTTATCATTTCATAGCGGGGCATATAAACCACGTTGGTGAAACATTCACTAAAGGAAAGCAGATATACTTCCATAACTCGCCATGCCTAATCCCATGCTTTTATTATAGTTCCTTCTCCAGTCCCCTGGAGCAACTTTAGCTCAGTTGGTAGAGTGTCAGACTGATAATCTAAGGGTTGCGGATTGTGTACCTGGCCACTTTCTTTCCATTTCCTCGGCATGATATAACCAATACTATGTTGAAAGTGCCGTTAAAACCAACCAACAACCGACTAACTGCACGTCCCCCAACGATCCTATCACCTCCCCTTCCATACCTTGCCCCAGGGGTCAATCCATACCGTAACCCAGGGTCCATAACCCGTCAGATATATTGTATGTGTCCTATTGTTAGGAATGCTATAAACTTTGTTAAAATAATATAGGTAGATGTCAATGTATTTCTTATATTGGTAGATGTCAATGTATTTCTTATATTGGTAAATGTCACTGTATTTGTTATATAGGTAGATGTCAATGTAATTCTTATATTGGTAAATGTCACTGTATTTGTTATATAGGTAGATGTCAATGTATTTCTTATCTTGGTAAATGTCAATGTATTTCTTATATTGGTAAATGTCAATGTATTTCTTATATTGGTAGATGTCAATGTATTTCTTATATAGGTAGATGTCAATGTATTTCTTATATAGGTAGATGTCAATGTATTTCTTATATCGGTAGATGTCAATGTATTTCTTATATTGGTAAATGTCACTGTATTTGTTTTATAGGTAGATGTCAATGTATTTCTTATATTGGTAAATGCCACTGTATTTGTTATATTGGGTAAATGTCACTGTATTTGTTATGTTGGGTAAATGTCACTGTATTTGGTATATTGGGTAAATGTCACTGTATTTGTTATATTGGTAAATGTCACTGTATTTCTTTTATTGGTAAATGTCAATGTATTTCTTATATTGGTGAATGGCACTGTATTTTTTATATTTGTAAATGTCACTGTATTTGTTATATTCGTAAATGTCACTGTATTTGTTGTATTGGTAAATGTCACTGTATTTGTTATATTCGCAAATGTCACAGTATTTGTTATATTGGTAAATGTCACTGCATTTGTTATATTGGTAAATGTCACTGTATTTCTGATATTGGTAAATGTCACTGTATTTTTTATATTGGTCAATGTCACTGTATTTTTTATATTGGTAAATGTCATGTATCTGTTATATTGGTAAATGTCACTGTATTTTTTATATTGGTAAATGTCACTGTATTTGTTATATTGGTAAATGTTACTGTATTTGTTATATTGGTCAATGTCACTGTATTTCTTATATTGGTAAATGTCACTGTATTTTTTATATTGGTAAATGTCACTGTATCTGTTATATTCGTAAATGTCAATGTATCTGTTAAATTTGTAAATGTCACTGTATTTGTTATATTTGTAAATGTCACTGTATCTGTTATATTTGTAAATGTCACTGTATTTCTTATATTTGAAAATGTCACTGCATTATTTATATTGGTAAATGTCAATGTATTTGTTATATTGGTAAATGTTACTGTATTTGTTATATTGGTAAATGTCAATGTATTTGTTATATTCGTAAATGTCACTGTTTTTTATATATTGGTAAATGTTACTGTATTTGTTATATTGGTAAATGTCAATGTATTATTTATATTGGTAAATGTCAATGTATTTGTTATATTGGTAAATGTTACTGTATTTGTTATATGGGTAAATGTCAATGTATTTGTTATATTGGTAAATGTCACTGTTTTTGTTATATTGGTCAATGTCACTGTATTTGTTATATTGGTAAATGTCACTGTATTTGTTATATTGGTAAATGTGACTATTTCTTATATTGGTAAATTTGATATATTCGTAACTGTCACTGTATTTCTTAAATTGGTAAATGTCAATGTATTTGTTATATTCGTGAATGTCACTGTTTTTTATATATTGGTAAATGTTACTGTATTTGTTATATTGGTAAATGTCAATGTATTATTTATATTGGTATATGTCAATGTATTTGTTATATTGGTAAATGTTACTGTATTTGTTATATTGGTAAATGTCAATGTATTTGTTATATTGGTAAATGTCACTGTTTTTGTTATATTGGTAAATGTCACTGTATGTGTTATATTGGTAAATGTGACTATTTCTTATATTGGTAAATTTGATATATTCGTAACTGTCACTGTATTTCTTAAATTGGTAAATGTCAATGTATTTGTTATATTCGTGAATGTCACTGTATTTGTTTTATTCATATATTTGACCCCTGAAACCATCTCCCAGGAAGTCAAAGGGAAGGGCCGGAAAACCCCTGTAGCAGATTGTTACCATATGGCAACTTATGTACCGAGTTTAGTGAATTTACACTCAGCGGTTTAGGAGGGAATATAAATGCGGACAGTCAGACAGACGGGCGGTATCATACTATTAATAAAACCACTGTCATTCTTTTCATATTTTCGATTATTAATGAACAGAGAAGTTTCAAAATATGACACCACAACAAGATACACACTTATCACTTTTTCTGGTCCAATCGGGAGCTAGTATCCGAACCCCATGATGATCATATTTTTTCAATATTTGTCAAACATTGTTTATAATTTCTTCTTTTTCTTCTTTCCTGTTGCCTTTCTTCATATCCTTCTTGCATTTTTTGTTCTTTTTTTCTTTTTTATCAACTGTAAAATATGTTTTGAACAGAAAGAAAAGTTATACAATAGTTCCTGCCCTTTCACAATTTGTTTAAAACTTGATTGATTGATATTTATTTAACAGTAGATCATGACCTGTACATTTATATTGTGATGAGGCTATTCGAATAAAGTACCTTGCACAGGGACACACATAGGCCGCCAACCCGGTATGGTCTGGACAGAATTCAGACTCACGTTATTTGCGAGTCAGGCACGCTAACTACTGAGTCACTGCGACTTCTATTTTTAGGAGTAATGTGTGAAAGCACAATAATGCGGAGTCAACATTCGCTCTGCGTGCTGGCGTCCTAGATTCAAGACCCTTTGCTCTCAGTGTAAGAGCTACATGTAGTATTTATCTGTCTGTGCAGATGTTCGTAATGCCCCCCCCAAATCTGTGTATATATATATATATATATATATATATATATATATATATATATATATATATATAGAGAGAGAGAGAGAGAGAGAGAGAGAGAGAGAGAGATTTTACAACTGATACACAAATCGCGGTTAATTCGAGTTTTACTGTTTATTAATCCAGATAAGAAAAAGTGACGGCTTCTGTCGCAAACATGTGCACCTTTTTAACAATTTTCATAGCAAGTGATTGAATACCATTATTTCTTGCTCTTGAAAATGACGTAAGTTGAGTAAGTTGCCTTTCATGTTAATCAAACCGGATTCATCACTTTTTTTGTTGGTTTTGTTTTATCTGTTTTACAGGAAACAACGAAGACGGTTGACAAGGACGTAAAGGGGGTTCAATTGGAAGCCAACAGTGAAGAATTACTTTGTTGTAAGAAAATTGGATCAATTGAATAAGTGAGAGTCGGATATTTCAAAAAGTTTGCCATGACTCATAGGAACGCATTATATACGAACAAACAACAAAACAGTCTTGCAAACACTATTAGGTTTACCTACCCCTATATGAGTGGTCACTATACCACTATTTCAGGGGTCATTATACCCCTATTTCAGTGGTCATTATACCCCATATCAGTTGTCATTATACCCCTATTTCAAGGGTCATTATACTATTATTTGATGGGTCATTATAACCCTATTTCAGGGGTCATATACAAAACTCTTTAGCTGCGGATAAAGCACACCAAACTGTGAACAGCGCAGATTTGCATATCGAGCCGGCTGTTGCGTGTCATTTGGATGAGTGTTATCCATTAGTTAATATGGTAAGCCGGCTGTTCAGGATCATTTGGATGAGTATTATTTATACGTACAATAAAATTATGAGATTTGTTCTTCTTCTTCTTTCGAAATATGACTGTAGCTAAGTAGCAACAATAAAGCAAAAGCACCCAATCTCATAACATATTTTTCCTGATGAAATTTATATTTGTAATATTAAATCGTTGTATCAACTGAAATCAAAAGTCAGTAATTGTTTAATTATATGACTTTTGTTTTCCTGCAGTTTTTCACCGCTTTAAAAGTATCAAGACAACTATTAAGTGATTAAAACTTGGACTTTAAATTCATTATGTAAAATGTTTATAGGAATATGGGGCTTTAAATTCATTATGTAAAATGCTTATGGGAATATGGGGCTTTAAATTCATTATGTAAAATGCTTATAATAATATGGGGCTTTAAATTCATTATGTAAAATGCTTATTTGAATATGGGGCTTTAAATTCATTATGTAAAATGCTTATTTGAATATGGGGCTTTCAATTCATTATGTAAAATGCTTAGAGGAATATGGGGCTTTCAATTCATTATGTAAAATGCTTAGAGGAATATGGGGCTTTCAATTCATTATCTAAAATGCTTAGAGGAATATGGGGGCTTTCAATTCATTATGTAAAATGCTTAGAGGAATATGGGGCTTTAAATTCATTATGTAAAATGCTTAGAGGAATATGGGGCTTTCAATTCATTATGTAAAATGCTTAGAGGAATATGGGGCTTTCAATTCATTATGTAAAATGCTTATTTGAATATGGGGATTTCAATTCATTATGTAAGATGCTTATTTGAATATGGGGATTTCAATTCATTATGTAAAATGCTTATTTGAATATGGGGATTTCAATTCATTATGTAAAATGCTTATTTGAATATGTGGCTTTCAATTCATTATGTAAGATGCTTATTTGAATATGGGGCTTTCAATTCATTATGTAAAATGCTTATTTGAATATGGGGCTTTCAATTTATTATGTAACATGCTTATTTGAATATGGGGATTTCAATTCATTATGTAAAATGCTTATTTGAATATGGGACTTTAAATTCATTATGTAAGATGCTTATTTGAATATGGGGCTTTCAATTCATTATGTAAGATGCTTATAGGAATATATGTTACTAGAATCGTATAAATGCAAATTGAATAGAAAATAAAAATATTCAGTAAAAGTTCAGAATTTTGTCTTTTCTTTTTCCCCTATGATTTTCAGTGGCAAAAACATTCGTTAAAAATGAAAATAATAAGAGGCAAGGAGGGGGGGGGGGGGTATTTTCGGACGGACATGCAAAAAAAAGCAAAAAAAAAAAAAAAAAACGAAAAAAAAAGAAGAAATATTCGGTGATCATCAGTAATGCATGATACACCCTCGAGCAAGAGTGCATACTTTAAACAGAACACCTGCGTCAGCCATAAGTAGTTCTAGTGTCTGACGTCACTCATAGGAGTGAGATCAAAGACTCGAATTAAGTAGTCGTTGGCGTGTGCACGTGGGAGTGATATAATATTTTAGCAAAGACACCTTCTGGCGATTTAACCAATCAAATACAACAAAACGAGAAGTAGGAGATTAATGTAAAACAAAAAGAAAAGAAAAATAAATATAGATATTGCGTTTCTCTTTTTCGATTGTATCCGCGTCCAAATTACAAAAAGAATAAATCAATGATAAAGAAGAATGTTTCTACATCACTGGTGTCGGTGGTCATGGGCGGAGCTTAAGTTAAAGAAAGTATTTGATTGGGTCAAAACAATTCGAAGGAGATCATTTAGTGGCATCGATTACAGTTTATTGTGTGAGATACAGATTACCGACACACATCCTGGTGTAAACTTTCTGAAAACATGTTCAAAGTTGTTTATACATTTTTTAAAATATATTTAGCGAGTATGAATGATTAATTACTGGCTGTGAATGATAATTCCACGGTGGAATCGCCTTTCCAAACGGTGCATTTTCCTTGGCAATTGGTGCATCAGTAAATTCTCACCTTTGAGAGCGCTTTTATTTTCATCGTCATCATAAAGAAGTGTGCACATCATGTAATGAAAAATGCACAGTATGTAATAAAACATCCACATTACATAATGAAGTTTGCACAATCATTTATAGTTTTTATTTTACCTGCACGTCAAATATTAATGACTGTACGGCATATGATTAAAAATACATAGCATATAATTAGAAATGCACATACAATAAAAATACACAGCATATAATTAGAAATGCACATCACATACAAAGAATGTACAGCATATAATTAGAAATGCATATAACATAAAAAGAATGCACATCATATAATGACTACAACACATGATATAATAAGAAAAGCATAACGTATAGTAACAACTGGACATCATACATTTAAAATTGCACATCATATTTTTAAAAAATACACATCATATAATAAGAAATGCACACCATGTAGTGTAACATACAAAGTATATAATAAGAAATTCACAGCATATAAAAATAAATGCACAACATAGAATAAGGAATGTATATGGTATAATATCGTTTCAAACCCCACGTATTCAAAACGGACCACTTAAGACGGCTTTGGCCTTCCATAATGATTTTTTTTATATACTGAACAGGCTGAGAAACAGTATGATGATTTTTATGTCGGCATGAATTTAGCATCTCTGCAGAGTACTGACAAAATTATCTCTTTAAATGATCTTATTGCTGGAGTAAATTTGAAAACGATGTCCATCTTTCGCTGAGTGCTTATTAGTTGAATATATATATATATTCTAATTCATCGTGATATTGGGACTTGACTAAAACTAATACAAATATTCATTTCCAAACAGTGACGAGAATCGACATTAAGTCAGGCACAGCTGCACAGTGTTTGAGAAAAACATACTTCGGGGCGCCCGGGTAGCCAAGTGGTCAAAGGCGCTTGCCTTTACAGATCACTGACATCTCTTCTTCCTAGTTTCTTCCCGGGTTCTTCCTCCACCAGATATACTGGTCGCCGTGTATAGCCTATCATGTGCTGAAAAATGGCGTTAAACCCATAAAACCACAACCACAAAACACGCTTCAGTGCAGAGCGAATACTAAAATTAAAGATTACTTCTTTGGTTGTCTTCATTCTTTCTGGACCTCGGGGCTATTGAATTCTGTAAGTTAAATTCGATTTATTTTTAGATGTTTTTGTTGTATATTTGTGCCGATGGAAAGGAGACAAAAAGTGAAGAGCACGAAATACCAAGAAAATAAGACAATACAATATAGTGTAAAAACCCGTGCGTGTTGGATAACACAAATCCTCATTATTAAGGAGTAGATCATTGAGATGATAGTTTGCAAATAATTTCTTGAACTTAAAATGGCTGTAGCAGCAGTAGTATTTATTAGGTAAAATGAATATGTAATACATACAATATTTCGTTACAAGATATGAAACATACTGTAAGCAACATAAAAATGGTACAAAAAGCACATATAACACTTCGATACAAGATATAAAACATACAGTAAGCAATATTAAAACTGTAAAAAAAGAACATATAACATTTAAGATAATACATATAAAATAATACATGCTAACACATTGTATAAAGCAGGTGCACATTACACAAGTGAAACAAGACATGTTGATTAAACCCAGAATTACTTGTAAATCATTTATAGGCCTTATTTCTAATTTGTCATAGATGGGATTCAAGATTTAGGGGGAAAATTCTTGAAGATCAACATATAAGAAAAGAAGCAAATTGAAAGAACGTGTTACAACAATCGTTTACTTAAACGACTACAAATCATACAAACAATATACATAATTCAACGACACTCAAATAAACAAATCACACAATTCAACAACATGGGCATAAATCTACCATCGAAGATAGTAAAATGGAATGTAAATCGCAGCGTTCATTGGATAATAATAGCTGTCACCTATTCATTTTTTGCTGAAAAACATATTTTTGATTGTATTTATTTCAACAAGAGGTAGTTACCTGAAATAATGCAAACACACACAAAGATATATATATATATATATATATATATATATATATATATATATATATATATATATATATATATATATTAACAGGAAAAATCATACACATTAATGTACTGTTTGTTTCTTTTTTAAAAAATGAAATGTATATATTGTACCTCGAACACTAGTAATGACGACAAACTCTTGAGCCATGAAATTTTTTGACAGGGTTGTACTGGCTAGACGAATAAAAGAGAACTGTGTCCTTTTGAAGTAAACTATTTGTTTCTCAAGTATTGGCATCAGTTACACATTCATTATTACAGGACAAATATATATGAGGAAAAATGCAACACACGGTACAAGGATACATGTGGTAACATGAAACGTTGAAAGTGCGCCTAAACGTGCTTTGTAATTAAGATAACCAAAAGTACAGCTAAAGCGTCACTCTAACTGGATCTTTCGACCCCTGGTTTTTATTTATGTTATTTGATCTCGTTGAGTGATTTTTACAATTATTTTATGACGTACCTTGCATGAACGTGTGAATCTTTACAACTGATTAAATGCAAATTTACTTACAGTATACATTTTCCCGGGTGGTGAAAAAAGGGATTAAAAGATTTTCCCAGTTTCACCGACATGAAAATAGCAATGACTCATTGTTCATTTAAACAACGTATTTCATTACCTCAAGACCACCAGTTTGTTTTTGTCGAATATCGACAGGCATGCAAGCTTCAGTTTTCATTTCCATGAAACATGTTGAAAGAGATGTATATGTGGTAGATGAGAATATTGAAGTATTATTTATAAACATTTATTACACGAAATCTGTTTCACGAGGCCAACGAGTAGTTACCAAGAAATAGAAAACCTTTGTTAAATTTTATAACCTAGTCATTTGGAAAAAAAAATAATTTCCGCTTTATGTTTAACTTCCTTGTCCAGTATAGATCCTTCCTTGAAAACTTGTCGTCAGAGGGCAACAAGTATCCACTCTAAGAAATGCTTTGATTTTAATCATGTTTTTACTTTAGGCCCTATCACGTTCTGTTATTAAAAAAAAAAAAAAAAAGCTAAGCAGATATTTTGGTTGCCATTTTCATGGTTTTACATTAACAGATAAGACCACAATATCTGCTTTTACATGTCTGACTTTTAGATGTGGAAAATATTTCTGGATATACTGAACGATTTCCGGAAGGTGAGTACAAGTCTCAAAATAGAAAGGATAGGCATGTTCAGTCAATACTTTTTCCTTGAAAAGATGGAAGGGTACAATGGCACAGAAAAATGAAGATATGTGGTTATTAGCAAGAACTCAAAATGGACCAAGACTTGTTATCATTAACCGCGATGTTCTTTTTTGTGTTAAATTTTGCGGTATCTTTCTTTTTGCTTCGTCAAGATCAGCAACATAGAAATTTACGTGATTCAGGCAAAATATACCTCACTTAAAATATAAATTCAGCCTAAAAAACACCACTCTAATTAAAATAATCGCTGCTCTATTAAATTCCTTTAATTTTCCGGGGAGGAATAAAAAAGCACTCAGGGAAAGATGGACATGACTTTTTCAAATTTACTCCAGCGATAGATCATTTAAAGAAATATGTTTGTAAGTACTCTGCAGAAACAGCATTACAAGATGCTAAATTCATGTGCGATAAAAATCATGCCGACATAAAATCATCATACTCCTATGAGTGACGTCAGACACTAGAACTTCTTATAGCTAACGCAGGTGTTCTGTTTACAGTATGCATCTTGCTCGAGGGTGTATCATGCATCACTGATGATCGCAGAATGTTTCTTCTTTTTGTATGTCCGTCGTAAAATAAACCTCCCCCCTTGTCTGTTATTATCTTCATTTTAAACGAATGTTTTTGCCGCTGAAAATCATGAGGAGAAAAAAAAGGAGAAAAGAAATTTCTGAACTTTTACTGAATATCTTCATTTTCATTCTATTTGTATTTATATGATTCTGGTAATTTAGATTTATATAAGCATTTTACATAATGAATTTAAAGTCCCATATTCCTCTAAGCATTTTACATAATGAATTTAAAGTCCCATATTCCTATAAGCATTTTACATAATGAATTTAAAGTCCCATATTCCTATAAACATTTTTACATAATGAATTTAAAGTCCCATATTCCTATAAGCATTTTATATAATGAATTTAAAGTCCCATATTCCTCTAAGCATTTTACATAATGAATTTAAAGTCCCATATTCTAATAAGCATTTTACATAATGAATTTAAGTCCCATATTCTTATAAGCATTTTACATAATGAATTTAAAGTCCCATATTCTTATAAGCATTTTACATAATGAATTTAAGTCCCATATTCTTATAAGCATTTTACATAATGAATTTAAAGTCCAAGTTTTAGTCGGTTAATAGCTGTCTTGATACTTTTAAAGAGGTGAAAAACTGCAGGAAAACAAAAGTCATAAAATTAAACAATTACTGTCTTTTGATTTTAGTTCATACAACGATTTAATATTATAAATATAAATTTCATCAGGAAAAAAAATGTTATGAGATTGGGTGGTTTTGCTTTATTGCGGCTACTTTCTTTTAATCTTATTTCGAAAGAAGAAAAATCTCATAATTTTATTGGACGTATAAATTGCTTATCATATTAAATATATAATTTTGGAAGCACCGAGTGGGGGGTGGGGACACAACTACGAACATCTGCACAGACAGATAAATACTACATGTAGTTTCTTACACTGAGAGCAAAGGGTCTTGAATCTAGGACGCCAGTACGCAGAGCGAATGTTGACTCCGCATTATTGTGCTTTCACACATTACTCCAAAAAATAGAAGTCGCAGTGGCTTAGTAGTTAGCGTGTCTGACTCGCAAATAACGTGAGTCTGAATTCTGTCCAGACCATACCGGGTTGGCGGCCTTTGTGTGTCCCAGTGCAAGGTGCTTTAATCGAATAGACTCATCACAATATAAATGTACAGACCATGATGTGCTTTTAAACAAATATCAATCAATCAAGTTTTAAACAAATTGTGAAAGGACAGGAACTGTTGTATAACTTTTCTTTCTGTTCGAAACATATTTTATAATTGATAAAAAAATGCAAAAAGTATATGAAGAAAGGCAACAGGAAAGAGAAAAAGAAACAGAAATTATAAACAATGTTTGACAAATATTGAAAAATATGATCATCATGGGGTTCGGATATTAGTTCTCGATTGGACCAGAAATTGCGGTGTAGGAGTACTCCACCGCTAATCAGATGGATTATGATAATTGTTCCAATAATAACACATAACATGCTAGGCCAAACATAAGATTTGATCGGATTACGGAATATGTAATAATATTCCATCAGGGTAGATCAAGTGGTTTTATTGCCAATATGTCCTCATCTTCGCCTTTGATGCAGAGGGTTTAAAGAGTCACTATCCGCATTATTTATGTCAAGAAAGCGACTCGAATGATACTATTCCCAATCTTTGACTATTTAAATGATCTTGTACGAAAAAGGAAATAAAAATTTCCATCTCAGATGCTGTCGATGTTGATTTTTGTGAGCGTAATTTTGTGCAAAACCGACATCACACCTCATGATTATTCAAATAGAAAAACAGGCGAGAAAGTCATGTGACCGCCTTTGAGACATGGAAAGAGCATCAACTATAGTATGGTCAAAATATATGATTATTCAATCAATACTGAGTGAATAAGCTTGTAGTTCATCAGTTGATCTCAATAATTACCTTGAAATGATTGAACTTTGAACAGTGAATCAGTATCGTCGTATATACACATGCAACTAATTTTTGATGTTCACAAGCATGCATACATGTATTATTTTATATTTAAAGAACTGATGAATTTTTGTCCCTAATCCTCTTCAATAGAAGGATATGCGAGTGCATGTCTCTGTGCGTGTTTGGGAAGGAGGGAGGCTAAACGTGTGTGTGTGTGTGTGTGTGAATGAAAGTATTATTTAGGTATGATTGTCACTCTTTTGATACAGTTATGGTTTTTTGCTTCCTAAGATGTCTTTACTTTCAATGTATATCATTGTAACCATGTTCATGCACTGTACTATCTATCTACCACTTATGTACCTAGTTTATACTCTTGCAGTCCAATTCGACTAATTGAAGTAAATAATGACTTGTCTTGTCATGGAGATCAATGTCCAATTGGTCTAATGGATGCAAATAAAATCTTGTCTTGTCATGTAGGTGGACTCCAACTGGACTAATGGAAGTAAATATAGTCTTGTTTTGTCATGTAGGTCACAGTCCAATGGGACTAATGGAAATAAATAAAGTCTTGTCTTGTCATGTAAGTCACATTCCAATTGAACTAATGGAAGTAAATAAAGTCTTGTCTTGTCTTGTCATGTCGGTCACAGTCCATTTGAGCTAATGGAAGTAAATAAAGTCTTGTCTTGTCTTGTCATGTCAGTCACAGTCCATTTTAGCTAATGGAAGTAAATAAAGTCTTGTCTTGTCTTGTCATGTCGGTCACATTCCATTTGAGCTAATGGAAGTAAATAAAGTCTTGTCTTATCATGTAGGCCACAGTCGAATAAGACTAATGTAAGTAAATAAAGTCTTGTCTTGTCATGTTGGTCACAGCCCAATTCGGTAATTGAAGAAAATAAAGTCTTGTCTTGTCCTGTAGGTTACAGTCCAATTAGACTTATGGAAGTAAATAAAGTCTTGTTTTCTCATGTAGGTCACAGTCAACAAATCTTGTCTTGTCATGTTGGTTACAGTCCAATTGGGTAATGGAAGTAAAAAGAATCTTGTCTTGTCATCAGGTCGCAGTCCAACTGAACTAATGGAAGTAAATAAAGTATTGTCTTGTCATGTAGGTCACAGTCCAATTGGACAAATGGAAGCAAATAAGGTCTCGCCTTGTCATATAGGTGAGAGTCCAATTGGACTAATGGAAGCAAATACAATTTTGTCTTGTCATGTAGGTCACAGTCCAGTTGGACTAATGGAAGTAAGTAAAGTCTTGTCTTGCAATGTGTCATGTGGGTCACACTCCAATTGGACTAATGGAAATAAATAAAGTCTTGTCTTGTCATTGTGGTCACAGTCTACTTGGACAAATGGAAGTAAATAAAATTTTGTCTTGTCATGCAGGTCACAGTCCAATTGGTCTAATGGAAGTAAATAAAGTCTTGCCTTGTCATGTAGGTCACAGTCCAATTGGACTAATGGAAGTAAATAAAGTCTTGCCTTGTCATGTAGGTTACATTCCAATTAGACTAATGGAAGTAAATAAAGTCTTGCCTTGTCATGTAGGTCACAGTCAAATTGGTCTAATGGAAGTAAATAAAGTCTTGCCTTGCCATGTAGGCCACAGTCCAATTGGACTAATGGAAGTAAATAAAGTCTTGCCTTGTCATATAGGTCAGTGTAACGCTTGTTTAGCGTGTGGTTCTGGAAGGAATACATTTAGGCAAATGGTGTGAAATGAGTCTAGAGCTAATCAGTGCAAGAAAATAGTAACAAAATGCAATACAAACAGGAACAATAATTATTAACCTTTAAGTATGTAAATTGTGAAAACAATAATTCATAATTTTCTTTTCTTTAAGGATCGTTGCATAACAATTATTAAATCTTGGTGTTCCGCGGACTGTACTCTTTCAGTCTAGAAATATGTTTTATTTGTCAGGTTTTGTTTACATGCGTGTGTGATTAGCTATAGGCATGTGTGTGATCAGCTATAGGCATGTGTGTGATCAGCTATAGGCATGTGTGTGATTAGCTATAGGCATGTGTGTGATCAGCTACAGGCATGTGTTTGATTAGCTATAATCATGTGTGTGATCAGCTATAGGCGTGTGTGTGATTAGCTATAGGCATGTGTGTGATTAGCTATAGGCGTGTGTGTGATTATCTATAGGCATGTGTGTGATCAGCTATAGGCATGTGTGTGATTAGCTATAGGCATGTGTGTGATCAGCTACAGGCATGTGTTTGATTAGCTATAATCATGTGTGTGATCAGCTATAGGCATGTGTGTGATTAGCTATAGGCATGTGTGTGATTAGCTATAGGCGTGTGTGTGATTATCTATAGGCATGTGTGTGATCAGCTATAGGCATGTGTGTGATAAGCATATAGGCATGTGTGTGATTAGCTATAGGCATGTGTGTGATTAGCTATACTCATGTTCGTGATTAGCTACAGGCATGTGTGTGATTAGCTATAGGCATGTGTGTGATCAGCTATAGGCATATAAAGAAAGGAACAAAAGGAAAAATAATATAAACTGACTTAATCTTTCCGAGGTTAAAATTATCGTAGGCATCTTGAGCGATCGGCAATAGTGATTTAAACAGGCATTAAATGCCATTGTTTTACTCCGAAGTCATCACAGTCAAATGTTAAGTCAAGCATCACTTTTTGAAGAAACTACCACAAAAGTCGGCGATAAATATTTACATTGATTAAGACGACAAAAGCAGCAGCAACAACAACAACAACAACAACAATAATAATAATAATAACAACAACAACAATAATAATAATAATAATAATAATAATAATAATAATAATGTTGAGGGGGAGTAGGAAGAGAAGAGGAGAATGCTGACCACTCATGCTAAATTTTACAACATCGCGTGTAGCCGGGACAATTTTAATTTTTGCTCCTTTTTTCTATATGTATAGCTAGTCACTTTTACTTCGAAAAATTACCGCGACAGAAGTACATCAGTATATAGAAATAGATAGAAGAACAGAGATCAAGTTATGATAAATATGCTTTTAAGATTTCACATACACGACTCTTTCCATATCTTTTTATATTTTTACGTGATTTCAAAGAAGTTTAAGAGGACTCATTCTCATGAAAGTTGGTGAAATAAAGATTACAGAGAACGAGCAAAATTAAATCGCTTTCATTCCATTTGATATCGCGTCTTGATTTTCTTGAACCTCAGACATATGGCCAAACAGATGATGATTGTGATGATGGTGATGATGAAAACTTTAAATGATTATAATTCCTCTACTTTCTTCTACTCAAATGTTTGGCAATAATTTGTTTAATCATATTTTCACTATCATTTCGTAGTGGAAATTGTTACTGAACCCTAATTGTACCCCTTTTGTTCCAAGACGTAAAAAAAACGCTTGCTTCCGAGCGCGGATATATAAAACACAGAAAATTTTGTATCATCCTTAAAACATATATATATATATATATATATATATATATATATATATATATATATATATATATATATATATATTATCAAGTCATTCTGCGCCTTTGTTATATAATAACACATTTTTGTACCAATCTGTTGTAACGAGCATTTAGATTGGTTAAAATCACATCATGTGAACGCACAATACTATAAGTTGTTAGTGCATAACACCAGAAAGGAACTTCTAATGTATTCATGAGCCTTTCTTGTGTATTTTGACAATATTTATAAACAATGGTTAAAATGTAGTCCTTTTATTTATTTCTTTAGATTTTCTTTATTATTTTTATCACTATTTGTAATTATAAGAGCTGAACTTTATATTTTACAGGATTCATGAATCATGAGGTCATGAAGTTTGAAAATCGATTACAGACTATGCACGAACAGACTTCACTTAGCTACGGCCGTTCATGAACAGTGTAATCAATTTTCAAGTTGCCTGACTTCATGAATCCAGTAAAACAGTGGTTCCCAAACTTTTTTGATCGCGACCCTAAATACCATCTTTTACGACCCAGAATGCGGTACCAGTACCAGTTTGGAACCACTGCTGTAACATATGAAGTTCACTTCCTAAATAGATTAAACTGTTCAAAAGAACATTCAAACAAAACGCACGTGTTCCTGCTAGAAAACACAAACAGTCAGAAGTCTAGCTGATATTTCATCGGGTACATGGAAATTGGTCCCAAACTTCTGATTCAGCGCATTCCACCTGATGTCTAGCAAGGTATTTTTCTGACTGTTATATTTCCTTTTCTCTCTATCGCTTCTCATACTTATCTCAAAAGTGTAGATTTCAAGAGGTTACCTACGAAGATTCAGGATGCAAAGCGTAACCTTTCTTCGTTCAACATCGCATGTAGCCGGAACAAGTTGAGCATGAACTAGTGTATTTTTCTCCGCAAAACTTGCTTTGTCTCTGCTAATTAGTATTTAAATAATTTAAATACTAACACGAAACATACTAATCATAACGAACAACTAAGTACAAATATGATTCTGTGTATTGTGTATTTATGTTTAAATATAGTACGAATATTTAAATTTCACCTCCCACACGTAATGTCTTCCTTAGTCATCATTGCATGATATTCAGTTATACAGTCTTGTGTACTACGATAAAAGCACAGGTTTGCATCGTTAATAGTAGATTTTAATGGAATGGGGTGGATGTAGTGACTTTTTGGGCTTGCCAGATGTGGTTACAGAGTACGACTAAAATATCATACCACATATATTTTAAGGGAACGAGGCTTTTATAACACAGTGACATTTCAATTTAAATTATCTTATTACGTACATAGTCATACAAGTCCTGGCTATCTCCATGTAAAGTTCTAAACTTCTACTATTTAAACAATAAAATGTACGGTTTTTACTGTCTGGTACCCCTCTCACTACTCAAAATGTATCGCCAAAAATATCAATTACAAAAATTATATGCGTTTCTTCGACAATATTATCTCTTGCTTTTCGATTTTATCCCAACGTGATCCTTGAACATAGCGCTCTGATACTGTTTATTGTCTTTACAAAATTTAGACACAACTACATGAAATTAGAAGAAAAATATACTCCATTCTGAGGAAAGGATATTGCTCATTAATGAAACATTGACTCCATTCTAAATGAAAATATTGCTGATGAATGAAACATTGTCTCCATTCTGAGTACAGAATATTGCTCATTAATTAAAAGTTGACTCCAGTTTGAGTAAAGAATATTGCACATGAATAAAAAATTGACTCCATTCTGAATACAGAATATTGCTCATGAATGTAAAATTGACTTCATTCTGAGTAAAGAATATTGCTTATGAATGTTCTTCTAAAATATATTCTTTTATCAAGATAAATGTCAACAAGTTGCATAGCAATATGAAAATAAAATTAGGGAACACATATCTCAACGATTTTTGTTTGTGATAAAAGTGACGGAAAGACTACTTTCTTCCATCGAAAGACCCACAAAACGGTTATGAATCAGTCTTTTTAAACAGGCAACTCAGGGCATTGTTTCAACTCAAAATTCCTTTTGACGACCTGTTCAAATACGTTATCCCTGACTCAATATAGCAATTAAAATTCACGTGCATTTTGGTCACCCTTGCGCTGAGTGAACTTATTTACCCATCATTTTATCTTCACATCCTGATACATAAAATATTTTTATGAGAACTATAGTAAAGAAATCGGTAATGACTGAAATACAATACAACTAATACTATTTTTTATCACTTCGTAATTTTAATGTCCCTGTGGCAAAGTAGTCACCCATTAGCTATTTTGTTTCAAAGTCAGATGGAGAAGGATCAGTGTTTGACGTGGTGAAAGACGAGGTACATTCTGTCGGTGTGCTTGACGTGGTGAAAGACCCGCGAGGTACATTCTTACCACATGTTTTGATTATATTCATTTTCTTTAATTCGAATGTGGACTTTTGACCTCTAATTATATGGAGATTAAATGACTCACTTCGTATCAGCAATGTGTTACAGTGTATCATGGTGCTTTATCATAATGCGTTGACGAAGATAAAGAAAACTATCACTTCTTCATTACTCTTATGGATGAATCATAAAGGAAGCATATAGACTGTCATCATTATCATGTACGCCATATCCTGCCCAACCTAACCCATACTCTGAAACACTCGTCTAAATATTCATTGTGGTTATAAAATATTGTTTTACATACATTATGTGTCGACAATGCATTGCATATACAAGGACAATGTTCATAATCAAATATTTTATTTTTATAAATATTTTACACAAAAAAGCATAGAAAAGATAAATTTTCATGCTTTCACTTTCAATTTGTTCATGAAAATCTTACGTTTTAGATATAGTGAAGCTAAAAGTATGCACGTCTCAATCTTCATGGACAATGGAATGAAGAAAAGTTAAAACACGCCATACAAAAAAGATAATAATTTAAAAATAAATGCCCAGCGCCTTTATTTTTAAAGTTCGATGCTAAAAACGAAATGTTGTCTTTTAAAACCGTATACAATTTAAAAGCCTGACCTGGGATGGGAATTAGCACGTTAATTATGGGAAAACGACACCATTTATTGTTTGTAATGGTAAAGCAGAATTCAGTGCTGGAGATTAATTATAGAAATACCAATTTGTAAAAGCTTTTTACTCAGGGTGAATATTTGGCGATGATGCGTGTAAAGTTAACATAATGAAAGAATATATCTCTAATAATTTAGTTTTGTATTTTTTTTACGATTTTGTATCTGCAAAGATGTACAACATTATCGGAAAATATTGCATTTGCCACAGACACACACACACAAACACACAGACACTGACACAGACACACATACACACACACACACACACACACACACATATATATATATATATATATATATATATATATATATATATATATATATATATATATATATATATCCATCCATCCATCCATACTTGCAAGGAATTGGTACCAATCTTTGTTCTTACTTTTATGAAATTATTTATGAATTACAAAAGTATAAACCAATATAGCGAGATAAAGTAAAAAAACCTAACTTATGAGTCTTAGATAGGAAAACTTCCAAAATGGTTGCAAGATTTATTTTGAAGAAGAAAAAATAAGAATTTAGCACATATATAAGTATCTTAGTTTCTGAATTAAAAACGAAAGTTTAGTAAAAGCACTGCAATGCTATGGATGTTACAAGAAAAATTTTAATCGTAGTGCAATCGATGAGGTTTGTTCTTATTCCTTCATTTCTGAAATGAATAATATAAAGAAACAAGCTATTTGGTACACCGATCAAGTAGAAGTTTGTAAGATAGGTTTGCAAAACAAGCCTTTGGTGACATGAAGGCTCTCCTTGGGTAAATTTGTTTGCTTTGTCTTCAATATTCATGAGTTTAAAAGTCTGAACGAAAGGTTCCAGGCACAATTATGAATTTTTAAAGTAAAGGACCCAAGGTTCCTAACACCACACAAAGAGAATAACCGGGATTGATGCCACTGATTGGCACATTAGCCTGCATATACGGACAATTCGTTTATATGTGTAGCGAGCCGATATCCTAAGTACAGAAAAGAGGTAACTGATACAAAGCCAGCAGGCTGGTTATATGCAGAGGAGAAGGTGTTGATTAACCATCGACGTTCACTTCACTAACCAACCTCCCTCTTAGGTAGAAGTACTTTTCTTCATTCAGGCAGCGGAATTAAATTTATATCGTCCATAGTTTAATGAGCCCATAATGTAACACGATTGTCATACAACACACTTGATATGTATTTATAATATACAGTTGAATATATAGTCTTAGAGAAATATGAATAACATACAACGTAATTGTTAAATCATTATTGATTTATTATCATTTTATATGTAACAGAAACAAAGTTTCAAAGATTTTTATTTTCTGGTTTGGAAAATCGAGACAAAGTGTACTCGTGAAAAAAATATACTTCTTTCTCTTTTCTATCTGTCCTCTATCAGTGTTTCAAGCGAATTCTGCTTCTGACCTACAGAGTAAAACTTCAAGTTACGATGCAGACGTTGAGCACTGGTTTACTAGAATATATTTGGTATTGTCGACTTTCTAGTTTCTATTACTCGTATCAGAAAAAGCAAGGAGGTCAAATACAATCACTTCTAACATTCTCTACGGTAAACTTCAGCTAAATATGAATGAATTTAAAACTATGATAAGTTTTATGAATGTATCCACAGATTGATAACTTTTCATACCAATGTGCAAATCCTAAGTCATACTTTCCATCGGACAACATTTAGCAGCGCAGAAAACTATCTGTCCGCCAGAATTTGCTTTGACTGTGTAAATCTACGGTGTATATCTTTATAGATTCGAAACAACAATTAGGTTGCTTTGCTTCCATTATGTTTCTACTATGACTAAACAAATTTTAGGAACGGTTTTTAATTATTATTTACTGGAAAAGCATTTATGCCTTATAATAATCTATACTTGTGTCACATGCGAAAAAAATCACTAGACCATGGCTCACGCCCCTGACCTTTCTAACTCTAGACGGACACTGATTGCTTGAGCGATCCAAGTCGATGCATCCGACCTGTTTCTGAGACATATTACCCCTGCTTTGGAAGACAAGTCATCGAGTCGACATTATCTGCGATCACGTAGACCTAGCAAAGCTGAGAGTCAAACTCTTTTCGAGTATAACAGGTCTATCTTGTGTGATCCCACCGCTGCCACCAAAAATCACATGGAAAAAATTTGCGGCCGAATCGGGGTTCGAACTCGAGAACTCCCTAACTCTTGACAGGCACTCTGTCATTTGACCTATTTACGCCGATGCACGTGATCCATTCAGGCAACACTTGAAATACAGTTTAACAGAGCACTGATTTATTATTACATGCTTCTCAATACATGTATCTAAATACAAATTAATACTTATCCTCTTACACTAAAGATGTACGATACTTAGTATGAGTTTGTTATATCCATTCGTTCCTTCGCCAAGATATTAGTCGAGTTATTAGCCATGTCAAGAACCCGAATCACTTATTTATAGTCATTTGCCTTCAATATGGCTGAAAGAAGCCATAAAAAAAATAATTAAGCATATGTAGGGTTCAAAGTTCAGACAACAAGCAATGAGGTCTCAATACGTAAGAATAATATGTGAGATTACAGAGATTTTAAAGTGCTGCGCACATATTTGAGCACAACATATGGCCATCACATTAATTCATAACAACTTCACCAGGTGCTTAAGAAGTATAAGTCTAGTATGCACTTCATAATAAATAACATGCATAAATTGAGCTTTAGAGGGCAATAACATCAGTCTTAGCTACAATTTAAATGCATATTTCAACAAACGCGTTAAAACACAAACTTTTTTTTACATCACTATGGCCACTTAAATAAAAACGATAATTCTCTCAAATGTTCAATATACATGGTACACAAGGATGAATATTTTTGACTCATGATAGTATTTTGCTTGGATGTTATAATTTCTACCTATTAGCAATTTGTAGAAACTGGCAAAAGCCACCAACTAAATCAAAGGAGATGACGGCACCAGGAGACTAAATATACGCGAAACAATGTAAAAAACATGGATACAGGATGTGAGGATACCTGGTGTGATGACTGAATTTTAGAAGTGTGCTGAACTTGCTTTGTCATTGAGAAAACTATCTTTGCAGTAGAAATAGTACCCCGCCAGGACCTTGCGACACACAGCGCTCATTAAGGAACATTTTGCGTGATTATTACGTACCTGACCTCAACCTGTGAAGTTAAACAACTAATTAAATTCAGTTCTACATGGAATATATCTTTCCCCGGGTGGTACGTAGGATTAAAGGATTTATAAAAGTTCCAAGGATATGTGAAAGATCAATATCTGACTGCTTATTAAAAAGCATAATTAATCACCTATCAATAACGAGATCGCTTAGTCTATGTAAAAGGATTGAGAACTGCAGTATGTATTTTATTAAATTATGCCGTAATGTTTATGTATACAATAGTTGAGAGTCTTCAGTTTTCACTCATATATTATAATTAGCTGAAACGAAATCAGGTAGAGTGGAATCTGACGTAGAAGCCATGACTTTATTCATGAGTCATATTTAGGTACATAGTTAATTTAGTTGATATTTAAGCTAGAGCACTCTTTTGAACTTATGTCCTGGCATAGTATATTCCAACTAAAAAAAATAATTAAAAAGAATATAAAAAATGCAGTTATTCGTACCAGGTAAGCTAATTTGTTTCTGTCAAAGCTTCACTTCTGCTCTCTCAAATAATATGACAATGAATACGCAGGGTTAGCCCTTACCAAGAGAATGTTAGAACATTAAAGATTACGCCATTAGTGCCCCCACCTCATTAAAACTGCTTTTTTACCTTAGCGAAATGTTTGCTGAGAAAATTTACTTGAGATATTCACTCAGTAGCACATACATATTTGTCTTTTTTCTTTCCTCTCTATATTTCCACATACATCTCTGACTTTTCTGTAAGATACAAAAATAGTTAATCGCAGGCTATTCCGTGAAGTGTATCCCTAACAAATAATTCATGTTTGCTGGTTTCTTGACATCATTTGCTATTTAATGATACGATGAACATGTAGAATAATGATTATAATTAGCAGGAAGAACAAAAGGGCAGACAAGGGAGCAGAACATAAACATTTCAGCAACAAATTGCTCGCACTACTTTTGGAAGATAGTTCAAAGATCTAAAAGTGGAGTAAAACTGTCATCCTTGTAGTCATTTTCGTCGTCGTCATCATCATCTTTTTCTTCTTCGTCTTCTTCTTTAGTGGCACGAAATATGAAGCAATGTGTATAATCCAGGCAGTGCAGAAGAAAACAGTCAACGACGGTATGGAGATGACGTTGCCAATGATCATTGTAATAATGATTATTATTATCATTTTAGTTCGATGAAGAATTTGCAGGAGACTGATATAAATATGCTACATATGTAAATGTCATGGTAATGAGGACCGTAACGCTCAGGAATAAAATAAAGGGTAATAAGGACCGTAACGCTCAGGAATAAAATAAAGGGTAATGAGGATGTTTGTGGAGATGTCAACTCTTTATACTAAATTATCAAGATCACAGCACTGGCATGTTTGTGGAGATGTCAACTCTTTATACTAAATCATCAAGATCACAGCACTGCTTTTGTAGAAAAGAAAATATAAAACTATAATAGACTTCCAGGCATAGGCATGACAAAGTGCAGACACAAGTCAAAAAGCTTCAAGAACTGTAAAAGCAACTAACGCCCACTTTAATCAAAGTACTGGAAGTACTTGAATGGCTGACAAATTCATCCTTTTGGTCAGAATACTTTCGAGCAAGATTTGGAGTCTAGTCAAGATTTATTACGGAGGTACCCGGTTTTCAAAACTACTTCACAACAGTGTCGATATGTTGATGGTCAGGTCTTCACCATTTTCATTCATAACCAATTACATATTGCAAGAAGTAATTTAGTGAAAGCCACATGCAGTGCCATCATTCATGCAAAAGGAGTGGTAATAACAAGGTTTTCAAAATGACCACAATGGTGCCATATTTGACGTCAGATAATTTTTTTCATCCAGAACCAGCTACATTTTGCTAAAATAGTGTTTTAGTGCCAACCCCATGTCGATAAGACCATCCGTTCAGAAGAAGTAGCCATATAAAGATTTTCAAGATGGCCGTCAAGGCAGCCATTTGGAGGTTAGATCAGCATAATTCTATATAGGAATAACTGTATATTACATTAAAGAGTTTTTTTAATATCGATATGGCCATTCGTTTGAGAGAAATAGCTGTAAAACAGTTTTTTTTAAATTATGGGCGATCACACTGGCATCATTTGTCATTTAGGGCCAGCTACATATAGTGAGAAGTATGTTAGTGAAAACCCCATGTCAACACGACCAACTCGTCAAGTGCAGAAGTGATAATAAGACTTTGTTAGGATCAACTATATACCATAAAAAGTCTTTCAGCGAACACCTCATGTCAATATCTCCATCCACTCAAGAGGAGTTGCGACAACAAGATTTTCAAGATGGCAACCATATTGTGTGTCCAAGTGGCACCATTTAATATTCAGTGAAAACCCTGTGTCTATAGGACCATCTGTTTAGGAGAAGTCTATATAACAAGATTTTTAAGATGGTTACCACGGTGGCAATACTGTAGGTATGAGGGCACCATATTCAATTAGGACCAACTACATATCAAAAGAAGTCTTTCAGCGAAAACCCCATGTCGCTATGATGATCATTTCTGGAGAAGTAGCGATAACAACATTTTCAAGCTGGCCGTCATGGCCATAAAATTGGAAGTCTGATTAGCACCATTCTCATTTAAGACCAACTAGTCATTTTAAAAAGTCTTACTGGATGTCAGAGGGGCAACATTTTTAGTTTGGACCAACTAGTCATAATAAGAAGTCTTTTAGTGAAAACCCCATGTCAATATGACAATCCGCTCAGGAGGAGTAGCGATGTCAAGAATTTCAAGATGACAACCATACTGAATGTCTAAGGGGCACGCACCATTTTTAGTGTGGATCAACTATATGTCATAAGAAGTCTTTCAGTGAAAACCCCATGTTAATAAGACCATCCATTCAAGAGGAGGAGTGATAACAAGATTTCAAGATGACAAGCATTGCGGTCATATTGGACGTCAGATTGGCTCTATTTTCATTTAAGGGCAAATAGACGCCATAAAAAGTATTTTAGTGAAAACCGCATCTCGATATGACCCTCCGTTAAGGATCAGTATCAATATGAAGAGTTTCAAGATGGCTAGCATGGCGGACATATTGGATGTCAGATCTGCACCATTTTAATTTATGACTAAAAAGTCTTTATGTGAAACGCTCATGTCAATATAACCATCCATTCAGGAGGAGTAGCAATAAAATTGTTTTAAAGATGAGGCCATATTAGATCGGCACCATTTTCATTTAGATCCAACAAGGCATGCTAAGACGTTTTTGGGTTAAAGTACGGTGTTGATATGTTTATTCCTTCTGGAGGAAAAGCGATAGATAGATTTTCAAGATGGCCGCAGCGGCCGCCATATTGGATGTCAGATAGGCACCATTTCATTTAGGATCAACTTGACAATATAAGTCTTTAAGTGAAAACTCAATGTTGATATGACTATCCGTCAAGGAGGAGTAGTGATAACAAGATTTTCAAGATTGTCACTGTGGCGGCAATACTGGATGTGCAAGCGGCACACTTTTCATTTAGGACGAACTAGACCATTGGATGAATGTGTATGTAAAGTTTTATGACAATCCCCAAAGTAGTTTAGAAGAAGTAGTGATAAAAATCGTGTGTTAACTGACGGATGACAGACAGCATGTCATCGCATAAGTTCTTCTTGCCTATGACAAGCCGAGATAAAAATATATAAGGCAGTTTTCTACCGACGTATATCTGTGTGTGTGCGTGTGTGTGTGTGTGTGTGTGTGTTTGGTAATAAAATAACTACACTCAGATTGCAAATGCAAACTGTAATTGGTTTAAATTAGATGCACACCATGTCAGTCAATTGATGTAACCACAAATAGCAAAGCACACAATGTAAGTCAATTGATGTAACCAATTTAGAGTTTGTAACTGCTGTTTGTGATTATATCAATTGACTTAAACTATGTGCTTTTGGGATGGCACAGGGTTATGATGTATCCATTTACCTCAAGTATTTGCAATCTGAGTGTGGCAAATTTATTACCACACATACACGCACATACACACACGTAAGTTGAAAACCAAGATTATAAATATACTTGAACAGCTCTGTCTCTCTCTGTCGTGCATTCATTCATTAATTCTTTTTTCAGCTTGTTTTACTGATATGGTACATATATGGACCCTCAGTTTCTGCAGGCTGATGATGCAGGTCTCTTGGTTTGACTGATATGGTACGTGGACCCTCAGTTTCTGCAGGCTGAGGATCCAGGTCTCTCTATGTCTCCCATGTGCGTTGCATGGAAGATAAAAAAAAATCCACTCACTGACAGCTTATGGAAAGCAATGGAGATTGGTAATATGTCCATTAGATGTATGCCGTCAATGTAGTAAGATGGTCTTGATTTGATTCAATACCTTGCACATGTCTGCAGTACGAAGAACAAGAGGGTATGGAAAATGTGGTAATTTATACGTACGACTATTAACTGTACTAACTTTTCACATTGCAATTAACATATTTTACATTGTCACAACAATGTCATTGGTCACTATAAATGATAAATGTACACATGTGAAAACATTGGCTTGGTACCCAGAAAGGAGAGTTCAACAGTGAGAAATATTTGCAAGATATTTGCATGCTATCAAGGGCACTCCATTGGTGAGGAGTACAAAATAGTACTATGATGCTATTTGATGCTGTTCAATATGGGCTTATAAAAGCAAACATGTTGAATGTCATCTGACTACATGTACGTATGTTTCTGCATTATACACATTTTTCGTCATTGTTGCGGATATGCAGGCGGATAATGCCTAAGTACGGATTGTTTTTTTTTTCCTTTTTTGGGGATTGAAAATTACATTGTCAAAGGGACCACTTCTTTCTGTTTCATGCTTCTACTGCTTGATTGTCTTTTTATAACATCACTGGTATTTGAAAATATTCTAGTCTGGAGGAATTAATTACAGCTTAATACCTTGAAAATGGTAGATATATCCAATGTATGTGCCACGTATCTTGCTTTCCTTTGTGTTTTCCTTTAAATGCGAATTTTAAACTAATAATGAGAGTAAAAGTACGGACCATTTGCCAAATATGTGTTATAGCACTGTGAAAAGTCTGTGTTATAGCACTGTGAAAAGTCTGTGTAGTAGCACTGTCAAAATTCTGTGTGGTCGCACTGTCAAAAATCTGTGTGGTAGCACTGTGAAATGTCTGTGTGGTAGCACGGTGAAAAGTCTGTGTGGTAGCACTGTGAAAAGTCTGTGTGGTAGCACTGTGAAATGTCTGTGTGGTAGCACGGTGAAAAGTCTGTGTGGTAGCACTGTGAAAAGTCTGTGTGGTAGCACTGTCAAAATTCTGCGTGGTAGCACTGTCAAAATTCTGCGTGGTAGCACTGTGAAAAGTCTGAAGACATTCGACGACTTGTCCTTTTTGAGTACAAGATTATCTCTCTACAGCTCTTTCTCTCTCTGAAACTCACATACATTAAGTTACGCTATTTGAAATCTCTGTCCGCTAATAAGTTTTTATGGAAGTCGTACTGCAATTACATTCATGTATTCATATTACATGAACGTGACTTGCCTCTTCACAATTCATTTTCTTTCAAACCTTCTCTAACCCGGTCTTCGTTTTTCACAATTCATTCATTCATTCATTTTACAATAAATACTGGAATTGTTAAGTGCAAATACTTTGTGAATTTTCTAATAACTGCAGATGCTTAATCCTACATCGACAAGAACAGATGTACGCGCTAAGACTCGAAAAATGGAGATAGGGCTCCGTGTCCTTATCTACATTTGATTTCTGCTTGTTTCATATGCGATGTTTTGCGCAGATTATAGTTGCAATTTCATAATTTCCCGCACATGACCAGGCGTTGCAGTGGCACAAATAACTTTATCCATCTGCTCTCTCTCTCTTTCTAACTTCTTTATTTCATCTTTGTATCCAGTATTGGCATGGTAAGCCGTAGGATTCTGTCTTATGGTGTTTAGCATGCAGTCTTCTTTTGCGCACGTGTCTTGTCCGATCTGCTGATGTTTTGCTTCTCTTTGTTCAGGTTATCGAATCCTTCACATTTGTCCTATAATTAAATTTCAGCGATTGTTAACAAATTTATTTTTTGAAATCTTTTCATAAGAAATTTAAATTTCACCATAACTGAAACACAAAAGGTCGATATCAATAACTTAAAAGCCGCATTGATTGAACAACTTTTGTATCTTGTTTAGAAACAGTCGATAGGTCCAACGGAAGTGTTTAGAAATAGCTCTTCAATACACCTAACTATTCAGTAATTTATAGCAATAATGACATTTGCCGCACATGCAAAGAAATATTAAGAAAAAATGATTATCTGATTTGATTATATGAAGCATACAATAGCATTTGTTTGAAACTTTAAATAATATTGCACGTAAGATTAACAGGCGTTACGGACGACATGTTAGTTAGTACTCCATGAGTGGTCTACCCCATCCTCCGCTGTTAGTTAGTACTCTGTGAGTGGTTTACCCCATCCCCAGCTGTTACTTAGTACTCCATGAGTGGTCTACCCCATCCCCCGCTGTTAGTTAGTACTCCATGACTGGTCTACCCCATCCTCCGCTGTTACTTAGTGCTTCATGAGTGGTCTAATCCCATCCTCCGCTGTTAGTTAGTACTCTATGAGTGGTTTACCCCATCCACCTCTGACCTGCGGGGACATGCATTGATTATAGCGACCTGCAAGTTGCATTGACTCTGGTCCCTACTACTATGACAGTAACATCATAGTACATACTACTATGACAGTAACATCATAGTACATACTACTATGACAGTAACATCATAGTATATACTACTATGACAGTAGCATCATATTATATGACAGTAACATCATAGATATACTACCATGACAGTAACATCATAATATATACTACTATGACAGTGACATCATATTATATACTACTATGACAGTGACATCAGAGTATATACTACTATGACAATAACATCATAGTATATACTACAATGACAGTAACATCATATTATATACTAATGTGACAGTGACATCATAATATATACGACTATGACAGTAACATCATAGTATATACTACTATGCCAGTAACATCATATTATATGCTACTATGACAGTGACATCATATTATACCATGACAGTAACATCATAGTATATACTACTATGTCAGTAACATCGTATTATATACTACTATGACAGTGACATCAGAGTATATACTACTATGACAGCAACATCATATTATATGCTACTATGACAGTGACATCATAGTATACCATGAAAGTAACATCATAGTATATACTACTATGACAGTAACATCATATTATATACTACTATGACAGTGACATCGTAGTATATACTATTATGACAGTAACATCATATTATATGCTATTATGACAGTGACATCATAGTATACCATGACAGTAACATCATAGTATATACTACTATGACAGTAACATCATATTATATACTACTATGACAGTGGCATCATAGTATATACTATTATAACAGTGACATATATAGTATATACTACTATGACAGTAGCATCATATTATATGACAGTAACATCATAGATATACTACCATGACAGTAACATCATAATATATACTACTATGACAGTGACATAATAGTATACCATGACTGTAACATCATAGTATATACTACTATGACAGTGACATCATAGTATATACTACTATGACAGTGACATCCTATTATATAATACTATGACAGTGACAATATAGTATACCATGACTGTAACATCATAGTATATACTACTATGACAGTGACATCATAGTATATACTACTATGACAGTGATATCCTATAATATACTACTATGCCAGTGACAATATATTATATACTACTATGCCAGTGACATCATAGTATATACTACTATGACAGTAACATCATATTATATACTACTATGACAGTGACATAATAGTATATACTACTATGTACTACCATGACTGTAACATCATAGTATATGCTACTATGACAGTAACATCATATTATATACTACTATGACAGTGACATCAGAGTATATACTACTATGACAGTGACATCATAGTATATACTATAATAACAGTGACATCATAGTATATACTACCATGACAGTAACATCATAGTATACACTACTATGACATTAACATAATATTATATACTACTATGACAGTAACGTCATAGTATACACTACTATGTACTACCATGACAGTAACATCATAGTATATACTAATATGACATTAACATATTATTATATACTACAATGACAGTAATATCATAGTATATACTACTATGTACTACCATGACAGTAACATCATAGTATACACTACTATGACATTAACATAATATTATATACTACTATGACAGTAACATCATAGTATATACTACTATGACAGTAACATACAATTATTCGAAGTGAAATTTCTTCCTTCACAATTTGATTGATTAATGTATATGTATATCCGACCCCACCCCACAGAAAAATTAATAACATTAATAAAACTTGTTCTGTATGGGTAAAGAATTACAACTCCTGTTTTTTAATGGTGGTTCCACTCCCATCGGAGCACAGCCTAGTTAACATTCTGCTAAGGGCTTCTTCTTATTAATACAAATTAGGGTATTTTCCTATATTCCCATTGGTGGATTTAATACAAATTAGGATATTTTCCTTTATTGCCATTGGTGGATTTAATACAAATTAGGGTATTTTCCTTTATTCCCATTGGTGGATTTACCTGTGGATTTTATTACGATGAGCTTGACCATGGTTTGAACTTCCAAATATGAATGTATGAAAAAGGCTGTATAGGAGTAAAAGACCGCGGGTCATATGGATTGTCATGATTCTTCCGATAATAACATGTTTAGTCAAATATAAGATTTAATCGAGTTACGGTATGTGCAAATAAATATCCCATCAGGAAGGCTAAAGAATGTTACTCGCTAAACTGTATTCAGTTTTTGCTTCGATAAATAACATCAAAATAGTAAATATATACTACTGATCACAGCTTTACAAGATGTTCTATGACATGAATTAGCTAGAAATTGTCTGACCAAACACTTTGATAGGAAATGCCATGTCTTGATGCTGAAAAATCCCAGGCTATCAGGTTTTAAATGATATTTATGGAAGCAAACCAAAGTAATTAACAAACAATTACGGTCAAAAAATATTCTCCATTGAAAGCGCGCCTGGATGGGTCAATATGCCATCGTTTTGTTACCTTGGCCCTAAGGGATATTGTTTTCTATAGTCAACATCATTACATGATAGTCTACTATAAAATCTCGTGTACAAAGGTAATTGTACACGTTTGCATTATTTAAAGAGAGATTATAATTCAAAGGAATAGACGTAGTGACTTCTTTAGCTTACTAGATGTGGTTATCGGGTACGATCGAAATATCACTCCGTATATCCATCCATCAGTGGGGTCATGTCTTAAAGTGTGATTTAATGAATGCTAGGCAATACAAGCGATAATATGTTGTAAATTTATATTGGCTTTTAAATAATCATATATATTTTTGAATGATGTAAATGTTCCTGGAAACTACTTTTAATAATAACTTATGCTATAATTTTAAAAAAGCATGTTAAACTTAAAATGCTCTCCCAATTCAATAATGCAAATGTAGAGCTGTAACGATGTATATGCATTTTACCCACTTTTCTAGATTTCTGCGACCACACAACAATTCTATTTATATTATTGTAATATTTATTATATAGCTGCCATGTTATATTGACTTTATTCAACAAACTTTAACTTCAACTATTTGACGGTGTGTTATTACAATAGTAAATAAGCTACTAAAGCAATATATAGCTTGTACTATTCTAAAGCAAGTATAGTTTGTACTATTGTAAAGCAATATATAGCTTGTACTATTCTAAAGCAGCATATAGTTTATACTATTGTAAAACAAGTATAGTTTGTACTATTGTAAAGCAAGTATAGTTTGTACTATTCTAAAGCAAGTATAGTTTGTACTATTGTAAAGCAGCATATAGTTTATACTATTGTAAAGTAGTATATAGATTGTACTACTGTAAACCAGTTTATAGCTCGTACTATTGTAAAGTAGTATATAGATTGTACTATTGTAAAGTAGTATATAGTTTGTACTATTGTAAAGTAGTATATAGATTGAACTACTGTACACCAGTTTATAGCTCGTACAACTGTAAACCAGTTAATAGCTCTAACAAATACATTGCTAGACATATGCATAAGCCAACACCAATTAAACTTTATAGCTCTAACAAATACATTGCTAGACATATGCATAAGCCAATACCAATTAAAGTTTATAGCTCTAACAAATACATTGCTAGACATATGCATAAGCCAACACCAATTAAACTTTATAGCTCTAACAAATACATTGCTAGACATATGCATAAGCCAACACCAATTAAAGTTTATAGCTCTAACAAATACATTGCTAGACATATGCATAAGCCAACACCAATTAAACTTTGCCGTTCATTTACACACAGACCTTCTCAACATGATTTAAGGTATGTTTGCTCCAATAATGTGAAAAAATAATCTCTGTAACACGTTTAAAGTGTCCTAATTCAATGTGGTCACCTCAATTTTGTAAACTTCTCAGGACAAATTTTTATGAAAAAAATAGCTATCTTTCCCTGATATAAAAACATTGATCAAGAAAGTAAATATCAAAACTATTTATTAGTCACAATGGATACAAACTATTTATTAGTCACAATGAATAAAAACTATTTATTAGTCACAATGAATAAAAACTATTCATTAGTCACAGTGGATAAAAACTGTATGCATGGAACAGGATATCAAAATTGCTTACATATACATATATATATTTGGATATTTTCAGATTTGTAAAGAAAATAACATTCATTCAAATCCGGTTGTATTCTAATTAAGAATGATGAAAAATGTGTGTGTGTGTGTGTGTGTGTGTGTGTGTGTGTGTGTGTGTGTGTGTGTGTGTGTGTTATTCAGGCCCTGTCTTTAATAATATCATGTCACGTAGGCAGAGTATTCATTTTATAATTAAAGTAAAAGTAAAAACTAAAAGTGAAGCAGAAGTATTAATGTTTTTGCTGCGGTAAAATACAACCAAGGTAAAGTTTTAAATGAATTTTGACAAGATTAATTTTATTAACGTCATCTATGGACTTCTGACAATTAAAAATATCAAGTACAATTGTATATGAAGGAAATGACGTACTGTTTGCATGTTTGATGCTGAACCATATTAGAAATACTTTATCCTAGATGTCAGACTCAGGTATTAGAAATACTTTATCCTAGATGTCAGACACAGGTATTAGAAATACTTTATCCTAGATGTCAGACTCAGGTATTAGAAATACTTTATTCTAGATGTCAGACTCAGGTATTAGAAATACTTTATCCTATATGTCAGACTCAAGTATTAGAAATACTTTATCCTAGATGTCAGACTCAGGTATTAGAAATACTTTATCCTAGATGTCAGACTCAGGTATTAGAAATACTTTATTCTAGATGTCAGACTCAGGTATTAGAAATACTTTATCCTAGATGTCAGGCTCAGGTATTAGAAATACTTTATCCTAGATGTCAGACTCAGGTATTACCTTCTTTTTATAACTGCTTTTGATGCATTGGTAAATCGAAGTCACGCATAATTTATTATGTATTATTCATTATCGAAGAAGAGAAAATATAGTGTAGATGATAAATTACAAAACGTTATGCACATATGATGGATGAATCATCAGTAAATCAAACAAATATATACTGTTTGTATGTATCACCCTCGAACTCAAATACTCTGAAGTCTTCCCATAAATAATATCGTATTTGTACCGGAAGTCTTCTGCAAGCTCATTAATAAAAAGAAGATTGTGACGGCTCATTGATTCATGAACACAACTTTGATGAACATAGTATAATCTGTGCTCGTTAAGGTATAAATGATGTTGTACTATAGTGATAGATGGGTACTAAGTGCACCCATAGTTTTGAATTAGAAAGAAGCTATTTCATGAGGATCATTACTTGTAAATGAATGACGGAAAACCAATATACCTTCTCCCCTGTATACAGCCAGTGCGCTGACAAGTTTGTCCGAGTATCAGTTACCACGGTTTGCACCCAGGATACCGACGGGTTACGAAGTATAAAGAAATAATTTTGCCGAGTTATATGGCTAATGTTTATGAATTAGAATCAATATCATAAACTTATCACTGCCGGGCCCTGTTTTACTCTCTGCGTGGTGCTAACAGACTTTGGTCTATAATGTGTGCTCGTGCTTGAATTCAATACTTACATTCCTTGGAGACGTTATTGCGTAATTACATGAGCTTAGTTCGTCAAGCAATACAATTCTCCTACTAAATCGAACCATAACTTAACGTCATCAAAGGGCACGCAGCAATTTTAAAATCGTTTAAAAGGAATATAGTAGATATTAAAAATCTCATCGGTTGCTTTTAGCAAGATTAAAGAAGCATCCCTTACTCTAAGATTGACTTCTCACATCACACGGCCTCGTGTCGGAAGCAATTTTGTAGAAACATTCTGAAGAATGTTATTTCATTATTATGTTGTTTATATATAATATCCTAGCCATTGGATAATATAAAAGTAAAGGTCAAATCATTCAATATGATCTTAAGAACAGTGTGCGTTCAAAAGGTGGCTTCCACATAGTGAAATTCTCTCTCTCTCTCTCTCTTGTATTCGAAAAAAAAAAAACAAATTACAGCTGCCTCAACATAAGTATTTCTGTAATGACATTAATTTAAAAATGAATTTATAATTTAAAATCGAAACTAATCGTGGGCCAACTATTTACACGCTGAAATGTTAAATATGATTTGAAAATATAAAGATCTAATAGCTTGAGGCAATTTATGTCGATATGTTGACACTGAGTTAAATGCGCAATCAAGTGTCCATTGGATGTAGAGTGTGCCTGTTCAAAAGGCCATTGAATGTAGAGTGCGCCTAATCAAGAGGACATTGGATGTAGAGTGTACCTAATCAAGAGGACATTGGATGTAGAGTGTACCTAATCAAGAGGACATTGGATGTAGAGTGTACCTGATCAAGAGGACATTGGATGTAGAGTGTACCTAATCAAGTGGACATTGGATGTAGAGTGTACCTAATCAAGAGGACATTGGATGTAGAGTGTACCTGATCAAGAGGACATTGGATGTATAGTGTACCTAATCAAAAGGACATTGGATGTAGATTGTACCTAATCAAGAGGACATTGGATGTAGAGTGCGCCTAATCAAGAGGACATTGGATGTAGAGTGTACCTAATCAAGTGGACATTGGATGTAGAGTGTACCTAATCAAGAGGACATTGGATGTAGAGTGTACCTAATCAAGTGGACATTGGATGTATAGTGTGCCTAATCAAGAGGACATTGGATGTAGAGTGCGCCTGCTCAAAAGGACATTGGATGTAAAGTGCGCCTAATCAAGAGGTTACTGGATCCAGAGTGTGCCTAATGAAAAGGACATTCGATCTAGGGGATGTCTAACAAAGAGGCTATTGGATCTAGGGTGTGCTTAATCAAGAAGCCATTGGATATAGAATGTGCCGAATCAAGAGGTTATTGGCTCTGCAGTGTGCCTAATAAAGAGGACATTGGATCTACAGTGTGCATAACCAAGAGACCATTGGATCTAGAGTGTGCCTAATCATGAAGTAATCGGCTATAGAGTGTGCAACAATCAAGAGGCCATTGGCTATAGAGTGTGCCTAATCAAGAAGCCATTGGAACCACAGTGTGCCTAATCAAGAGCCATTGGATCTAGAATGTGCCTAATCAAGAAGACATTGGATCTAGAGTATGTCTAATCAAGAGGTCGTTTGATCTTGTGTGTGCCTAATCACGAAGTTTTTAGATCTAGAGTGTGCCTAATCAAGAAGCCATTGGATCCAGAGTGTGTCTAATCAAGAAACTATTGAATCTAAAGTGTGCCTAATCAATAAACTATTGAATCTAGAGTGTGCCTAATCAAGAGACCTTTGAATGTAGGAGATGCCTAATCTAGAGGCAATTGGATACAGAGTGTGCCTAATCAAGAGGACGTTGGATCCAGAGTGACTAAAAGTAATAAGTATGAGTACAACCTAATTTTTTTTTTTTTTGGTTGGTTGTTTTAAATTATGTTCGTTTTTAGAATTGGTTTTCTTGTCTTCTCAATTTTTTTAAATTCTCACATTGACAGGTAGTTTGATTTATTTGTTGTTGTTTCTTTACAATTAATCATACTCAGTTTTGACAGATGAAGACAACTGTTTTGTACTGTAATCACACTAAGCCTTCATGGAATACTAATTATTGCTCTCAATAGTCTGAAGAGTTTCTGAAGTGCAACCAAACTGCGCACGACAGGGAAGACGACTCTCGTAGTACTTGAGGACGGAACACTGTAAAAGACTAATACAATATCGAAGCTCTTAAGGTCCTTGGGATAACTTGGGCGATATTTGTCCAGCCTCTTAGTATTCATTGCTTGTCCGCCATTTTCGCGCTGTACCCTTTCACTGACTTACAGTAATTGGATTGGAGCTTTGAAGTTTTATGAGTGTTGGGGTCATTGTTGTAAAAAAATCTGGCGCCGAGAAGATAGAATAATAAAAAGCATGCTTCATCGGGTTTCTTGTCACCCATATACCCAGACACTATTTTATTTTGCGATGTTATTACCAAATTAAATACCATTCGCCTTTTCATTGAGAGTCATTTAAGGCTTTGCTCGCGTTATTCTGAGTGGAGATTTTCTAAATGTGCACAAAGTTTGGCCACAATGACTCAATGACATGCAAAGTTTTAACTCCATAAACTGTATATTCAGAATGTTTACCATGGAGACACGCACTGGTGACTAGTCACAGTACCAACATGCGAGACCGCAACCTTATTGGCTACAATGGTCTCCTGGTGACCGCACTCACTGGGGTACCAACATACACCCCACGAAACCTCCGCATCGCTGCAGGAGAATTCTACCTGGTATCTAGAACAATACATATCACAGTCTGACTGGTATCTTTGTTAAGTATGTATAAGTGCAATTCATCAGGATGTAATTCTATCCGAGACATTATCCAATCTCATCATATAAATAATGAGATCAAATAAACCCCGTAGGTAAAACACGTACATTATTTAGAAAGAAAAATACATTGTGGTTTTTGTTTCTTATGTTTGCAATATTTGCCATTTTAAAAGCTACAAAATGTCAATACAGAAATCGATTACATTTCCGGTGCAAACGGAAACAAAATCTGAACACCAGGGTGTATTTTTCTTGACACGTTGGGAGCCTTTTTTTACAATAATAAATCATTTCATTTTGCGAAATATTTAAGTATCTTTTATTATATTTGTTTGAACTATCTTATTTAGAATTTAAATCACGCTAAAATCGTCTTACAATGGAATTACTAACAATATATATTAACAAAGGTGGATGAAAATAACAATACACTAGTTTTTTATATTTAATTGTGAACATTATGGAAATATAACTAAAATGGGAAATCAACCAGTTCTTTTTTTTGTTATTTAGTCAATACAATGTCGCATGATGAGTGTAATTATATTGTTGTAAAATATTTTCTCAGGGTGTAGTTTACATAAATAGTATACGTCAAACAAAACTGGTAAATACAAAGTACATAAAAATACAGATAAACTAACATATTAACAAACAACTGACGTATCCTTCAATAAAATTAGGACAATAAGTGAAAAATTCAATTCAAATTAAGTCAAGATTATAAATATTTTCTCGAAATTTCAGTATCCGTTCTCTATTCTAGCTTAGTTTTGTTTTCTTTCAAAATACCCACTGCCCAATCCATTGAAAGATTCGTTCAATGAAATAATGTATATATAATTTAGTTGTGACGCGATAAAACGTCCCTTTCGAAAATTTGACGTCACTGAAGAAAAAACGTCATAAAATTAGCAACAACATTTCATCGTTGCATACATGAATTAAAACTCTGGATATCGAAAGATATGTATGGTATATTCATGAAATAAATTGTATTATATTAAAACAAATTGCAGTATATGGTATCTTCATGAAATAAATTGCATTATATTAAAACAAATGGCTGCTTCATCCAAGATATACAAAAGGTAGAAACGTAATTTTTTACCCAATGGGACATTTTCTCGCGTCCTAGCAACACGCATATATGTGTGTGTGTGTGTGTGTGTGTGTGTGTGTGTTTGGTGTATATTTGTAACGTGCAATAATAACTTGAATATACTTATGCTTCTGTTAGAGGGATCCGGAATGACAATGAATGTATAATAGAGTAAACTACAATTGCTACGCATGATTGCCTATCTTCAAGACAATGTTACATCCTTATTGGGCATGAGCGCTTAGTCGAGAGGGTGTGGGACATTTTGTGTGTATGCAAGGCGACGGATGGCGTAGCTCGCAGAGCCGCCAGGGTTGATTCCAAGGGACAGACGAATTATAACTCTCACACGGCCGTTCATGCGGTATGTAATCTATTTTCATGCTTCATGACATCATGAATCCTGTAAAATATGAAGTTCAACTCTTAAAACAATGTACATGAGTATGCAATGGCTGCAACTGTATTATTTCCGGGGTGTTTTTCAGATCACGGGAGAAAAGGCCTGAGGGTGTTCACATGGGGTAGTTGGTTCCCATGGGGTTGTCGGTTCGCAGAATAACTGGCAAATTAATACAGAATAATTTATTTATCCAGGGGACACTCTGTTTGTTCCGTGTGATCGATATCCCATTGCTGTTTTATGGTACCCAGTCCCTCCTTTGAAAATCACACATAATTGAACAGGTTTCAAAAATCCAGTTAACCGCAACTTAAAATTTGTTGTGTCCACATATACTCAAGAACAGTATTCACTTCAACTGTTTTTTGCGCCGCGACGTAAGTTTACGTTCTATAAAGCTTTGACTTTTCTGAGAAGCTGGAGGTTGTCGTCCTAACTTTGTCAATGACACGTTTCTATCAGATTACAATTTTATAAAGTTATCGCCAAGAAACAAGAGACATTCGACCGGCAGTCAATTTTGTATGCAAAATAATATGCAATTTCACCGCCACCTCCCGCCTTAAAAAACTGACCACTCTGCAGTGTATGAGACGTACTTTATAGTCAACTAAAATTATCTTAATATTCTACTCGATTTTGAATTTTCCCAATGCCTCATATTAACACAGTGAGTATTATCTAAGTACTGTTATGTTACACGTAAGGTCCTGTTATCAGTAATAACATTTTGTTGACAATTGACTTATTTCCGGTTTCTTTCGCGTTACAATTCGTTCGGTTGTAGTTACGTTTTGTTTCCAGTGACTTTCATTTCATAGTTACTCTTTTCCTTTCGTTTTCAGTGATTAGGTATGTTCTTCTTTAGCCTTACCCTTTTCCGAGTTCCCCCACCTCCACCATATTACTTATTTATCTAGGTGAGAAAATAGAAAGTACATTCAGAAAAGGATTACATGCAAGTGTCCTAAACATTTCTAAAATGCAGTTATATTGTCGACATTATTTTAATGTGTTACGTCCCCACCCCCACCCCCCACCCCCCAAAAAAGGAAAAAAAAACAAAAAAAAAAAAAACATACACACACAAAAAGAAGTATACATGTGTTCAAACTGCTCCTCAGTAAAGTAGCTTATCTGGACAACTCTTCCAATAAAGTTTCGTGGTGAATCATTTATGATTTTAAAACAACCTCTAATATTTGGGCCGACACTTCTCTGAGAGGGTGCAGTCTGCACTGAGCTAAATTCTTGACCGCTTCGCATTTGGCTATGAACTTGAATTGTCGAGAAAAGTAAATGGAAAAAAGTAATTAAAAAAACTAAATAACTTACTCACCTCTTCTTGTTCATGTAAGAACATTTAACAACAATTTTTTTATTGTAAATTGCATTCTGAGCTGGAGCGGAAGAGCACTGTGTGAGCTTTCCAAAATTAACCTGTTATTAATGAATCTACAGAAAATAGTGACCACTTGGTTTTCACACATACGAAATAAATTATTCACACACACACACACACACACTCACACACACACACACACACACACACACACACACACACACACACACACGATGAATTTTTAATATATTGCGTCACTCCTTACCGTTCCTTCTGAAGCGTGCGAATCGCATCATACATTCAGATTCATACTGTTGCTTGTCAAGCGTGCGAATGTGCGAATCGCATCATACATTTAGATTCATACTGTTGCTTGTCAAGTGTGCGAATCGCATCATACATTCAGATTCATACTGTTGCTTGTCAAGCGTGCGAATCGCATCATACATTCAGATTCATACTGTTGCTTGTCAAGCGTGCGAATCGCATCATACATTCAGATTCATACTGTTCCTTGTCAAACGTGCATGTCGCATCATACATTCAGATTCATACTGTTGCTTGTCAAGCGTGCATGTCGCATCATACATTCAGATTCATACTGTTCCTTGTCAAGCGTGCGAATCGCATCATACATTCAGATTCATACTGTTCCTTGTCAAGCGTGCATGTCGCACCATACATTCAGGTTCAGTAGTGGCAGTAGTATCTTTAAGGTAGTGTATGCCTTCTTTCATATGCTAAATCATATTTGATGGTAGGTAGCGGATTACTGAATGACCCACCACCACCACCACCACCACCACCACTCGCCTCCCTCCCTCCACCATGAAGACTTTGAGTTCATTTTTCAAGAATTTGTAAACGATTATAGTAGTGATTACCTTTCAAAAGTTTCACTGTTCTTCACGCATTTGTCTGCTAAAATAATTACACATTTTTGCCAAGCGTTTGTAACAAGCATTGGATTATTTAAGAGCGCAGTATTCGCTTACAAAAAATCAAAAACAACTGGAAGGTATTAGTTCGCAACACCAGAAAGTAACTACTTTAACTACGTATTTTCCAGGTTTCTATATTTAGCTCGATAGTCATATAACGGTACATTTACATCTTTTTAAGCAAAGCCTCAAAAATATGAGATCAAAACATTCATAAAGTTTAACGGTTAACGGTCCTATTTTGCGGGAAAGTTTCCGTAGACTGTTGGTTTCAAGATCTCCAGAATGACATATTAATGTAAACATGTAAACCATCTAGATTCACTGATGATATACTGACTCATGTATTCATACGCCCTTCTCGTGTGCTTTGATAATATTTGTAAACAATGATTAAATTATAGTTCTGTTATTTATCTCTTGAGTTGCGTTATTATTTTTCTACTTTTAATCATAAAAATTGAACTTCATATTTTACAAGATTCGTAAGTCAAGAAGCTTAAGAATCGATTATACACTATGCATAAACGGCATTTGCTTCGCAGTGTGCGATCAATTATACACTATGCATAAACGGCATTTGCTTCGCAGTGTGTTATCGATTATACACTATGCATAAAAGGCATTTGTATCCCAACAGCCGGCCGTTCGTGCAGTGTGTGATCGATTTTCAAGCTGCCTGATTTCAGGAATGCTCTAACATATGAAGTTCAGTCCTTAAATTTATTTTTATTTTGAATTTAAGGTTCCTAGGTTTTATATCAAGAATTATGCAATGCGCTCTGTGTGTTTGTGTTGTACTTTCTTTCCTCCTATTATGCATTCTTCATGTGTGCATCCATATTCGTTATTTTATAGCTGGTCACTATGTATTTCACTGTGACTTAGTCATGTTTGTGTATGCGTCACCAGAACATTACAACAGGAAAGGATTTTCCGCATTATTTGCATTCTAAGCAGGATTAAGACAGTGTGTACAATCTTTGCAAGCTAAATCATATTTAACGGTGAATGTCAGATTATATCCGATCTAGACGATATATCCATTTCATCTTATTTTCAATAGTTTCAAAAAAATAAGATGCCTGCTACATTTCTTAAGTAATATAATATTTGATGGTGGATTATGTCTGATGGTGGATTATGTCTGATGGTGGATTATGTCTGATCCATCCGATTTATTCATAGTATGTCTAGACTCAAGAAATATTCCTGCATTCATTTTTAGTTAAGATGATATTTGATGGTGGATATCAGATTACGTCTGATTTACCAGTTTTATCCACAGTTTCATCATGTTTTTTACAGCATCTCAAGACCAATGACTGCCATGTTTCATGGTTACCTGACATTTGACTGTAGATGCCAGATTAATGTCTGATCTACCTAAGTATACATAATTTCCCTTTATACTCTCTATGCATGTATACATTTTGCATTTGAAGTTCTTCGTCTCATATTAATTGGTAGGCAAGTTTCATCTCATATTAATTGGCAGACAAGTTTCGTCTCATATTAACTGGTATGTAAGTTTCATTTCATATTAATTGGTATGCAATTTAATATATGTACGCTTTTCTACTTGCAATACGAGGGGTATTTCACAAGTTCTGAATATTTTGTTATAGCTTTTCTGTTTCTTTGAACCTGTCCATAAATTGAATGTCGATCGATAGACAAAATTACGTGGTAAAAATGATATGCAGCTGCACGTTCAGCACTCCGGACACCTGCATATATATGCATGTGGCGTAACGTAGGTAAATGACAGTGGTGTACAAATGTCGGAGAATGAGAACAATTCTGCTACTGTGCAAAGAAAATACCGTGAAATACGGGCGCTCTTAGGGTACTCTCTGACTGATACCAAGACCGACATGTAATTCTCTGTCATATCCTACAATTCTGAGGTGGTTTCATTGTTTTAAAGATGGTCGCGAATGCATGGAAGATGACCCATGTTCTGGAAGACCGTTGTCTGCGACGGGAAGTGGCAGCTGTGAATGGGGCAATTGATGAAGATGACGATACACAGTGGAAGATATTTTTATTATTACGGGGAGAGTTATATTTATGTATGATATATAGTGGCAGTCAGATAAGTGAAGGACATTTGGCCTGAATGTAACACAAGCTGCCAGCAATAATATTGGTCGGTGGTCCATACTTATCGGTAGGATTGCTAGGATTGAGTGGCATACGGAGATACGTTTATTGATCTATAAAACCGCCACGAGATAGTGATTACATAAAAACTGTCAGAGAGCTTAGTGTATCTACCAACACTTAAGCGTAGCGAGAAACCATATAAAATTGTTGCATGACTCACATAGATTTCCCTACTGACACATAATAAGAACGGTTTTATGTTCGATCATGCTAATAAATAGAGACTAAATTTTGTCTTTAATGTGCCACAAATATTTCCATCAGACAGTCGTGCTCCAAGGTATTAACATAAATACGATAAAATCGTACTGTTTATTAAGTCCTTGATTAAAATGATAATTCGACTAAGCTGTCATAGAGTTAGCGAACAGATATATAACAATCATCATTAAAGTCTCTAGATTCCTCCACAACTAAATAATATTTTCCAACGGATATTCAAGTCTTTCATTTTTTTTTTTTTTTTTTTTGAGTCTATTTGGAGAAAATTAAACTTCATAAGGCAAGGTCGTGAAGATGATTTGTGTGAAACTATGCATCTGTATGTTGGCTTTTACGTGATATGATAGGTTATATATATATATATATATATATATATATATATATATATATATATCACTAAGGTCTACAACCCAAGTATTTCTTACGAAAAGTAATTCTCCTCCCAATCTTTACCTTTCGATGCAGTTTTTAATTTAGAACATTAAGTTAAACTTAAATTGCATTCCTGTGCCTAAAGTGGAAAATGCTTTGTCTATGCTTCCAACTAGCTTGCAGTTTTGGACGTTCAGCCATCTTATTTGCAGACAATAGTTTCTTTCGACAGTCCTTGAGACCACCACATGCGAACAAAGCTTGAATTAGAAACCTGTCAACGTATTGTGACCTCAAATGTAGTCTTTTCACCGGTTAATTGGTTTTCTGTTGGTTGTATTCCCAAGCTACAACCTTTATAGATGTTTCGGGTTTCATATGAAAGCCTTTATTACAGGTTTAAATGATTTATGTCAATGACCAGTAGTAATAAAGGGCCATATGGCAGTTGTCTCGGTAAAAAATCCCAAGAGAAGACTAAACTTGGGCCCATAAATTGAGGCAAATTTGTCATCCCTGCCCCTATTCATCCAATATGAACTCGGATACCATACAAACTGTTATTATGACTTGACACTAAGAAGCAGCAATGCGCTGTTTGCTGACTGTGGCCTCTATATTAGCCATTAAATGCGGATCGTTGATGTCTTTACTATCTGGATTAATGACAGTAGTATCAGTCTAGTAGACATTTTTGTCATTTTTCGAAGAGATATTATGAAACTTAGAATTGAGGTACCACAGTGCGAAGCCATAACTACAAATGGCACAGATTTCGACGCCTGGGGGTCATGCGGTCATGTCACTTTGTATATAGATAGTTGATTGGTATGTGCACATGGAATCGATGTGAATTTCGGTTCATGAATGGTATATGATGTTCATTAGGACATATAAGTTGTCAAGTTGATGGGTTCAAGTTTCAAGGAAAGTTTATATAGCTTAAAAACAAATTAAAGAAAAGAAATATTTTTACATGTATGCCTTCAATGAAGTTTCTACATGTATGCCTTCAGTGAAGTTTCAACATTTATGCCTTCAGTGAAGTTTCTACATGTACTCCTTCAGTGAAGTTTCTACATGTACTCCTTCAGTGAAGTTTCTACATGTATGCCTTCAGTGAAGTTTCTATATGTATGCCTTCAGTGAAGTTTCTACGTGCATGCCTTCAGTGAAGTTTCTACATGTATGCCTTCAGTGAAGTTTCTACATGTATACCTTCAGTGAAGTTTCTACATGTATGCCTTCAGTGAAAGTGTCTGACAGACTCTACAATCACCATGTTCTAAAATCGCGTTTGTTACGTCTGCGGCATTTTCGAGTAATTCTTCTCACAGTTGAAGTTAATACATTTTTTAACAAAAATGTTCTATCATGGAATTAAATTGCACAAACAAATATGAAAGGTAAAATATGTCTTGCATTGGATATACATTTATTATAAATATGAAAGGTAATATATGTCTTGCAGGGGATATAAGTTTATTATATATATGGAAAGGGGATATATGTCTTGCGGGTGATGTAAGTTTATTATAAATATGAAAGGTAATATATGTCTTGCAGGGGATATTAGTTTATTATAAATATGAAAGGTAATATATGTCTTGCAGGGGATATACATTTTTATAAATATGAAAGGTAATATATGTCTTGCAGGGGATATAAGTTTATTATAAATTTGGAAAGGTAATATATGTCTTGCATGGGATATACATTTATTATAAATATGAAAGGTATTATATGTCTTGCAGGGGATAGTTGATTATAAATATGAAAAATAATTTATGTCTTGCAGGGGATATAAGTTTGTTATATTTCGGATCTTTATATCATGTTTTATTATTATAATTCATATTCTATCTTTGCGATAGGTAGAATGCAAAATACAGATATAAAATGACGAATAGAGGTAAAACCTGTTCAAAATCAGATTTTTGTATAAAAAGAAAGTAAAGTGGTTCAAGGACAACTTTTCAAGTTTAGCTATTTTTTAAAATATATGTACGAAAATATATTACACCTGAATTACATGTTAAGGTACTTTGTCATAGAGAAACCTAACGGTAGGAGGAAGATAGAAACCAAAACCAAACCGATACGACCCTGGATTCTCATAAAGGAGTATTTTACCATTTTATGACATATCTGAACTTGACGCGTGAATCTTTATAGCTAATTTAATACTGTTTGAAATGTAATATGTTTTTCCCCGGGTGGTAAGTACGGATTAAAAGATCTTCCCAGTTTCATCGTTATGCCAGAGATCAATGTTTGAGATCCTATTAAAAACTGGTGTTTATTTCATGCGAACAACTGCGTCGCTTACATGACAGGAAAGGAAAGTGTCTTCATCCAAATCAGTACTGTATTCCTACTTGATATTGTACTTCTTGTATAAATATATAAACATTTAATCTTGTCGTAATAGTGTTGTGTAAGTGCTTTCCCTTAGAATATATTTGTAACGAGTGGAATAATTACAAAAATGATATTATATTATGACTAAACCATTAGTGAGTTTTTGGTCTAAATATTACATTATGACTAAACCATTAGTGAGTCTCAGTTGTAAGTATTACATTATGACTAAACCATGAGTGAGTCTCAGTTCAAAGTATTACATTATGACTAAACGATTAGTGAATCTCAGTTCTAAGTATTACATTAGGACTAAACGATTAGTGAATCTCAGTTGTAAGATCACGAGAAACGTTTCTAAATCGGCGTAATCAGAAATAATCTAGTAGATGATCTTAATCTTAATACACGATGATTTATATTAAGATGTGTTTTTATGACTGAATGTATAAATGTGTTTTCATGACTGAATGTATAAATGTTTCTTTCACACTGACTTAGAATAGTTCTAGGTGCAAATTAAAAGCCGTTTGATCGTGTTGACCCTCCTCGCTCCGTAGAGTCTAGCCGAGGGGGAAGACTAAGATGAAATGCTTCTGGATCATTATCCAGTTCATCAGAAGTTCAGATCTAAATTTAGTGGTTTTGTTTGCTCTGCTTTTCATTGTAAAATTTTCTTGAAAATTGTTGATTTTTACCATGGATTAACTGGGTAGAATTATTCTACATTTTGATATGAATTTCATTGTGGCTGCCGCAGCAATGTGACGCAAGTTCACATACCAAGTCAGTGTTTGATATGGTCACGACGTATGCTTTGATTGACCTTGAAACAGAACCATTGACCCCGGAGATGTTTGATCATCCGTAAATTTAAATTCTGCTGGGAAATTGCCGTCAAGTCTTGGTGTGAGTTATGGTCTATACTAGCACTGTCACCCAATGGAAGCCTAGTGCAATTGAGATCTTGTTGTGAGTGTAACTTGGAAAAATGTATCCATCAAACTACAAGAAAATTAATGCTGGTTTGACCTCAGAGTGAGGTGTCACTCTCATTGAAGCGTATATCTGATTACCTACTATGGCCTCCTAACTAAAGCCTAAATACCACGTTTTCACGAATGGACATTTCAATCGTGCACATTCATTTATTCAACCTGGACAATTGTATCTAAAGTTAGGAGTTTATTGCATGTATTTGCACAGACATTTGGACAACATGGACCATTTTATCTAAAGTTAGGAGTTTAGTGCATGTATTTGCATAGACATTTGGACAACATGGACCATTTTATCTAAAGTTAGGAGTTTAGTGCATGTATTTGCATAGACATTTGGACAAAAGGGAGAGTGTCAAATAATCTGCTTAATTTATAGATTTAAAGTTTGTAAACACGGGCAAAAATAATATTTTCGACCAACAAATGGAATCAGTGATGATATGTTTGAAGAATTAAGAACCAAAACAGCACATTATTTAACTTTTTTCCATCGACAGATTTTTGTAAAGATTCTATAACAACATACGTGACAAGTAATTATACCTCTCATAACGAGAGTGCAGAAAATGCCGATGTAGGAATGCACAACCCCACATCAGATTACAGTGATCGCGCCAGTAATGGCTGGTTAGTTCATACATAAGATATAATCAGATTATGGAACGGGCAAACACATTCCTTGATTTTTAACCAAACTCTTATCATGTTCATCTTTGATGCACAGGATGAAGGCAAGATAAGGTTAATGCAAAATATCATTTAGCAGACAGAAAGTAATAACAAGAGAGTATATTATCCAATAATGGGAGGAAGCTAGTTCGCAGTGCCCTCCATTTCAGTTTGCATCAAACCGAGATACTGCGAGACTGGTTTTCGAATATAATCTGATTAAAACGCCAATAATTGTCCGAGACATTATTTGTATGTCAGTCAACTCTCACTATAGACTTGTTCAGTTGGTGTTAATGTACGAATTATTGATAGGAAGTGGATAGAGTTTAATTTATTGGGAACACTAGAATAAATACAAATTTGGTAAGGCTAACTGTGATTGGTTTATTTCATAAGAGTTTTAGCTGTTGTTATTCTTAGACGAAAGCAGAGTCTCTTACCTATCTCTAAATCATATGATATTTTAGGAAAATATTTTTTTCTTTTGGTATTTTTTCTGAATTATGTTTGCATTATATCAAGGTTAGAATGTTTCCTTGATAATTCTAGTATTTCACCCTGGTCTAAGTCTTGTGGAGTTATCTCTCTTAAGTGCTGTATAGTACCATGTTTTTGAGGTCTCATTTAGTTGATCAGTGATGGATCTCTTGCATGATGTACCTGCCGAAGTAGGGCAGAAAGTATATTAATTTAACAAAACGCCAACATTAAGGTCTAAAGGAAAACAATTAGTACTGTGATACCGTGAGACAAGTACATGAGAAAATGACCCAGCTGTTTTTGGATACCAAATAGGTCATGGTAAGCAGACCAAGGGTAAGTAATTGTTGTTTGTAATTCACAACTAAAAATAAATAAATAAATAATATATATATATATATATATATATATATATATATATATATATATATATATATATATATATATATATATATATATATATATAAACAAACAAAGCATCAACAATAATAACTATATACCGATTAAACTTCTGGATTCGATAGTTCTCTACGTAAATCATTAAACATAACTGCATACATTTGAACAGTTTTGCTCAACGATATTTTCTACATACCCAATACAACATACAAATACAACAACAAAACCTCCCTATCTATATCGGCTTTTCTCCAAACCAGCCACACTTAGATTCGTCGGTTTGTGCGACCGCATGATAACAAGTATGTATCAGTTGACACAGGATGGCGAGATAACAAAAAGTAGAAAAAACTTACTAGCTTTCCCATGTATTACAATGTGCAGATCCCGATCAAATTTCACATATTTTTTTGGGTAATATGTATTTATATAGAACCTATAGACCTAGAGCACAGATTATAAGAACAGTCAGGTTCCAAATCTGTTTTATGTTTTTTAGTTCAATAGATAAATATGGTCTTATTTTGGGTTCACGGTTCTATATTCCTAAGGTTCATTGGTTCGAAAGAAGGATTTTACTGTCCGAAGATAAGATTAATATTATCCCTAGGCCTAATGGTGCGAAGGTTCCTTAATCCGAAAGACGGACTTATTGGTCCGAAGGTTCATTAGTCCGAAAGCAAGCTTCATTGGTCCGTAAATATTTTGAAAATATTATTAAGATTCTCTTCATTCAAAGCAAACGTGCTTCCAAACAAAAAGGCCTGACATATCCCCCAAATAAAATTGAAAGGTCTATGATAATCTAAGTCCGTTACCATTACTCCTGGCTTTACGTTTATCGAAATATAAACACTAAAAGACTGTGCAAACTCTTTGATCCGAAAAACGTTTCTTAAGGCTTTTCGTCTAAAATTGAAACCCTTTTGTATTTGTTGCGCATGCCGATAAAATAGTCATTTACTTAAGGTCTTAGAAAAGCCTTCGGATTATTGAACCATCTGACTAATGAACCATATGACTAATGAACCCTCTGACTAATGAACCATCTGACTAATGAACCATATGACTAATGAACCATCTGACTAATGAACCATATGACAAATATTTTCGGACTAATGAACATTCAGATCAATGAACCTTTGGACTATTGACCCTTAAATTCTTCCAACTAGAGAACTTTCGGACTAATAGGTTCTGAAAAAAGGTCCCTAAGATCAATACATTTCGAAGTAATAAACCTTCGGACCAATGGACTTTACGAACATTGAGCAGTTACCTAATTTTGGACCTTCGTTCCAACCTGTGTTGTCTTCCATTGTTACCGTTGCATTATACTCTGTAACAGAGTCGAGTGTAGTAAGGTAATTCTTCAGGTTTCTGTTGTATATAATACTTTATAATGGAGTGGATTAAACTTGGTGACTTTGTGGGCTTACTAGTTAACTTTATTCGGTGCAATTTGCTTTCAGTGCGATTCGCAACATTACACCACATAGCAATCAATGAGGTCACAGAGGAGTACCTAACAATTGCACAATCCAGGTCTTACAATGGTCTTTTTAAATTATGGGTTTCTTTCAGACATAAAATGACAATTCTTTTTCTTTCTTGCTGTGTTTTTCATTCATGCACATTAAACAATATGTTTCCACTCATATTCACTAACATTGATAAAACAATTATTCTACATAATTAATGATTACCATGTGATATAATTACCCCATGTGATATAATTAATCCATGATCCCTGAAAAAATCCTATGATAACGGTTGTGATAGCAAAAGGAAGACTAGATAAAATGAACAAAGTAAACTGCTAAAAAGAATATTAATAAAACATACTTGTTCCGATCCAAACATGTTCCCATCCAAACAAACATGTTCCGATCAAAAGAAACATTCCGATCCAAACAAACATTCCGACCAAAACAAACATGTTCCAATCCAAACAAAAATGTTCCTATCTAAACATGTTCCAATCCAAACTATCTTCTTTTGCTCGATTTGAAATCCCTGCATAATGGTATAAAATAAGAACATAAAACAGAAAGTATACATTTTTTTCTGAGAAGAATTATTTAGTGGAAATTCAGTTTTATTTTAGTTTCATTTCTAATATCTGCGTAAAGTTACGAGCAGGTAACCTTGATGTAATATTAAACTTGAGCTTTGCTCGAATGCCTATACTCTGATACAGTAAAGTGTAGATTCACTGGCACTTGTTGACTTGCAAATAAAAATGAACATATTTAATCCTGAATTCAATCTTTAAACCTAATGCAAAAATACGTTGATAAAAATGTAAAAGAAAATTGATCATAATGGAACCAAATTGCAACAAATATTATGTTTATCGCAAGTTACTTTTATTTATTAAAATCTTGTCCCGTAGGCAAAAGACTCACCCATTTGATTTGACTTTTACAAAATCAGATTGTGACATATATTAATGTATTTTTAAGGACGTACGATACCCCCAAGGCAAAGTGGTACATGTGTGAATACATTCGTTTTTATATCTTTGTTTTTGGAACTTTCGACAATATAAATATAAGGTAATTATTGCGCTTTTGCAACAAGTGAATATAACACGTCTTTATGTTAAACTGAGGTTAAATTGCATAGAAATAATGTATTTAATTGTATCGAAATAATGTATTTAATTGTATCGAAATAATGTATTTAATTTTATCGAAATAATGTATTTAATTGTATCGAAATAATGTATTTAATTGCATTAAGAGTTATCAACTGTAATTATTAACTATAAACAGATGTGTTGATTACTCGAACTTATAAATAATTTATTATTTATTGCGTGCATTTTCATGATGAAATATCTTGAAAATTGTAGATTCGAGATAGATAATACATATTTCATTACTCTCTCACTGTAGATATGATAGATGAATTATAAAATTCGAACTCAAACTGTTCATGGTACAAAACATCTACAAGACAGAGTAGAAGGAAATGAAATTAATATAATATTGTCACGAACTTAGTACTGGTTGGACGTTCCAGTGAAACATTACAATCACGAACTGTGGACAAGGTCCTATTTAGAAACGTCAACCCCCCCCCCCCCCCCAAAATAAAATAAAATATAAAAAAACCCGACAAACAAACAAACATATTAACCATGAAATATAAATTCATTTCTATCGATATTAATGCTTGTAGGAGCTGCAATAGTTTACGTTTTGAAATAGTTATAAATTGTGCCTTTGCGTAAGGTGATAAACTTTGCTTATTTCTAATTATGCTAGATTCTTTGTTTTACATTCAATCCAAAATGCAAATAACAAGCCCACTAATGTTAAAATAAGTAATATAATAAGTTCAACTATCTTAAATGTTCATCAAACGGAGAGGATATTCAGTCTGATAGACCTAATCAACCAAGCTGTTGAGACCAGCCATGTGATATTTTGAAAGAAGAAAAAGGGCTTAGGTTTTTTTCGCCCGACAATCACAACGGAAACTGGTAAAATACATATCACATAAAAATGAATTGAAGAATATATACAAACAGAAAAAGATTAGATTCAAGAAAATCCAAAGAAATAGACTGATTTCGGCGAGGCCTGAAAGCACTAAGCTTTGGAAAACAGTTATATTTTTGAAACAAAGGAAGACAATTTCGAATACCATTTCGGGCTCAAAGTGGCAAACCTGTTTTAGTAAGCTTTTAAATTTATAAACTGTTAAAATGGTAGATGAAACACTCGAAATAGTACAAGATTAAGAAGTAGATGACAGATTTAATCGACCTATATTAGTATAGAAAGTCATACGAATTATACGAAACATTTGTACGAGAAAGATGGGGAGACCGGATGGATAATTAGTGAAATGATTAAACACACCACGGAAGAAATTAGGCGAGTTTTCATATCTATTTATAACGAAATATTCTCGATAGATTGTTTCCTAAAAGAATGGGGAGAGGGTATTATATACCCAATTTTAAAGAAAGGTTCATTAAATGATCGAGATAAATATTTCAATTATAAATCTACTAAATATTATTTCATGGATGGTGGTACAGCTGTTGCGAGCAACCTATTTATTTAGTCAAAAATTATACAAAGCTTGCACAAATCTTACATCATGTTTTTGAAGAAGTTGCTTAAAATGTCAATAGATCCACCATCAAACATGTTTATTGGATAAATTGGACAACTAATAATTCCATTGTCACTGAGTTCAGAACGGACTACCTGATATCACAGGAACTTTTACCTGGCAAAAGTGTTAACAATGTACAAGTCAAAGGAAAATTAAACTTACAATACTTAATGGCTTATCCTTTTATTGGATACTAAATAACATATTTTTACCTGCAGACATGTATTGACTGGGGAAAAACAAACAAACAACAAAAAAACATTACCTACACTGTGTACCAAGCAGCAACTATGCTCTTACTAAAGACAACAGCATGCTTTTAAGAAAGCTATTGAAGTTTAAAATTGGTCTACGGTCAAACATGGATATTGAAGAAGTTGTGAATCTTATTATTCTAATTTCATTTAGCCAGTTGACTACCTCATACATCATGTGTTACTAGCAGATAAAATTGTTCTTCAACAAATGGGCACAGTGGAGCCTATCCAAAATATAACTGACGATGGTATTAATTTTAGACAGAAAAAATGAAGCAGATAAAAATGATTTGGTTTGAGATATCAAACGCTATAGATGTGTGAGGAAGAAATACAAAGTAGCGTATCAAGTTTTGAATTGGATGAAGGTTTGCATGGCTACAGTTTCAGGTGGCACGGGAGGAACAGCAGCTGAATTAGGTGTTGCAGGAATACTGTTGAAGTTGTTCAGTTGCCTTTTAATGTGTTTTGTCCAACGTTAAGATGAATCGCTGCAAAAATGTTTGGGAAAATAAGTATGTGCAACAAAGCTTTAAACATGATAAAAAAAAACTAACGTCTGCCATTAGTAAGTTGAACAGTATCTATGACATGATGAACACATCGATCAATGTCAATAAAATCAACCACGAGAAGTGTATATTGATCATTAGCGAGTACAACAGCTACAAAGAGATACAAAATACATCCAAGAAAACAAATACATAATTTTTTTTACAGCAGATCGTTATATATTTTCAGCGTATAGACTTGTGCTCCTTGAATTAGCAGATCGTTATATATTTTCAGTGTATAGACTTGTGCTCCGTGAATTATGAATGCTCTTAGATCCGTGTTCTATTTTGCTGCTGTCACGCGGCTCTCTGTCCGTAAGTCCCTCATGAGACCAGCTCCTCTCTGAAATCATTCTGATTCCCATGGCCCTTCTTTGCGCTTATTTGGCAACCTTGCACTACATGTATCAGCATATTTATTTTTTACCATTGTGTCACGAGGTTCTCATGCATGAAGCTCACACAAGACCATCTCCTACCTGGACTCCTTCTGACCTCTATAAGCGCTTTGTGCGTTCACATAGCACCTGTGTCTTTGCTATCATGTCTTGTATTTTGTGCAAACATTTTAAATCCTTTCCTAATCGCGGAGATTATATTTATATTTCATCGCTGTGTGTATTTGATCTGCCTATTTTTGTGATGGCCTCGATAGACAACGGGTTGGTTCTAATTTATACAAAGAAAATTGTCACCGCCCGACAAGGACCGAACCGCAGACATTTAGAACTGTAATTCCATGCAATATGCCTGGATCATTTTTCTCTAACACACTATACAAATAAATCATATAAGCTTGACCTGTATACTGACATTTGGTGTTCTCTGCTCTCTGCTTAAAACAAAGCAACTGCACTAGTGATTGCACCTTTTATGCATATGATAAGCATGATCGTACCGAAGGTTCGCATGCAGTTCCATCGATTTTTCAGTAGCACACGATTGAATCACTTTATCATCTCCATATATATTAATTGGAGTCTGAATGGTACAATAGTAGGTCTGGGTCAGCAAATATCTGTATATGTAAGATAGTATCCCCATAGTCTTGCTGCGCCAGTGAATATTGATTTTGTAAATATTCTCAAGTCTTGCTGCTGCAACAAATATCGATTTTTGTTTAACTTTTAGTGTTATTAAATACATAAACGAGCGGGAGGGTGTTTGTGGTAGAGCCCTAGATTGGTGCATAAATTGAGAGGACAGGAATGCAAATTTCACGAAATGTTTGGATGTATTTATATACGCGTGGGCGTAGTTCACGCTAAATAATATAGCACTACTTTAAATTACCCGATGAGCCATTACTCTCATTTACCTACTACTAACGAATCCCAATGAATAATAAATAGGTTAGTCCTTGTTCTGCGATCACATCGTGCACACATGATATGACTGTAACATATTTGCCTACTCTTGGGGAAAACGAACAAATCTGTTGCATAGATCATGATCGCTCAGAAATATAGGCGAAATATAACTGATACAAACTTATGGCTGTGTGAGCCGGCCATTATTTGATATTATGTGTGTATTCGATTTCATGTTCCTCTCTACGTGTTTCATATACATTGGAGACGCATAAGGCAGCTGTGACAATAATTTATTTTCCTGTTTCTATTTTACCTATTATTAAAAGTGGAACTATGTGCAAATGTTTGTTTTGCTTTTTTTAGTATTTAACTGAGAAAAAGACTCGATGAGTGAACTATGGGCCATGATTACTTCTGTCTTTGAAGACGAGAAGAAAAGCCATGCTTCTTAAGATAAAACATTTTATCGAACCTTCAAACAAAATGATCTCCAGTTTATATTTATTTAAAGCAATGGAATGCAAATATGTACTTAATAAATCAATTACAAAATCATGGTAGGTATAAAGAGATCCTTTCAAAAAAAATATGCTTTTTCATGATTACGGTTGATGTTTTTTCTTCTCGTATCCACTTTTTGTTGTTGTAGATATTCAGTCTTCGAAGACAACCTAGTCTAACTTAGAATGCTATAGATTGCAGTTAATATATTTTCTTGCCCCATTCAGTCGACAACACATTCGATTTCAATCCCATTCGATCCCCATTACCTTAATATTCTCGCCCATTGAAATAAATTCTTCCTCGTCATTATGCAGTTGTCTCCATGGTACAACGTCTCCATAACTAGGCCAAAAACCAAACAATACGACTTCGCTGAAAGAGAATGTTGCGTATCGAACCATCTCTGAATTTATGCAATTTGCAATTGAGACCAGAAACAGGTTGTTAAAACGTTCTTGTATTACTTAAATTGGAGCGATCTTTAATTATAAGTTTTTTTATTATATAAGGGAACATTTCATCTTAGGTAAATCTCGGAGATACAATAAAGGGAGATTAGTAGCATTGCACTTTCTTTTGTTCCTAAAGAACGATGCAAATCATACAACTGGTTATACTCGCTATAGACATTCCCTTATTCTGCAGGAGCAATGTTGACCCAATGATTAGCGTGCAGGTTCGAATCCTATCACCGGACCAGCCCGGGTCGGCTACCGTGGTGCGTCCTTGAGCAAGGCACTTTACTCCAATTGCCTCCGCTCTAAATAATCTATGAGTTGATTTGCCGTTAAACACCAAACCAAACCCTTATTATGCATGTGTTGACAATACACGTTTCCTGACCTCAATATAAATCGTGTTTTTAGTCCCAGATAATCTTCAGGTAGATTACTACTCAAATAATTTACTTCCAAAATGATTTATATTTAATTAAGTAACAGATAGGATACACATAAATAAGTAAAAATGTTAATAATGTCTTGTTCACTAAACAATTTCTTTTAACAATGTACGTCATTTTATGTTAATCTCTCAATGGGAGGGGGCCACGGGAAGCCGAGTTGCATAAGATCACTCACACATCTCACCTCTGTTCGCGTGATTTCTAGTCTTGGCTCGACCAACCTGGGTATGTGAGAAAGCTTGCCAGTAGCTTCCTGTGGGTCGCAGGTTCTTCACGGGTTCTTCCCAGGTTCTTCCTCCACCAAATATACTGGCCACCATATATAGCCTATCATGTGCTGAAAAATGGTGTTAAACCACACAAAACCAAACCAAACCAAACCTTACTCCCTCTATATTATTTCACAAATAATTCGATAAGATCATGCTTCGGATCAGAAAAGTCTACGAAATGTTGTAAACTTCTTGCTTCTTTATAAACAAAAGTACTTTAAATTGATATCTGGATTGGAATTAGCTGTTGGAAAGCGAAAAAGACTCAAAAATCGCCATGTTCAAAACAACCCTATGGAATTCTTTTACTGTGCAATCTTTATTTAAACATTCCGTATGTACTCGCGTATAAGTTGGATCCAACTGCAAATTGCATAGACCCAGATCTGTGGTGGCATAATGCGCCTGCAGATCTGGATCTATGCAGTTTGCTAGGCCTGATGAGTGAAACAAACAACATACACCCTGATCTCTGCGACGGCAGATCAGGGTCTATGATGCTTGCAGTAAAACCTGACTTATACGCCAGTACAGACGGTACTTTTGGTACAGGAGCAAGATTTAGAAGTGGTTGAAGTCGAATGGACTCTTTTATATTTGACGAATGTGTCTTAAATCCCTCTTATATATGTAATTCTCTATTTAATCAAGGATTCCATGGTAGAAATGTGTAAATTAACAATATATTAAAAATACGAGTAAAGTAATTTGTTGATCCGAGTTCAAAAACGTAAATCTTTCAAGAATAAATAGAGTTGGTGAAGATGTAGACATAACAGGGAATAAAACTAATCGCTAGTGACCAGAAAATCTTCTTTAACGGATTAATCATAAGTGTATTTAAGTCGTAATATACGGGAAAGTTTTGTCATCTTTATAATAGTGCAATGCCATGACCTTTGACATAATCAATAGGATAATTGGCGACATAACTACAGACCAACAACTTTGATACTAGAATGCCAGGAAATTCTCTGATTTAAAAAAGAAGAAGTATAGACTGAATGGTTTGCCAGCACGTTACGTTGATCATATACATGGATAGCGTTGTGTGGTAAAACTATTTATTCTGCACTTCCACGCCAGGATTAGTATTCAACTTTCATCTAGATCTGGAATTGTTTCTGTGACTCCAATTTCTTCGAATTGTGCGCTGTACTTTTAGAAGAAGAAAAATGTATAACTTGGTATGAGACTAAATAAGTAAGAAAAATCAATTTAACTATTCTAGAGAAAAGAAATTCCAAATGTTTTCCCAAATGTACAAAATGTAAGATAAAATGCAAATGGACAAGTTCATGCAGATATACCGTAAATTTAATTTCTATTTTGAATGTCGCATTATTTGGCATTAGCTTTTTATTATCGTATTACATATCCCGACACAGGTGACGACAATAGAGTGTAATTTGGTGTTTGTATTGATACAACTGTTTAGAATAAGTAGAGTGTTTTTAGAGTGCTGCTAATATCAATAAATACATCGTTTGTATAATTTTGTGTTTGCTCAGTAAGTCCAGAGTAAAGTTATGTAAATTGTATCAACAGGATACAAATACGCCTTCAGGATAAAGACCCGGTCATCCCCAAAGAGTAATGTTCCAACTTTTGAAGGGTAAATAAGGCTATATAACAATATTATAAAACACTGGCCGTCTGACCATTCGCGACCCTTGGATTACGAGTCTTATGCTCTGCCAAGTGAGCTACCGCGGCTTCCCATTGGCTGACCTAAACCAGTGCTGAAAATAATTGTGAAGGAGTGCGTTATCAAAATGGAACATATTCAAGGAGATCATCACTGATACCCCTTCATTAATTTTTACAAATTAGGTTGTAATATTGGGATCATACAAAGTGTTCTATATTAAAACTTTGATAAAACAGTGAAGAAAGAGTTTTAGTTGAATCCCTCAAATTCAAAATCTTCAGACGTGGCGTTTCGGCAAAAATGTGAAGTAGGCAATGTTTTATTCCAATGACCGATATTCAGGCTTGTACCATTTTTATATTGCCATGACCTATATTCAGCCTTGTACCATTTTTATATTCCTGTGACCTATACTCAGGCCTGTATCATTTGTATATTGCCATGATCTAAATACAGCCTTGTACCATTTTTATATTCCCGTGACCTATATTCAGGCTTGTATCATTTGTATATTGCCATGATCTATATTCAGACTTGTACCATTTTTGACCTTTCTTGCCATTAATACTGAGGACTCTACTCCTGTAAAGACATTATGTACATGACAATGTCAGCTTAAGCTGATCTAGTGAGATGCGAAGGGTCAGTTGCCTGACCATTACATGGTGAATGGCAGGAACCGGTCAAGTGGGCAGTTATTATATCATGTCTTTATAAGTATTGATCAAACCTCTCTTTTCGTAAATATATCTACAAATTCACCTTACATAGCATTACGGATGTAGGCTACATTTTAAATACCACAAACATTCTTCTACAACGAAAACATTAACATCTTTCTAAAGCACTAAAGCCAAGAAATGAGTCACTCAGAGCTTTCTGTAATTACCGTTCAGATGACATAGTAGATTATTTGAAATTAGCTCTGATCTAGAGTGTACAGAGTGTATAAGTAACTAAACAAAGGTGATCATGCATAGCCTATATTTGCTTTAAAGTTAGCTAATAGAAACACAGCTCAGATAAATAAATAAGTAAATAAATAACACGTTGCAAGGAAAACCAACATTTATTTTCTGCCAAATCAAACAAAAATTATTCGAAGATGAAATAGAACCATCTGAGGTGTAACCAAGTGCCAACGGCACATCCAGCTTTACTGTGGCTCTGGCAGAACATAGGATTAAATAAGATTTAGTGATGTAATCAAGCTTATTCCGCGACATTTGAATCAGCCTCAATATTATCAAGCAAATTGAGACCTTGCATGAAGTGAAATGGTATTTTCCTTGTAACTGTTGTATAATTCAATGTCATACCGCTAACATTTTATAAACTTTAATTATTCAATGCACATTTAACATACGATTGCAATGACATGATGATGAAACGGAATAGTGTCTTTGCATTCTGTACAATTCACATAATAAGATATAAATCATTTCATCCGATAAGCTATCCAAATCTTAATCGCAAATCTTCAAGATCTTTCATTTTCTTTCATAAAATTGTATAAGTATAAGCGAAATGACGGCTTCAAAATAGTAATAAGCAACAATCCAAGATAATCGCAAAATGAAGCGATCGTCAGTTCTTTAGATATTATTCAGCGATAATTGCTTTCCATGGAGTTCTTTAGATATTATTCAGTGATAATTGCTTTCCACAGAGTGTATTAACCCTAAGTGGATCCATATTTTTCTACTTACTCTGGCAGTACTTATGACATATAACTCTATAATGCATAGAATCCAAAAAAGGTGCCTTCCTTAAAAAAGAAAAACAAAATGGTCTCAGTGTACTTTGTTCAGCCTGTCTCTTTGCAAGGCTTTAGATATAAGTCTTCATTTCAAACTCTAATAGATAAAGAACGATTTTGACGGATTTGAATCGATAGTGCTTACAATATGTAATTCTAGGCGTAAATTTAGACGATTACGGGTTTTGTTCAACAGTCGTAACTAAGTTGTTAGAAACAGAAGCTTACCAATAACACATAGTCAGTCTTACAATTATTGGTCATCAATCAAATAAAACCTTTGATATTAGAAGTGATGATTAACCTAAACGATCTATCGGGGATTGTTCAACACATGAATCAAAACGTCTTACACTCACTCACCCCTGTGTGCACAGAATGGCTTTAGGAGACTGGTTTTTAATGTGGTAAAAAAAAATTTAAATTAAGCGAAAACTTTAATTTGTAAACTTGATCCAGATGGTTACATTACTAACTCGTGTCCAATCAGGTACATTTATTGGACGCGAAATTCAAAGCGGTTGAATACACTTCGGATGAACCTCTTTCAGAATAATGGCCTCAATCTATGATTTCATCTTTTAAAATGAATAACAAAAAGTCACGATCTTAACATCCAACTTGATGACCTTAGATAGTTTCGCTAAATAATTCATACTCAGCAAGGGCAGAGTCCCACGGTATACACTCCAGGTCCAAGGTAAATTAAAGAACAAGCGATGCAATCTTCAAAACTGTTCTCAAAAGGAACAAAAATAACAAATCCCTCCTTTGCAACGTGTCCTCTAACCGTATCATTTGGATTGTCGAATATGCCCGGATTTACCTCAGAAACAATCAGTAGCATCTTAAATGCCCCTCAATTGACTTGTGTACCCTATTCTGCAGGGAAAAAATGAATCAGAATTAAAATAGAGATCAACTTAACGATTGAAAAGTCAACCCGTGTAAGAGGTTAAATTAGGTCCTAATATTTGAAGTTCTTTACCCGCTCTCATAGATCAAGCTTATATGTCTTCATTGCCGAATCCACTCATTTGTACGGGTATTCACTAGGATTATTTTCGACCTGAATATACATTATCCGTTGTACATGTATACCAGTATTACATTGTACCTGTAAAATAATATACATAAGTATACCGGATATCATCAGAATAACTCAGTCTCCAGAAGTTTATGCATTATAGAATCAGAATCTAAATTATCTTCTGATTGTTCGGATTCTTTCCTGTCATAAGCCAAGACGACAGGTTGATATCCGCATGATTCGTTTTGCATTATGTACTCTACATGTGTACATATGGCTGCATTAACACTATCGTTGTTGTAAGGGTTTCAGTCGCATGTATCATAGCTATATATTAATCAAGATAATTGTATCTTATATGATTCTTCATTACTAAGAAGCGATAAGCATTTCAGAAGCATTAAAGCTCAGAGATATTTTTTAACTGAAAATAATTCTTGTATCCACAAATTCATTAATAAAATAATTGGACTGGGTTCCAAGGAAACATATCTTTATTATTTGATAAATGGGCAAATATTCAGATTTATTCTACTGCAATGCAAGGGTATGCACTAATATTGTTTTAAACTCCGATCTGCCTTCATTTGTGTGCATAACACAGAACGTTGTTTATTATGTATAGCTTTATACATAATAAAGTCTGTTACCTTGATTGTGAGAAAGCTCGCCAGTAGCTTCCCGTGGGTCGGTGGTTTTTCCTGATTCTTCCCGTGGTCGGTGTTTTTTTCTGATTCTTCCCGGGTTGTTCCTCCGCCAAATATACTGGTCGCCATGTATAGCATACCATGTGCTGAACAATGGCGTTAAACCCCACAAAAACCAAAAGCAAACCTGTTACCTTGATCTCTGTGACATTGTGTTGTATACTATTTTAACCTATCTTGGTTGCTATAGGTCAAAAGCTTATATTTCAGTATGTTCTATAATCTTGGTTGCTAGAGGTCAAAAGCTTATATTTCAGTATGCTCTATAATCTTGGTTGCTAGAGGTCAAAAGCTTATATTTCAGTATGCTCTATAATCTTGGTTGCTAGAGGTCAAAAGCTTTGTTCTATAATCTTGGTTGCTAGCGGTCAAAAGCTTATATTTCAGTATGCTCTATAATCTTGGTTGCTAGAGGTCAAAAGCTTATATTTCAGTATGCTCTATAATGTTTCCCCTGTGTCATATGCCCTATTGTTTGACATGCTTCCCGATGGATTCAGGTTCTAACACAATAAATAAAAAATAAAACAAAAAAAAAAAAAAAAAAAAAAAAAAAAAAAACCCTCTGCTCTAAGTGTTTCATTTGCCTGATTAGCATATTTTTTACAAGTAAGTCTACTTATGTAATGAAATTAATTGTCTTCAGTACTAAAGCGCTCAAATGGTACTTAACAGAAAAAGTCTATGGCATACTAAAATCATCAAAAAATAAAAACTATAATGTTTAAAACTGCATTTCAAATTAGTGTTTTGAAAGTCGAAGAAATCGTTGAATGTCGAGGAAAATCCAGCTTGAATGATATTGGGGATGAGGTTGTGGTGGTGAGGTGGGAACAAGTTGAATATTGAACCAACTTAATAATTACATGATTTACGGCACCTATCTGTCAAAGGAAACGGTGTCTGCGTACTTCCAGTAAAGGTAACGGTGTCTTACTTTCAGTAAAGGAAACGGTATCTTCATACTTTCAGACTAAAGTTTTCTTCAAAGAGTATGTTTTCGTGTTATGTGATAAAAAAAATATCTCGCCATGAAGGACATTAAAACAGTGCAATGAATTTTGACGGTAATCATTACATAATAATTTGCAACCTCATTTGCATGACAGATTTAAATATTTCTTCAAGAAATTCCCATCACAATAATCATATCGTTATAATCTGTAATCTTCTTTCTAGTCAAAGATTTAGACGTTTCTTGAATACATTCTCAACAAAAGGCTGCCTAACTCCCATAATAAACATTATTACAGCTGTACACTGTGCGTATTTAACTGAACTGAACGAGACTGAACTCGAAACTTGTAGAGGTCGTGCAATATTTTCCCTTCTTCCATCTCTCTTTCTTATCTCTTACCTTTAATTTTCCATTTTTTTTATTCATTCCTTCTTTCTCGTTTTGTCCATTAAAGTAGTTCATCTCTTTCAGTTTAATAAAACAACAGGATATGTTTGGTTGAAGGGAGACGGTGAAGGGAGACGGTTGAGTAACTCACTAAAAAGAGTTGAACGATGCAGCCCAGTATCGTACATATAGGACGAGACAAGATTCCAACAACTTTATCTACTGTGCCAAGCTCCTAATGGCGCTTTGAGTGTTCTTGTTAAACTGCAATTTTAACATTTATTTCCATCACAAGTAGTCTTAGACATCGCCTCTGTATACATCCACGTTAGTGCTCGCTCAAGTTGTCCGAAATATTATGATCATTATTATTTTTGCATTACTACTGAGATTATTATTATTATTATTATTATTATTATTATTATTATTATTATTATTATTATTATTATTATTATTATAAGTACAGTATATCTGTACTAATTGTAATTCGTGCATCTATTCCCCCATCCTACAATATCTGTGATAAGTATCTCTGACTAGTTAGGAATTGTGTAACCCTCTCTCTAAAAGCGATTCCTTTTTATTATCCTAGTGCTTGCAAGAAGCACGGGGATATTGTGTAACAGTGTGCTTATCCGTACGTTCGTACGTATGTGTGTTATGTCCTTTATTTCCCCAAACACCACTGAAGCCAGACACATGAAAATTGAGCCAGTGATAGTCCTAAGGGTGTAGATTGAGATAACACTTTTGGAATTTTGATCTCGTCCCTGGGTGTGGGCTGGAGTTTAGGGGTGATTTTACATAAATTTCAAATAACTCCTGTGTTATTTGTCTCATATGTCTGAGACTTGGCGTGTGTGATTAATGACTCGAGTGTCAACACATGTCAAGCTGGGACTCTCTGTCATGCCCCTGGGTCTTCCCCAATCCTCCAGGGACTTAGCCTCTGGGTCTAAACTTTAAAACTTTTGAGATCATCACCCTATTAATCATATGTACACATGCTTGGCATGAACAGACAATGTATACATGTAACATTCTTACTGAAAGGACATCGTTTCTGTTCATAACTTGGAAAACACTCTGATCGTTTACAAAGTAATACAATTTCTATCTAGTTCTCATAAAATGGCCATAATCTTTAATTTACTTTCTTCAGATGATGAATTATGTGTCCACTTGGTCGATATCGAATGCTGAATAAATATTTGACATTGTTGTATCTGTCCCTGGTTAAGAGATATGGTTTTAAAAAATCATTTGACAGGCTAATGTATGAATCCATGTACAGGCTAATGTCTGAATCTATGTACAGGCTATTGTCTGAATCCATGTACAGGTTAATGTCTAAATCCATGTACAGGCTAATGTCTGAATCCATGTACAGGCTAATGTCTGAATCCATGTACAGGCTAATGTCTGAATCCATGTACAGGCTAATGTCTAAATCCATGTACAGGCTAATGTCTAAATCCATGTACAGGCTAATGTCTAAATCCATGTACAGGCTAATGTCTGAATCCATGTACAGGCTAATGTCTGAATCCATGTACAGGCTAATGTCTAAATCCATGTACAGGCTAATGTTTAAATCCATGGGCCATGGATGAAAACATGCGTATCTAGTAGACAATTACCTGGTTGTAACTAAAGTTACATTATCTTACAGATTTCAATGCTGTTATTAAAATGTTTTCATGTATAGAATTTGCCGTATCCTTACCAGTATTATAAGATAATTTTACATGCATGACTAGACAATTTAGACTCCTCAAAAATTCATTACATCAGTTGATACAATCGGAACATCGCTCTACCATTTTTGTCAAGTTGATAAATAACCTCGGATATTGTAGGAATACAAATGAATTTGATGGATTTGTTGATTCGCCACCGGCGGAGTGCACCACATTAATGGCGACAGAAAAGATCAACAATGTTCCGATTAAGACTTTGTCTCCTTCCGCCGCAATTTTATGCCATGTGAATAAAAGTAGTTTTGAATATAGTTCTCAATGACGGCGAATACATCCGAGAGTTCTTTTCTCGACTTGAGGGAAAAGGCCGAGGATGTTTCGATTGCAGTTGCTAGTTGCATGCATTACGGTATGATACTTAGGTGTAAAAACCGCCTTATGAGACAAAGCTCCAAATATATTCTCATATATAGTACAGAATACATATTAATATTTGTATATGAGTTTACACAATGAACGTTAAAATTTATTTAATGAAATATGAGTCAGCAACGGTATATATAGTTGTGCCAAAGGTTTTATTTACTACTCCACTCGAGGGAAAACACACAGCACCACTCTCCCAAACACCTTTGTGAAATGTATTTTCAACGTGGTCACTATATAGTATGACCATCAATGCTAATTGTGGCGTGATTAAAAAGTAACAGAAATTGTCTCCGCGAAATTGCTAATAATATACAGTACTAATCCAATGATAAGCCCATGCTTGGTGACAAGTCCAACTCCATTTAAAAACAATTGTGGCCAATATCTACCATGTATATTTTTACAGTCTGATATAAGGACCACCCTTGCTTGTTGAGAAATGTATCAGGCTGTTTTACATACATAAATATCCCTATGTAATATATGATATAGTTTTTAATACTGCATATTTTCCTTTTACTTTTACGTTATATCCGTAACGTTATTATAATGTTAGATTCATGTAGTAGTGATTATCATCCAGGCTATACGCAGTGTATGATACACATATTTTTTTGATGCCATTATAACCCTAGCAAGGACGTAATAGCTGCAACATCAGTAATGCGAGTATCATATGTATGTGTCGGATAAACATAGTCTATATATGACGATATATTAAAGTTGAATAAAAAGGAATAAATAAACATTACGAAATTCATTACAGTTTATATGTATAATGTTTACATATTTAACTTTTTTTCTTGGTTATAGGATGTAAACAAATTGTTTACATATAATTCGAGCTCAGGGTTGCTTCTGTTTACAATGATACTGGTGTTTCCACTAGATTTACTGATATTTGTCAGGGAAGCCATATGATTTTCTAGAAAATTCTGTCAGGTGATATGTGTTTATATATATAGGAAGTTTGGTAAGCAGTATTTCATTCCTATGCTAACTATCAGTCTTTAAGGAATTTGGTTTAATAATCAGATGTTTATAGTTGTGTTGTGAAAATCAGAGCAAATTCAGAGAAAGGAATTATTTATTTAAAATATTTATTGGAAATACTAAAGTGCTCATAGACTTTAGGACTTTTTGGGATTAATACATGACTTTAGGATTTTTGTGAAATCATTCAAAGACATTCTGGATTACATCATCGTGGCACATCAGGACATTCAAGACTCTTGGTACATCAGGACATTGAAGACTACTTGCACATCATGACATTCAAGACTACAGGCATATCAGTACCATCGAGGCTAATGGAATTCGTTCGGAACATTCTATATTTTGGACTTGTGATTAGTAGACTTAGGATTATTGGATTATTTGGACTTTAATTTACATTTTATTGTAAGTGTCTCTTAAATTTTCACTTTAATTGTCTAGAAGTAAATTCTATAAATGTTTGTTTTAATAAATAATTTCTCCTTTTCGAACACTTAAAAATGAATGTGAACTACCCAAACTTGGATGTAGTTATCATTACCATTTTATGGTCGGTGTGATTGTAATTGTAAGGCTTTCAACAGCACATGAACACAGTCTATTTGTATAGTGCCATTGTCAGGTTAAAAGAAGTGATATATATATATATATATATATATATATATATATATATATATATATATATATATATATATATATATATATATATATATTGTCTGTGTGTGTGTGTGTGTGTGTGTGTGTGTGTGTGTGTGTGTGTGTGTGTGTCAAACGGTAAGAACAAGGTGAGGGAAACCAGGAATTAATTTTATGGAAAGGGCATAAACTGTAGGATAGATAAAAGCAAAACAAACACGTTTAAACATGATAAATATCTTGAAAATGTGGATATGACCGATGGATCAAACCACTGTGAAAGAATGCAAGATTTCAGACAGATATAGCTCTAAGTATGAAAACTGCAGAAAAGAAAAGGCCAGACTAGGTGTTATCAGGGTAGGACAAACACTAAGAGTAATCAAGTCTGAAAATAAAATTTTCACTCAGAATATCTTCACTTGAAAAACAAATTATATCTCCCCTCCATACGTTATCTCTTTTGTCAACACTTTCACGTGCTGAGTGATTGGGGGATTTTACGCCACTGACAAACTGTTTTGGAAGCTTCTTCCATGTTACAGCGATCGGTGATTTACTGCGAACAAGCAATACATTGTACAATCAAAGCATCGAGGCTCTAAGTGTTGACCGATATTTACTTGCATACTGTAGGTCACATATAGTCCGTTTCAAAACAATAACCGGCAAAAACGATTGCCGGTCTTTTAAAAAAAATAAAAATAAAAAAATAAAAAAATAAAAATAATAATTTCTGTTTCCATATTAAATTAATAAATTAAGAAGGATACAATTTTGTTTTTGGTACCATAAATTCTACTCTTCTATACCTGAGCAAAACCAATTAAAAGTGTCTTTTTACGTTACCGGAGTAAGTTACGAGTACATTTCAAAACAGACTGTAGCATTTTTAAACTGCGGGCATGATCAACCACCTGCCAGCGTTGTCGTTGTGCTATTATGATTGCGTCAGGCGTTGCTTGTTCATAGTAGAAGTCTGTTCACTGTAGCATATTGATCAATTAGATATGAACTTAAATAAAGCCTGCAAATACGTTCCAAATAAAAATTAGTTAGTGTTCTGGTAATAATCTACACTCTACATAGCACATGTCAATAAGGCTATATTATTGGATTTGACTCTACATAGCACATGTCAATAAGGCTATATTATTGGATTTGATTGTACATAGCACATGTCAATAAGGCTATATTATTGAATTTGACTCAACATAGCACATGTCAATAAGGCTATATTATTGGATTTGACTCTACATAGCACATGTCAATAAGGCTATATTATTGGATTTGACTCTACATAGCACATGTCAATAAGGCTATATTATTGGATTTGACTCTACATAGCACATGTCAATAAGGCTATATTATTGGATTTGACTCTACATAGCACATGTTAAAAAGGCAATATTATTGGATTTTACTCTACACAGCACATGTCAATAAGGCTATATTATTGGATTTAAAAAAAAAATGTTTCTTTATTTTTGTATAAATTCGATATCGTGTTTGAGACAGGAGAGTTAAATGTATAGATACGCACAGACAGATAGTGCCCTATATATATCCTTATGTATGTATGTATGTATGTATGTATGTATGTATGTATGTATGTATGTATGTATGTATGTATGTATGTATGTATGTATGTATGTATGTATGTATGTATGTATGTATGTATGTATGTATGTGTGTGTGTATGTATGTATCTATGTATGTATGTATGTATGTATGTATGTATGTATGTATGTATGTATGTATGTATGTATGTATGTATGTATGTATGTATGTATGTATGTATGTATGTATGTACGTATGACTGATTGATTGCTTGGCTTTCTTTATTTCCTCTTTAAAAGAGATTACATTCAGTTATTTTAATTATTACATAAAAGCAATAGAAACATTAAAGTGACATTAATAAATACACAACACACTAGACATGTAAATATATTTACAAAAGTACAATGATTGTCATTAGACCTCCACATTAAGATTATATGTCCTGCCTCAATTTCATTAATATGATAACCAGTATGGAAAGCGCGGGAAATGCAAGAATATATGTCTCATCTTCAAAACAAGACTGTTTCTTAGGACATAATTTGGATATAAGTATGCTGCACGCCATATAACTAATATATGCAGAATAATCTATATTTCATTTGAAATAGAATCATTATAAACTAGTAACGTATGTTAAACATGAATCTATTATACACATGAAATAGATCAAAAACATACAAGGATATGACCATGTGTAGGTGTTCAAAATATGTATGTATATATGTATGTATGTATGTATGTATGTATGTATGTATGTATGTATGTATGTATGTATGTATGTATGTATGTATGTATGTATGTATGTATGTATGTATAATGCTTTATGCCTCAACTGCTTGCAGTATATATGGTTATACTCGACGATTTTCATGCATTTCATGTCTAATGAACACGGATTACATAAACTATTTATCTCATGACTCAACGACATTGCTGTCTGACGTTGCTAGGTGTTATCTCACAGTGGTTCATATAATTCGTATGATTTGACAATATCACACCAGGTATCCCTATACTCGAGACACAGAGGGTACTTAGGACACTGTGTCAACATCGTAAGATGAGTAATTAACACATACACTTTTGTTTTCAATGAATACCAATCATGACTGAGCACGATTTCTAAACGAAAAAGGGATCCCAATCTACAGGTGTGTAAATATTTCATTGAAGGTGACCCGAAAAGATGATTTTAGGTTTCAAAATCTGAAAAGTAGGTCGTCGGATTTGATTGAAAGCCAAATATGTTTCACATTGTCAATGTCTGAGCCAGTTTCCAATCATTTACGTAATGACTGATGTTTTACAATGCAATGTTCCAGTGAGGAAGCTGCAAGTACCAAAATACCCTTTTTCGTAAAGAGTGTATGACTTGAATTATACCGAAAACGACGGAGCAATAGTTCCAAAAACGGAGCATCAATACTAAAACTATATGTAAACTTCGATTGATTTGATACTATTCTGGCGACCAAAATAATAGCTGCCACTTCAGGATTGAAGGCATATAAGCGCAATAATATCATTGTGTTAAAAAATAACCCAAAATTCTATGAAGTACATACTGACTGTCCCTCCAAAGGTCACCGGAATTCGATCAAACTTATACAGTTGTACATTAAATCAGGAGCAAACCTATTAAAGAGCAGACGGGAAAATGATATCATACCCCGTTATCATACGCCAATTTAAAAATGAGTGCAAAATTACATATATATGTGTATTTACATATATATGTAAAGTTTGTCACTTGAATCGATTTGTACACGGACGTTAATTTGCACATTTTGTAGTGCAAGATCAAATTAACAATAAATGAGTGAATTTACTCGGTGTGCAAATTTAGGCATGTGAACAAATCCCCAAATATACAAGTGTATATTTTCAAAAAGCTTTCGTATAAAAATGAAGCCATAAATCATGTTTAAAGTCTAAATATTTAGAATCTGGCTAAGTTTGGAAAATGTGTCTTTTTCTATGTGGCCAATTAGTTAAAGTATAATCTTTTACACATGTCCGGACTTTTACGAGCCTGTTTGACAAGCATATTAAGTTTTGTGTCAAGATATTGTACAGGATGAATAAATAGATAGATAAATGGATGCTTATATGAATAGGTTGGTTAATATATGTTTCCATGCATGCACGCACATACGTACCTATGTATGTATGTATGTATGTATGTATGTATGTATGTATGTATGTATGTATGTATGTATGTATGTATGTATGTATGTATGTATGTATGTATGTATGTATGTATGTATGTATGTATGTTCAGGTCAGGACAGGCTATGCCTGCAACCGTAAGTAACAGTAGACGCTACTACCCGCGACTGTTGACCCAGAGTGGACAGCTACACCTAACTCCGTCTGGAAAGTCCCTTCTGGTAGATCCGGCGGCCGAGCAGATATGCCCATCCATCGGCCTGTGAAGTCAGATGGTAAGAGCTGTGTGGACAGCGCCGGGCATCAGCTCAGGTGCAACAGGACCTGATAGCCATCCACTGCATCCAGATTCGTCTCCAGAGGTCTCGACATTGACGTGCCACTGGACTCAGACAGGCCTACACGAGAGACTGAGGGTGACTCTTCGCAACTTTTCCTCACTTAAATCCAACTCACGCGCAAGTCATGGCATCATCCCCATCCCCCATCAGATACCTTCAAGTCATGTGATGATGAGCGAGCAGCAAAGCAGCAGGTATGGATACACTGGGAGCTGAAGCTGCAGACCTGCACACAGACGGCTCAGGGCATAGGGTCTCTGTTCCCTGGACCGAAGCAGCAGTGGAACTCGCCAGTCCCTGGGAGACTGAGCAGCCCTATTTAGGATTAAACCACTCACCTCCGTAGCACGAGGAAGGGGCTTGAAAAGGTGACCTAAACATTGCCTGCTACATCTTAACCCTGGTCAGCATACCGCGGCTAATGGGGATCCCACCTTACCTGTCGAAAATCACACCAAAAAAAAACAAACAAACAAAGGTGACGCCACTCACCACTGATGCCTGAAATGGGCACACACTAATGGACAGTACGTCAGCATATAGACCAGAGAGAAGAACTACTCGAGCTGGTAGAGAACTGGCCATATTCAGATTCCAGATAGCAGCCCTGAGTGAAACTCGCCTAGCTGAAGAAAGACAACTCACTGACGTAGGAGCGGGCTACACCTTCGTCTGGAGTGGCCTGAGTAACGAATAGCGGCGTGAAGTTGGTGTTGGGTTTGCCATCAAATCACAGTTAGTGATCAAGCTCACAAATCTCCTACAGGGCGTGAATGACAGACTCATGCAAATGAGACTCCCACTGTCTGGAGAAAGACATGCAACTATCATAAGCGCCTATACATCCACCATGACCAACCCAGGTCAGATGAAGGGCACATTTCATGAAGACCTTGAGTCTCTTATCGCAGAAGTGCCGATTGCAGACAAACTCATCATCCTTGGTGACTTCAGTGCTAGAGTTGACACAGATTACCAGACATGGCCAGGCGTCATCGGCAACAACGACCTTGCAAATGCAACAACAACGGAATCCTTCTACTGAGGAAATTCGCTGAACACGACCTCCTAATCAAGAATAGTCATCCACCTGAGAAACCGTAACAAGACGTCTTAGATGCACTCTCGCTCCAAGCACTGGCATCTAATTGACTACGTCATCGTCAGGAGAAGAGACCGGCAACATGTCCGAGTGACGAAGGCCATGAGAAGTGCAGAAAGCTGTACTGATCACAGGCTCATAGTCATTGAACTCGATATCATGATTCTGCCTAGCAGATGACCATAAAGCAAAAAATGCGCCCAAAAGGGTCTGTGTCTCCAGATTGAAACAGGAGAATGTGAAACAGGCGTTTGTTGAAGAACTGTGCATCCAACTAATAGCAATTGATGCGAACTCCGAAAACATCGAGGAAAACTGGATATCCTTCAGAGACTATGTGTACTCGGCTGCATCCAAAACCCTTGGTCCCATCACATGTAAATATCAAATTTTTTTTATCAGAACGATGCTCCCATTCGGAGAATACTGAACGAGAAATATCGGCTCTTAAAGGCCTATTTAAAAAACTGTACTTCATCATCTAAGAAGACAGCCTTCAACAACATCAAGATGACTGTCCAATGCAAACTCAGGGAGTTGCAAGACTCGTGGCTGAGCAACAAGGCAGATGTTGATTGGAATGACATGAAAAACTTATATGATACTTTGAAGACGAGGCACAGTCATCAGGAACATCTCCTCTAAAACCCACCTAACAATGAGCGCGAAACAACCGGAACGTTTCCTGTAGTAAGTATTCTTTAGAGTTAGATCGTTACAATTATGCCCTGGAAGCGCATAAAATGCAGGAGCTTTCAGGGGCTTTGCCCCCTGGGCCCCCACCTGGGGTTCCGTCCCAGAGAGCCTTCGCCAACTTGTTTACACTCCCCCCCCCCCCATAAACGATCCGGCCTAATATGGTCCAAATGTTTAGGATTGTATACGTAGATGGTCTAGTTCTATTTTCTAAGTCCAAATATGGTCTGTAAAAAGACATAAATGCTCTGAGTTCATATCGTGATAAGTGACGCCATAAAGTTAATACAAACAAAACAAACATTATGGTTTCCGTAAGGTAGGAAGAATAGCAAATAAATCAAGCTGTTGTGAACACAAAGGCTTTTTTGTCCTTGTTCAAACAACATATATATGACCAGGTTATTCAGAATTGGTAATCTAGAATTAGAGAATCTTCAAGAGCTAGATTATATAGAAATTGTTCGTCTAATTTTGGCTATAATGAGTGTTTGGATATAGTAACAGTGACAAATTTTATAACATTCTTTCAAAATAAGGCTGTCTGCCCATACTTTACATATTTATATTGGAAGATGGAAGAGATCACAATCTACCCCACTAGGGCAAAGGACATGTAGGTTTTGCAATGTGCTGCAGGATTTGTATTACTTTGTATTAGAATGCCAATGTTTGTTGCATAGAAAGAAGAATAACAATTCTTATATTTGGAACGTTCCAAGTATTTTCAAATTTATTAAATTACTAAATTATATGAACTCTGCTGAGGTTAGAAATTTGGGAAATTATATCCATTGAGCACTAATTGAACGTATTAATATGACGAATGCTACTGAAAACAACTTGATTTTATTTTTATTACTGTTTTTTTTTATTATTCCTGCGTTCGCTGTTACATTCTGCTCCGTTTCATCTAACATTCGTTGCTTAATACATGCAATATTATCTATCATATTCTTGTATAATGTTCTTATGATGCTACATAAAATAAAAATTTGAATACTGATTATATTGATGGCACCATTTGTCTCTTCTCTATCGAGAGTGTTATCTAAGTACACGCATGTGATAGAATGAACATAATCTGGTGTGTATGATAGGTCACAGCTTAACACGTGTTGTGTACTTATTCTGTGTCATGTGACCATGCTCTATATCTATATGCATGCATATATATATATTTATATACATATCGTTATATACATATATATATATATATATATATATATATATATATATATATATATATATATATGTAGACACAAAAATTGATGATGGCGCAAATACAAAACAGTTTCCCAACGTTTCGAACTAAACAAGCTCTTCGTCAGACGAAGAAACAATATACATCCACAGAACAGACATTAAACACAAAAGCCAAGAAGTATTCTTGACTCCTACATGTTTCAATGATGGGGAATTAAACAAACAAAGGATAAACAATAGAGGAAAGAAAGAAGACAAAATTAAAAATCGGTCTAGAATATATGAATGGTATGTACGCTGTATCGTTGCAATACCACGCGATGTATACATTTTTCATTAGAAGGAAACGAGGCTTGCCGGGTTTCCTTTTAATGAAAAATGTATACAACGAGTGGTATATCAAAGATACAGCGTACATACTATACGTATATTTTATTTATATCACATACAAAAACACATACTTGCATTTCCAGCTGTGTTAAGAATGCCTGCAGGAAACTGTATTGACGGAGGGAGTGAACTATTCACATACCTGCCCAGTGTGTCCGCTACAAAATGTAGTTCTGCAGCTATTTGGAAATTGATAATTTGCTTCTTTTCTTTTTTCTTTGGGCTCTATTTTTATTCATATTGAATAAATAAATAAAAAACACAATTTAAACGTGGGAGTTGATTTAAATGAAGAAAATCGAGCACTACAAACACTGCATGGTTAATTTCTTGAACACTGGACGCTCATCCATTCAGTCACAGTCTAGCATATTGAAACGAGTGTGGAATATAGACTAAGCTAAATGACCAGCCAACAATAAGTAATTAAAACATTTAAATTTAATTGTAGTTGATCTAAATCTTTATCATGCTTTAGTTAACATTGCTACCGACCAGAAGTTTGTTTTTATCCTCCATCTCTCTTTGTCCCCTTTTCTTTGGTCGGTTTGTCTGTAACTTTTACTATCATTCATAGTTCCAGAGACATCGTGGCATGCCACAGGCGAAAATCCGCTAAGCAAGTTTTTCACGGATTTTGATCGTAGCTTGCGAAGAATGGTCCACAGAGAGAGAGAGAGAGAGAGAGAGAGAGAGAGAGAGAGAGAGAGAGAGAAGAAAGAGAGAGAGAGAGAGAGAGAGAGAGAGAGAGAGAGAAGAGAGAGAGAGAGAGAAGAGAGAGAGAGCGGTCTTCAGATATTTTAATATTTTTAAATTATCTGCTTTTAGAACCTTATTATACGTTTAAACAAAAAAAAAAACAAAAACAAAACAAACAAACAAACAAACAAATAAAGCATTATATAGATTACAGTATGTGTGTGCCTCCTAAAATTTACCGTACAGTCGCGACAGGCTATTGCAATTTTGTATCATTGGTATTGTGAAGACTGTAGATAAATGCCATGGAAAGTGTACATATACTATTACGACGACCCAGGCTTTTGTAGGTTACTTCGTGTAAGTTCAGGTTTAAGGGTTTCATCCAGCTCAAATTCTTGTTCTCTCTCATTCCACAGATTTCCACGTATTGTGTCTCTTATGAATGAGAGAGAGAGAGAGAGAGAGAGAGAGAGAGAGAGAGAGAGAGAAAGAGACAGACAGAGAGAAAAAGGAAAGCAGAGGGAATTTCGATGAAATTGTATACCATGTCTAATTCATTTATAAAACGGGGATTATTCATATTTTTTCTCATTATTTTCTTAGGTCAATAATGATTAATAAGTGGAAAATCATCACTGATTTAGAGAGTATAGAAGCAATAGCCTACTGTTGAAACCATATTTATATGCGTATTCATACGCCATTGACCGATCACAATTTGATATACAAACAGTATTGGTATATAAAATTGCTTTATACCAACACTTAAAAAGCATGTATCTCTTGTGTTGATTGAGTGTGTATACGTGTAATATATACAGTATGATTTTATTGTGTGTATCAGTCATGCCATAGTCAATTTCTGCAACAGACTAAATTGTAGACATATATATTTGCTGATGACCAATCGATTAAATGCAAGTAAAGATCCATACATAAGCGGCTAACTGCTACAGCGGATCCTCCTTACAAGATACCATATTCTTTTATATGTTTAGTACCGTGAGTCCTACAACGGATCCTGCTTACAAGGAAAGATTACCGAGCGAACCACGGCGTGATTTTTGGCTGAACTCAGAAGATTTTTCTAATCGGTCATTCAGATGCTACCTTCAGTTTAATCCTTCTACCACCTGTGGTAGTGTTACGACAATTCAAACTGTGAACAAGTTTTAAGTTGTATCAGTTGTTACTTTACCGCTGGTGGTGGCGAGACAAATAGACAATCTTGTGTTAAATAGGATTTTCATTAATTTACGGTTTGAGAATATTTTGGTACCATGCTTGTCCCTCAGTACTGTAAGATAATGTGGGTTGTTTACAGCCTGCTAATAGTATATTTCACTATTATAATTTCATCAAAAGAACTTAATTTATTCTAGCCATAGTATAAAATAGTAAAAGAGAGACTTAAATATTACTTATAAAAGTACCTTTTTACACCAAGAAACTCTTACTTAGAAAAAAAACAATTGAAGCATACTGATTGCAAAAATTTTCCTCTTGTCAGTTTGTCTTGTCCGGAGTCATGTCTCTGGGGACATCGTCATGGGGTTATGAATACCGTTCAAAATGTACGTGGTTCAATGATGACGTTAAGTGAACCAAGTTACATAGCAGGTAGCAAATAGGGGTCGAAAATTTCGTCGCGGTTGAAATATCCACTAAGCAACAAATTAACAAGATTCAGGGGTGCTTATGTTTAACAAAATCAATCATAATTATTTTTTTAAAAACTGAGAAAAGGTAAAGAAAATTTTAAAACGTCGAAACGTGAAATATATATTGCAATTTTAAATGGAGATAACAGCGGGCGCTTATTGAACAGGCCCCAGTTTCACTAAAATTCTCAAATGTTTTCCTAAAATTGTTTATTTCTGACAATATTGCGATATTTGTGAGGGGTAGAGAACTCAATTTGAGAACAGAATTTGAAACGTTTAGTGAAACCGGGCCCTGTGTGATATTTCGTCAACCCCTCTCTACAGTTATTCTGTTACATGTTAATATTGGCTATGTTGCTATCTCTCCTCTGTTCATATTAATTTTGGAACCTGTAATTTAATGAAGAAAAAAAATTACAGAACCCACTGTGATTATGGATTCGACTTCACTAATAAACACAGCATTATTTGATATTAATCAAGTCTTGTTATGATCATATATAGCGACCTACAAAGCTAATAGAAATTAAGTTTTATGTAAGTTTGTCAGAAGGAAAGATTTCATAATTATATTGTCAGAGATACAGAAGGAAAAATGATTTCGTCACATAGGCAATTACAACAAACCCTTATCTTGATAAGCTGTAATATTTGCTAGTTTTTGTGTAAGAAATATAAAATTAATGAAGTGATGCTGGAGGGGGGGGGGGAACGGAGCCAGGGAGAAGGGAGGATTCTGGATTGTAAACAACGTGACAGGAATGATACAAAACCAACAATACCGAAATAATTTTTGATGATATGCAACTGTAAGATAAAAGTCCTTTAAAAGCAATCAGAGATTATAAAATATCTATACGATTTATGAAATAAAAATTGATGACATGCAAGAATCATACATACAGAAATATAAAGTGTACTTGATAAATCCTACATACAGAAATATCAAGTGTACTTGATAAATCCTACATGCAGAAATATCAAGTGTACTTGATAAATCATACATACAGAAATATAAAGTGTACTTGATAAATCCTACATACAGAAATATCAAGTGTACTTGATAAATCCTACATACAGAAATATCAAGTGTACTTGATAAATCATACATACAGAAATATAAAGTGTACTTGATAAATCCTACATACAGAAATATCAAGTGTACTTGATAAATCCTACATACAGAAATATAAAGTATACTTGATAAATCCTACATACAGAAATATCAAGTGTACTTGATAAATCCTACATACAGAAATATCAAGTGTACTTGATAAATCCTACATACAGAAATATCAAGTGTACTTGATAAATCATACTAATATTTTTAGTGAAAATTCAGCGTCCATGGTACAGTATTTGATTGTTTGATTCGTGCAACTTTATATGAATCGCTTTGTGCACACCCACCCACCCACACACTCACACCCACCCACCCACCCACCCACCCACCCACACACACACACACACACATCACACTCTCCTCTAAACTGGGCAATGTTATACCTGCCAGATTTTTGATCGATGAATATTTCACAGGTGATTGATAAGTCTTGAGTTATTCCCAACAGCTTTGCAGGATACTGACTAGTTTTCGGTGATGAATTTGTTCAGTGAGAGATATATTTAAGACACGGTGAATGTAATAACTTCTAGCCATTTTCTCTCCCAAACAGACAATATTTTGTACTCCATGGAAAACGAGCAATGATTATTAATTCCCACGGGCATTATATTACCTAGAGAGATAATGATCGAATTATTCCAAACATTGCAATTTGTACAGGTAAAGAAGTTCCTTTCCATCTATGAAAATGTATAGTAAATTAACTTACAGTATTTCAATTTTAACTGACTTACGCACTATTAAACAACATACGCTATCAATGTTCTTACAAATTTTAAAAGTAGTTTGATAAATACGAAAATTATGTAATAATTATATCCCCGTACAGCAAATATTCAACACGTTCATGCCACACTGAACAAAATTTCTCCTTCTTTTTTTACTTAAGTATATTCAGAATGTTTTGAAATAATGATGATGTAGGATTCAGTAAACCAGTTAAATCCGGTATGATCCCGTATATAATCATTCAGTAACCGCAGCTGTTTTAGGCACATATGTTTCAAATTATGTAGGTATGCGAATAACAGTTTCAAATTATGTAGATATGTGAATAACTATAAGGTTTGTTCCTGTAGGTGATATGGAACGTAAAATACATTTTAATTTGTTAACCTGAATATTCTTATTTGATTGTTTGCCTAGTACGTAGCCACTGAATTTAAATTGTGTATTTTTATTTCCTCTATACACAGTTGGCGAGACCAGTTTTCTTACTTACTTACTTAATTTGAATTACACTCTCGTGCGGCCATTCAGTTTTCTTCATTTTTGCTCTTTATTGAATCAAATACGTCATTTTTTGAAAGTTTCCCGTTATGCAGAAGACTTAATAGGGCATAATCCGAATGCATCCGATTTCTTTTCATGGCTTGACAGAGTTATAAGTTCATGTATTAAACACGAAGGCAATCATTTGATTGTTCATGGAAGGTTGTTTTTCTGTGTACTATGCGTTCAGGAATTCAAGTAAAGATTGTTTTTAGAAAACACTAACTGCCCATCTTCTTCAATAAATATATGTAACAAATATCCATGTTAATTCATTAAATAAAAGTATATGCGAAAACAAATGTAACATATGTACAGGTATGCATAATATAGACGTAAAGTTAAATCAATGATTCACTTTCAACACATTATAATTTTGTTAATGCAGTACTGACATATATAGTGTATAACAACACGGTTTTATACATTCACTTAATTCTGAAATCTGAATTCTTTATTTCTTTTGATCATTTATACAAATTGATATATAATTAAGTACACGAATGATATTGTTAACACAACTCGCAAATAATTACAAATTAAAAAGGAAGAAAATTACAATAAACAAATGATACTCTACATAACCGAGATACTAATCTTGCAGATATTAGAGGGTGGGCTGTCTTGAGAGAACCGGTTTCCTCCATCTCGGCAATATAATATTTTTACCATTGCTAAAATTTAAACCATGCCTCAGACCTATTTGACAAAGAATATTTTGCTTATATTAAGTTATGCATGGTGTGTTATTTCAACGATGTGTGAGGTGGCTATATATTTTTTCACAAGGTGTGCTATTTAAGAGATGCGCGAGTTGACTATATATTTTTTCACAAAGGTTTTTACTGAGAGAAAAAATTAAAACAAACTCATAACGTCCTATTTCTTTACTGATTCCAATGAAAATCTTGTTAATAAGAAACGTCTTTAATTCTACTTTTTGCAACGTAAAAGATACAATAAAGACATCACGCAGAAACGAGATAGGGGCCCATTAATGATGTCATAAAAACTGTTGCTCACCAGACGATTATCCGCCTACCGCATTTATTATTAATAAAATATTTTTTGCTATTATAAGTTAAAATCGAGAAATAACTTTCTTGTGCAATTTCTTATATTAGAAATAATATTTTTCAATGCTGATATATATTTTAAATTTATAGTTAAGCTTTCATATTTTTCTACATGAAACAAGAACGTATTCGATGAAAATTGAAATAATGATGGATGAGAACTTAAATCACGTAGATGCCAATCTTCATACACATATACAGGATTAGCGATAATCTTTGACAAATGAAGATAGTCCTTGTTAGTTGTTAAAGGAGCATACTTTGTCAATGATAAAGTCTTTAGATTGTGTACCACATTGTTATCAATTTAGATAGCACAGAGAGAGAGAGAGGTCATAAGGAACTTACAACTTCCTAATCATCGTCGTCGTCGTCGTCTTCATCATCGTAATCATCGTCGTTCGTCGTCATCATGATCACCGTGATCATCATTTTTTCTTCTTTTTCAGACCCAGATTTTAAGACAGGAAATAACACTGAGTTAAAAGTAGTCATTCTCACGGCACCATAACCTGTGTATTTACCTAGATGTTGCGTCAACTGATGTTTCAATAAATTCATGTCGTTAAGGTACGTTCATGTGATTAATATGTTTTTTTTAAAGAGTAATCAGTGTAAATAATTGAGATACTTTTACCTGTGCTTGAGTCACACCCCAGGAAATAAAAAATGACAGGTGAAATTATATCAAGATCAAACTGCATCATCTATTTATCTTACATCAATTATTAAAACAATTGAAAAGATCGCAATGTTTATTTTTAACATTCGTTTTAGTCGAGGTAAAATATATACTGTATTTAATCACCTTTAGAGTTGATATTAATCATTGTTTATATTAATGACCTTTAGAATCGATATTAATCATTGCTTATATTAATCACCTTTAGAGTCGATATTAATCATTGCTTATATTAATCACCTTTAGAGTCGATATTAATCATTGCTTATATAATTCACCTTTAGAGTCGATATTAATCATTGCTTATATTAATTACCTTTAGACTCGATATTAATCATTGCTTATATAATTCACCTTGAGAATCGATATTAATCATTGCTTATGTCAATCACCTTTACAGTCGATATTAATCATTGCTTATATTAATCACCGATAGAGTCGATAATAATCATTGCTTACATTAATCGACATCGACTGAAATGTATGAAGAATGTTTCTCTTCTAGATAACACGAAGTAAAAAAAAGATTATACTGATATTGCATGACATCACAGTCAAAATCTATTTTAAACATGTATAGCAAACGTGTATAGTCTCCGTGTCATTTCCGATTAAAGCAAGCATACATGTTTAAGTGAGAACAGTTTTGCAACAAGAATGCCGAACCACTGGCTGCGCGAGGCCCGAGGCGCCCGGGGGAAATGTTCTATTGTGACGCCCCAACTTTGCCACGGAGAACAGTTTTTATGTTGATTGCCAATGTCCACCCCCTCCCCCACCTCCATCTACGCCCCGGTTACAAGTTTTAAAAAAAACTCCCGAGGGCGCCCCCCCCCCCCTCGGTCGGCGCCTGGGGGCAATCTCTCTCCCCCTTCTCCCCAATACCACCGCCGCCGTCGCGCAGCCTCTGCGCAGGATGTATGATATATTCTAAACACATCATTAGTAGGCACTCCAAAACATAAGCATGTATCTTGTAAATCATTGATAAGACTGTTATTTATGTATGATAAAATCATTTTACTAGATATTTAATATGCAACTTAGAAATGGAGCTGACACATAATAGAATTAAAAGAAAATAAACAAGTTTTTTTTTTGTATCTCCTTCAGTGATGTTTTGAATCAATTAAGCAATAAATTCTCAAAGGTCTTGCATAAGTTTTAAAAGAAAAGAAATATTTACTACACGCGAAAGTGAGCCATTTTTGTTTGTCAGTTTTGTAAACAAAAATATATATTGAAATATAATGATGAGGATGGACAGGTAACACTGGTCTACAATTTTTTCGAAGTCGTCTGCTTCAGAGATAAAATGTGCTGTTTATTAGGGATTTTTATGTGCTTAATTCAAATATGACAATTAAAACAACTGATTGGCTACTGTTTCCAAGATATTTAAGTTTTTACATTTTACGTCTATGTATATTGTGTACATAGTAGAGTTTTAATCATTATTTGTAAACCTAGGTCTTTTCATGCGTTTATGGTTGCTTTACATGATAATATTTCACCTGTCCTGTTTATGTAACATTTCAAAATACACCAAAAGGGTTATATAAATAAAAAATATATTGAAACAAAAGTCAAACAACTATTATATATATTCAGTGTCTACTCGGCGCTTCTTGGCTTGTCTCTTGTATTTATTAAATGGAGCATCTATTGTCACTGTCCAGCAATAGTCTGCAAGCATTGATGGGCTCCATTTGCCCTGATAGCGTTTCTCCATTGTTGCAATGTCCTGGTGAAATCGCTCCCCGTGCTCGTCGCTCACTGGTCCGCAGTTCGGTGGAAAAAAATCTAGATGAGAGTGCAACAAATGTATCTTTAGCGACATGTTGCAACCAAGGCTTTTGTATGCCTCGAGGAGGTTTTCCACCAACTCCCTGTAGTTGTCTGCCTTGTTGTTTCCAAGAAAAGTTGTTGCCACTAACTGGAAGGGTTTCCATGCCGTCTTTTCCTTGCCACGCAGTGCACGGTGAAATGCATCATCTCGAAGAAGTTCACGAATCTGAGGACCAACAAAGACACCTTCCTTTATCTTAGCTTCACTCAACCTTGGAAAGTTTCCACGGAGGTACTTGAAAGCTACTTGTGTTTTGTCCATGGCCTTGACAAAGTTCTTTATCAGACCCAGCTTGATGTGCAAGGGTTGTAACAAAATCTTCCTTGATTCAGCAAGTGGTGAATGCTGAACACTTTTCATCCCAGGCTCCAATGACTGTCGGAGTGGCCAATCTCTCTTGATGTAGTGGGAGTCTCTCGCACGACTATCCCATTCGCAGAGAAAACAGCAGTACTTTGTGTATCCAGTCTGCAGACCAAGCAACCGAGCAAGAACTTTGAAATCGCCACAAAGCTGCCACTGATGTTGGTCATTGTTTATGAACCTCAAACGTTGTTTCATGTTTTCATAGGTTCCCTTCATATGGACTGCATGGCCAACTGGAATTGATGGCAAAACACTGCCATTATGCAGCAAAACAGCTTTAAGACTCGTCTTCGATGAATTAATGAACAGTCTCCACTCATCTGGATCATGAACGATGTTGAGTACTGCCATCACATCATCGATGTTGTTGCAGGCTACAAGATCACCTTCCATGAAGAAGATGTGGACAAAATCCTTTTGACGGTCACGGAACATGGAAACCCTAACAGCACCTGCCAGGAGATTCCACTGCTGTAGTCTGGAGCCCAACAGTTCTGCCTTACTCTTGGGTAGTTCAAAATCCCTGACAAGGTCATTCACTTCACCTTGTGTTATGAGGTGTGGTTCAGAGGAGGAGGATGGGAGAACATATGGGTCATGTGACATTGATGGTTCAGGACTAGAAGTTTCATCCTCATCTTCTTCCTCGTCTGACTCAAGTGAGAATGATTCTGGTGCATCAGGAACCAGCAGTCCTTCTCCGTGGGGTACTGGGCGTATAGCTGACAGAATGTTTGGATAATGCACAGTCCACTTTTTCTTCTTTGACACACCTTTTCCAACTGGAGGCACCATGCAGAAGTAACAATTGCTGATATGATCTGTTGGCTCTCTCCAAATCATTGGCACTGCAAAAGGCATAGATTTCCTTTTCCTGTTCAACGACTGGCGGAGATTTGTTGCACAAGTGTTACAGCATATGTGTGGGACCCACAGCTTGTCCTGATCTCCAATTTTGCAGCCAAAATAAAGGTGATAGGCTTTCTTAACCATAGTGGTTATACTGCGCTTTTGTGATCAAAAGTCACTTCACCACAAACATAGTAGAAGTTATCTCTGCTCACTTTGGCTATACAGAAATGTGTCCCCTTACAAAAGCAAACACTGACAAATAAGAGAGCACGACACTGTATGATTTGTAGAGCTGATATAGGGCAATTTCTTCAGCAGAGTTATGTAAGCTTAGTTATGATTGCATCATCCATGACTTCTAGGAATAACATGATGCAATTCATATCATGTATGACGCAATATCAGCTTCAGATTGCATCATTCATTGTTTTGCTTAAAAAGCAAGTACTGTCCAAACCCAGTCATAGATTCATTCATAGATCCAGTCAAAGATGTATTTTAGTCATTTCTGGTTTAAATTAAGATCCCTTCCCTTTATAACTCACTTATCTTCCGCCATTCCCAAGTCAAGGGTCGTATATACTGACCCAGTATAATATCTTAAAAACTAGAGCCAATCAACAATTTTAAGCATAATTTTCGTTCTCAGTGACCCAGAATTAGTAAAGTTTGACAACATTTATTGCGGAAGCATTTTGGGTGTAGACCACTGTAATTCTGGATGTAGACCAGTGTGATTTGTCATTATTTACCAATAAAGGATGAACGTAAACACTTTGGAGGAGAAAGTTAACTTTTTCATCAATCAATTAAAAAAATTATATGAACCATAAACAACACACAACTGCAAATTAACGACGCAGTGTCAGGGAAAGAAAATAAATATACACAACGTTGTAGCCAATACAAACATAACATTCCAAATAAAAAATATAAGCCCCTAGTGTCAGTTTACAATAACATTCCATATAAAAAATACAAGCCCCTAGTGTCAGTTTACAATAACATTCCATATAAAAAATATAAGCCCCTAGTGTCAGTTTACAATAACATTCCATATAAAAAATACAAGCCCCTAGTGTCAGTTTACAATAACATTCCATATAAAAAATATAAGCCCCTAGTGTCAGTTTACAATAACATTCCATATAAAAAATATAAGCCCCTAGTGTCAGTTTACAATAACATTCCATATAAAAAATACAAGCCCCTAGTGTCAGTTTACAATAACATTCCATATAAAAAATATAAGCCCCTAGTGTCAGTTTACAATAACATTCCATATAAAAAATACAAGCCCCTAGTGTCAGTTTACAATAACATTCCATATAAAAAATATAAGCCCCTAGTGTCAGTTTACAATAACATTCCATATAAAAAATACAAGCCCCTAGTGTCAGTTTACAATAACATTCCATATAAAAAATACAAGCCCTAGTGTCAGTTTACAATAACATTCCATATAAAAAATATAAGCCCCTAGTGTCAGTTTACAATAACATTCCATATAAAAAATATAAGCCCCTAGTGTCAGTTTACAATAACATTCCATATAAAAAATATAAGCCCCTAGTGTCAGTTTACAATAACATTCCATATAAAAAATATAAGCCCCTAGTGTCAGTTTACAATAACATTCCATATAAAAAATATAAGCCCCTAGTGTCAGTTTACAATAACATTCCATATAAAAAATATAAGCCCCTAGTGTCAGTTTACAATAACATTCCATATAAAAAATACAAGCCCCTAGTGTCAGTTTACAATAACATTCCATATAAAAAATACAAGCCCCTAGTGTCAGTTTACAATAACATTCCATATAAAAAATACAAGCCCCTAGTGTCAGTTTACAATAACATTCCATATAAAAAATACAAGCCCCTAGTGTCAGTTTACAATAACATTCCATATAAAAAATATAAGCCCCTAGTGTCAGTTTACAATAACATTCCATATAAAAAATATAAGCCCCTAGTGTCAGTTTACAATAACATTCCATATAAAAAATATAAGCCCCTAGTGTCAGTTTACAATAACATTCCATATAAAAAATACAAGCCCCTAGTGTCAGTTTACAATAACATTCCATATAAAAAATATAAGCCCCTAGTGTCAGTTTACAATAACATTCCATATAAAAAATATAAGCCCCTAGTGTCAGTTTACAATAACATTCCATATAAAAAATACAAGCCCCTAGTGTCAGTTTACAATAACATTCCATATAAAAAATACAAGCCCCTAGTGTCAGTTTACAATAACATTCCATATAAAAAATATAAGCCCCTAGTGTCAGTTTACAGCGCTGAGTGTTTCAAGTTCCATAGTCTTAGCTAAAGCCAAAATTCACGCGAATCATTATTGAAACATATTACTACATTACCTAATTCTATGAAGCTATTATTACATTGCCTCATTCTTTGAATATATTTTTACATTACCTCATTCTGAGAATTTATTATTCAATTACCTCATTCTATAAATCTATTATTACATTACTTCTTGTTCTGAATATATTATTACATTACCTCAATCTATGAATATGTTATTATATTACCTCATTCTATGCATATATTATTACATTACCTCATTCTATGAATCTATTACTACATTAGCTGAAATCATTTTTATAGGGGCACATGGCATTCAATATTTTGAAGGGGGAAAAATAAAGCTTGCACGATAAGATACTACATAGTCTGCATTAAAGACTGCCTATTATTCCGTCTAATCAAAGTATCGATCAATATATCAGCATGAAAAGATCTTGTTTAAGGACGGATACTGTAAAAAAATAATGGTCTTAGTACAAAAAGGTCCAGTGTACATGGATGAAAAAAAAATTTTTTTTCTTATGCACAAACGTTTGTACACGATGCAAGTGGAACTTGATCTTTCCCGTAAAGATTACCCTTGTTAAGAGGAACTAAAATGATTTTGCAGCTTGTGTATTCAATGAAGTAACTTTTCTTTTAAAAAAGCTTCATATATCATATATAACGATATAAAATAAACGTACGTATATTTGATAAATAAGCAATTATACTTTATAAAGTTTCTCCGCTGATACTATCTGAAAAATCTATTTGCTGATTTATCGCATCCATCTGAAAAATATTGAAAAGTTTGACATGCGCATTAAATACCTTTCAGTATTTGCTTAAATTGTTTAATCTGTTTTCCAATTAAAACAGACGCGTTTCAGGCATTATATTGAATGTGTGTTTTTCAAATCAGTTTAAGAATTGTACATATTCAGACCACAGCGACGACTAATTGCTTTGTACCTAAAGTTACTGCATATGAATTCTGAGTGTGGTCTAAAGATTAGTAAATTTGACAATATCTGTTACACCTAACAGTATAATCGCTGACGTTTATCCTCCTAGTTTATCAGTTTATAGAAGCTGCCTTTTGTGTCGGTTGACTGTTATTACCCCAATCATATTGTCATCAACAATTACGCCCTTCTTTTTGCTCTAGAATATTGTACACCTTTCCTAAGAGTTGAGATTGTACCTTAAGAAGCTTGCACTTATTTGTATCTCGCACACTTTCAGTTGCATAATGTTTGTGTGAGGAATTGGTATTTCAGCATAAAAAGTATGTTTTTAGCATTTTTATCTGCACGTGTCAAAATATGATAGTGAATAAGACGTTTTAAGCATCGTATGTGTGTGTGTGAGTGTGCGTGCGTGCGTGCGTGCGTGTGTGTGTTTTATTATCTACAGTCCCCTCCTAAACTGTATCCAAAATTAGATGCCCAACCCAAAACACGTTCATAATTTTCTAAACAAATTACCTATAAAAAATGAAAGCGGTGTGAACATCACTCCAACTTGTAACCATTTATTCATTTAACAGAATAGTGAAAACGCAATCATGAGATTAAGCTATGTATTTACCATATATATTATAGTATGGACATCAGGCATAATATCTAGGAAACTTTGAATTCATCATAATGTTGGCTCATTTGTGTAGTATTCGTTGATAACTTCCTTCCATGGATACAAATTTATGTTTATATTTTGTGTCAAAAAATTTGGTGTATTAATGGGAAAGTCATGAAGAATTGTTATATTACATTGCTCTGCTTATCTTTCTGCAAGTCATGCAGACTAGTATCATATAACTATCCGGCAAATTTGGCATTCAAATAAACTCTTCCACCTGTATGTCCTGCCATTATCTATCTTATTTATTATGTACGACGCTGGCGGTATTTGCTGCTATCTGTGACCGGAATCTGCAATAATTCTAATGCACAGATGACCGATAAACTCAGATCAAAATTATGTTGTCAACTGCTTAATAGAAGCGACCAGTCTAGAAAAAAAGCATTCTTATATCAAGACAAAAAAAATGTTTGCAATAGAAATATATAAATTGTCTGTGAGTAATCCAAAACTACTTGAAAACGTTTACTTTTAGACGGCCTCCTGGCAAGTGAAAAATAAAATGAAAAAAAAGAAATAGAAAAAAAATAAAATAAAATAAAATAAATAATTTCCCGAACTAGTTCTCCTTCGACATTTAATTAATGCTTACAAATTATCATGGGAGTTATCTCATCTTACCTGAAAAAGTAGATTCCAGGATTGTTTTGCTTCGATTCACATTTCAAAGGCTAAATTCAGCACAGTCATGATTATTTATTCTCAAGCTTTTGTACGATCAAAAATGTAGACTTTTCACAATATATGAATCTATAAGAGATTAATGTGATACATTTACGTATTCTAATATGTGTGTATGTATTAGAGTTTAACGGCACGTCATTCCAATCGTGGCTATGTGGTGCCGATTAAAAACAAAGTTCTAAAACATAAATATAAAGAATTGCACAAAAAAACTTTAAGAAGCTGTTTACCTTCAAAATAATCGTAAACAAGAAGTAGTTAAAGTTGTTAAAATTCTGTAAAATATGTGTAAAATTAAAGATAAAAACAAATAAGATAAAATCTTAAAAATATATCGTCCAATTTTACTACTGCCCAAAATCAAAGAAGTAATATATGTATATATTAGCGCTCAAAGGTACGTCAGCAAAATAATTACGTACTCTAAATACAATACAGACTTCATCACGTTACACATACTGTATCAAGATGTTAGATTTTAATTCTAAAAGAATGAATCTGACAGGCCCAAAGGGCCCTGGACATGATAGATAGATAGATAGATAGATAGATAGATAGATAGATAGATAGATAGATAGATAGATAGATAGATAGATATTGACATTAGATAATATAATACGGCAAAGTATGTTTTCTCATTCTATTCCATTGATTTATAAATTACATTCACCGCTGTTGGCGAGGCAAGACTGCGTAATATTTGGATCATCCACCTGATTGCCATAGATAGTAAAGATTATTCACTTCAAGTTGTTCAAAGATAAATCTTTAGATTGAAATACTATTAAAGACCCTTTTCAGACACGTCAGATTAATAGGCTAATATGAACTCGTTTAAGACACGTCAGATTAATAGGCTAATATACACCCTTTTAAGACACGTCAGATGAATAGGCTAATATACACCCTTTTAAGAAACATCAGATTAATAGGCTAATATAAACTCTTTTAAGACACGTCAGATGAATAGGCTAATATAGACCCTTTTCAGACACGTCAGATGAATCGGATAATATACACCCTTTTAAGACACGTCAGATATACACCCTTCTGTAGAGTCTAATAGTTTCAATCAGGGCTTATGAGTATGTCTTGCTCAGTCTGTATAGTCTAATAGTTTCAATCAGGGCTTATGAGTATGTCTTGCTCAGTCTGTATAGTCTAATAGTTTCAATCAGGGCTTATGAGTGTGTCTTGCTCAGTCTGTATAGTCTAATAGTTTCAATCAGGGCTTATGAGTGTGTCTTGCTCAGTCTGTATAGTCTAATAGTTTCAATCAGGGCTTATGAGTGTGTCTTGCTCAGTCTGTATAGTCTAATAGTTTCAATCAGGGCTTATGAGTGTGTCTTGCTCAGTCTGTATAGTCTAATAGTTTCAATCAGGGCTTATGAGTGTGTCTTGCTCAGTCTGTATAGTCTAATAGTTTCAATCAAATCAGGGCTTATGAGTATGTCTTGCTCAGTCTGTATAGTCTAATCGTTTCAATCAGGGCTTATGAGTGTGTCTTGCTCAGTCTGTATAGTCTAATAGTTTCAATCAAATCAGGGCTTATGAGTATGTCTTGCTCAGTCTGTATAGTCTAATAGTTTCAATCAAATCAGGGCTTATGAGTATGTCTTGCTCAGTCTGTATAGTCTAATAGTTTCAATCAGGGCTTATGAGTGTGTCTTGCTCAGTCTGTATAGTCTAATAGTTTCAATCAGGGCTTATGAGTGTGTCTTGCTCAGTCTGTATAGTCTAATAGTTTCAATCAGGGCTTATGAGTGTGTCTTGCTCAGTCTGTATAGTCTAATAGTTTCAATCAGGGCTTATGAGTGTGTCTTGCTCAGTCTGTATAGTCTAATAGTTTCAATCAGGGCTTATGAGTGTGTCTTGCTCAGTCTGTATAGTCTAATAGTTTCAATCAAAACATTTACAATATTGCCTTTAATTTTGTTTCAAAACTATTGTAAGATCTTTAATGATAAAGTGTAACTTCACGAACTGACACTTGACCTTTCTTGATATCGCACTATGACGCTCGATTCTCATTATTTTCGATGATTTCTTCCCATTAGCTTAACAAAAATCAATAGGATCACTAAGAAACAAATCTCATACATTTTCCTAACATTTTTTATTCACCAACAGGAGATTTATAAAAGGTTTATCAAAATGACTGATGTTTGCTCTCGGAGAAGCATATTAGATGAAACTTGAGCCATAGAGTCGTACTTCAAAGAAACAAATGCTTTGAATGAACACTTACACAACCACTGTTAATCTCTGTGACTCAAATTACGTACATGTAAAAAAAAAAAAAAAAAAAAAAAAAAAATTACAAATGACACTTTCCATGGATATTAGATCGGAGTCCTTGAGAAAAAAGTTAAAATCTGTGGAGCAGCTATAAAATCCTTCTTTGCACATAGCTATGATTCAATAGATAACATAAGAAACATTTAAGGGCAACCGAAAGTTTTACTTCTTTTTCCAAACTATTGCCTTGTACAGCTGGACAGCCTTTCTTTAAATTACATTCCGGACCAATTCAAGAGCTGTATATTGTTTTGGGGTTAATATGCTCTGATGGGTGTATTATTTTCTAAAAGATAGATATACATTTCACAAATTTAAAAATGCATGTATATTCGAGTCTTTTAAATAATTTATCAATTAGTTTATTTAAAACAATGCCTACTCTTCATTATAAACTTTTGGAGGACTGTGACAGGATAAAAGAATTCCAACAATCTGGTCCAAATGAAATATTAATACATTTTGAATACATTAACAGAAAATCTTACTTCCGCTTTATACGAAATATGTTGTTCTGAAATGTACAAAGCATTCCAATTTTCTGTGGTGATTCAAATTGTCCGGTAATATAGTAGAATCATTTGAAAATAGCCCTTTTTGTTATATAAAATAGAAGTATGTTGATTTGGACATATTATCTTTGAAATGTATCCATGATTCACGTATTATTATATTCAATGTTTAAATATTTTAAATTGTCATTATGATATGTATTAGTTAATAACTTGTATCTAGACCATTCAGTATTTTTAGATTGATTGCTGCTTATTCTACTTACTTTTTTTGCATACATTATTGTGTGTGCACTAGTTATGTCTATTTCGCATACTTTATTGTGTGTGCACTAGTTATGCCTATTTCGCATACATTATTGTGTGTGCACTAGTTATGCCTATTTCACATACCTTATTGTGTGTGCACTAGTTATGCCTATTTCGCATACATTATTGTGTGTGCACTAGTTATGTCTATTTCGCATATCTTATTGTGTGTGTACTAGTTATGTCTATTTCCCATACCTTATTGTGTGTGCACTAGTTATGTCTATTTCCCATACCTTATTGTGTGTGCACTAGTTATGTCTATTTCGCATACCTTATTGTGTGTGCACTAGTTATGTCTATTTCGCATACATTATTGTGTGTGCACTAGTTATGCCTATTTCGCAAATGTATTGTGTGCAATAGTTATGCCTATTGCTTTCTGTGTGTGCACACTAGTTATTCCCATTTCACATACCTTACTGTGTGTGCACTAGTTATTTATGCCTTACTCTGTGTGCTCGAGTTATGCCTATTTCACATACCTTACTGTGTGTGTAGTAGTTTTTGTTATGCCTATACCCTACTGTGTGTGCTCTAGTTATGCCTATTTCGCATACCTTAATGTGTGTACACTAGTTATGCCTTTTTCCTATTAAATACAATACTATCTGTATTTAAAAGATTCCTGAATCATGACTAACAATACGATTTCTCAACAGTTCTAATTACAGTACCCATGTAAGACGAAAATGACATCCTTTTGCCCCGAGGTGAAAAATGATCATAGTTAATTACCATTCCACCCAAACACAGTGCATTTCTCAACATTCCGCCAGTTTGTTCACATACAATAGTGTGTGTGGACAATTGTAGGGCCAACCGCAGGTGAACAAAGCGTATTCTTTTAAAACATGTCAACATATCGTGATCTCAAAATTTAGCATCTTTAATCTGTAAATTGGTTTTAAATTAGCTGCATTCCCATGTTTCAACCCTTTAGTTTCTCAGTGATCAGTTGTCGTTTGAATGTCCTAATGTACAACAGGCATCTAAGATTTATGTCAATGGACTGGGAAGTTAAAATCGTATATGTCACAGCTCTCACTAAGACGGTGTGTTACTAAATTGACAACCTTTAGAAAACATGGATAAACAAAAACGATTCATAAATTATGGCAAATTTTTCCTTAAATCCTCACCGAGAGTAGGTACTTGGTTGAAAGAAGTATCACTTCATTTGTTTTCTACAGATGAATTCTAGCATTGGACATTGACTAAAATCCGCAGTCAGCGCGTGTTAAATCCAACTAGATTAGTTATAGTGAAACATATTTATCTACGAGCTTACGTTCAAACCACCAATATTTATTTGCCAAAAGATTTTTTTTTCTTCATTTAACCAAGTTTTTATTTTGGGATTAAGACTATCAAGTAGAATCAGCACACAGATTTCAAAAGTACATAAGTGGAACCCGACTCCACTAGTACGTAAGTGGCCTCAGACCACAATCATGCCCCCCTCCCCCTTGAGGTTGACCAAAATCAGGAAGATATTCTGAAGAAATAGTGCCTGGTTTGCATGGTCTGTTTGCTAGTGACTTATGTGGTAAAGTTACTTATTGTAATAATTATGAAAGGGTAGACCTGCAAACTTTATAAAGCTGTAAAGAAAGTTGCATTTGCTTGTTGTTTAATGAGAACGGTATGATGTAAAATGTCCCTGCTTTCTAGGTCATGCATATGCTTTTTGGTTACTTCCTCTACGTCAGTTTGTTTGCGTTAGTAATACACAAAAAAGAGCCGGTCAACCTATGTTGAAACCTTGCAGTATTTATTGAACCAAGGTGGGTTAATGTCTTGCAAAAAGCGATAGAGGTCTATCAGTTATGATAAAAGTGGCATAGTGTTGAATGCTTATACATACAATAGAAGAAAAAATAATTGTGGTCTGAGGCCAAATTGAATAAACCCCGGCTCAATTAGGGGAAATAATCATCAAATAACATTTTTAACACGTGACAGATTAGAAATTACTAGGATGTATTTCTGGAGTAAACGTGATTTTATGTTTATTAATGTTATCTACAGCTTCACAATATTCAAAATATGTTTAGTAAATATTTTTACAGCTTCATATGCAGGTTATACATGTATGTAGCACATATGGCTTTCTCTAAGTCTAACGTATGCAAGTGAAAACTTCAATATGTCCTTCATCTTGTGCAATTAAAGGTTCGTTATTCATACATTAATAAGGCATTAAATATATATGTAAATATGTTGAAAGATTGATAAATGGCCAAGATATTTTATAATAATTATTTATCATCGTCAGTTGTAAACTGCAATGGTAATTTGATTTAGAGAAAATATATGACTTAAAATGTATTGACTTTGCCGCGTGCTTCTAAAATCTATTTCAGGGCGGATCCAGGAATATCGTTTGGGGGCAGGGCGGTGAGGGACGTAAACAAATAGGCAATGGGTCTGTGGGATGGCGAAGCCTCCAGGAATTCCTGCATTGTAAGTGTTTCCATGACATAATATTAGCTATCTATCTTTAAAGAAAACTTACTCTGATTCGCGCTCATTTTAAGAGCGGGGAGGGGGAGGAGGGACTGATATTAGGTAGTAACAGAAGAGTACATGACACTGATGAAATATATGAGATAGTATGTTATCAAAACATGATCATGGTTAGGAAACCAAAGCAAGTAAATTTTGGTCGCTGCATCAACAATAACTTAAAGCATTTGATTATCCAAGTCTACACAATTTGTCTGCATATATACAATTAGGGATGAGCTTTTCTCCTTCATCCCTCGTGATATATAAGTATTTGTCCTCGTTATATGCACATATGATGACATCAACCTTTCAAGCAATTAATTTTTCCAAAAGTTCTGTTGGTTGAATCGAACACATTTCCCGTATCAAAGGAGGCAGTTTTTGTTTTAAACATAATACTGACTTAAGCTACCACAACACAATATTTTACTAAATGACGGCACAAAAAGATAACATACAGATAGACTGCACAGCCAAGCATTTCTAGAAGTGCACTGTCATGACAAAAATGAACAGTGTGGCATGAACCTTACCTGGAACAATACATGCAAGTTCTCATGTCAGGGTGTTTTCAGAGTTTTCATGTAACTGAAATCACCATTTAATATGCCTTCCCCATGGTGGTATATAGGTACTAAAGGAACAGTAGTAGTTTCCTAGTCATACGAACAAGCAACATCTCCTTGCTCAATAACAGTAGTAGTTTCCTAGTCATAAGAAAAAGCAACATCTCCTTACTCATTGAGAGTAGTAGTTTCCAACGAAAAAGCAACATCTCCTTGCTCACTAACAGTAGTCGTTTCCTAGTCATACGAAAAAGCAACATCTCCTTGCTCAATAACAGTAGTAGTTTCCTAGTCATACAAAAAAGCAACATCTTATTGCTCATTGACAGTAGCAGTTTCCAAGTCATACGATAAAGCAACATCTCCTTTGCTCATTAGCATGTATTAAAGGTTAGTAGCAGTTTCAAGGACATATGAAAAAAGCAACATCTGATTGCTCACTAACAGGTATATTGTATCACCTCCTGGCAATGTGTTTACCTTCTTTGTGTACCTGACTTGACAAATGTCTTTAGTATTTTGTTCTTGTCATGCTGTCCATTTTATGCATATAATCGATGAAAATGTTTCATTTACCAATCGGAAAGAAATGCCGAGACAATATCCAGGAGAAGTCAATATCTTTGTACTTGACTTGAAAAAGAAGTCTTTCATTTTCATCCATTCTTTGTTGTATTTACTGCACACTTTGCTACAGTTGTGATTATGCAGAATGACCTATGCATGCTTTTGGAAAGACGATGACAGTTATTAAAATATGGTAAATGTATTCGGTTTTTTTGCACTTCATTGTTGTTATATCGGTTAAGTTTAATAAAAACCAAATAGTATTACTTTGTCAGGTTTACGTTGGCACATAACTAATAATAAAAGAAAATCCTTTCCAACATACTTTTGTAATTACATTTCGTATCTGAAAGGTTTCTTGTGAGAATGGAAATATTTAACCAACTGATTTCTATTTCATTTTCTTCTTCTGAGCTATTACCTACCTGCCTAGCTACTTACCTACTATCTATCTATTTGTCTGTCTTCCATTCGTTGTAAAGTACCTGTATCTGCATTTCTGAGGTTAAAACATGAAATAGTATCATCAAGCCGATTTCTTTCAAAAGTCTTATAAAATGTTATGTTGTTTATAGCAGAAAAAAACCCCAGAAAAATAAAGATATTTTTCAGCAAGACATTTCCTGTCATTCCACGAACTGAGGTCGTTTGATCTGAAGTTTAAGAAAATAGAAATCAAACAAATAAAACCAAATCATCATCATCAACATTATCATCGTCGTCTTTGTCGTCATGATCGTGTCGTTGTCATCGTCATTGGCATTATCATCCACATTTTGCTCTTCTTTCTCGCTTTTCTATTTTTCTCCCTCAGTAGTGAGGAGAATATATAAATACATGGTAAAAAAGAGACAGGAAGGTGAAATGTCATAGCTTTATTTCGCAGCGGATACAAACAGAGTACATGTACCATAGTAAACGTGTGAGCTGACGTATCACTCAAAAACAAATATTATGGAGAGGTATATAAGCATAATTTTTGCTTGAAAAACTGGAAAGATGCCTTTTAAACCATTGAATTTAAAATTAAACAAAGATATGTAACAGTTTTCAAGCGAGGGGTGGGGGCACGTGTATTTCCCATATCAGTGCCTGCGAAACATACTTATTAGAGTAGTAATTAGAGCAGAAAACAAACAGATCAGGTAACAATTAACGAAACATTCCTATTAGTCTGTTTGTCGTGACTATCTTTCTTATTTGTTCATCTGTAATAAAGAAATTAATGTCGTAATTCAATGTATGCAATGTGTGCAATTGAGTCCTAATTAATGTCGTAATTCAATGTATGCAATGTGTGCAATTAAGTCCCAATAATTGTAGTAATTCAATGTATGCAATGCTTGCAATTAAGTCTTCCAATTTCGAATCGTGCTGGAAAAAGTCTTGTTTCTTCCCTTAGTGAAAAGAAAGGATTATCTTTGATTCAGTAATTATTCCAATAATTGTAGGTCGAGTGTATATGAGGATTGATGACATATATGAAGTTTGAAAAATATCCCATCCAGGTGCATAAAGTGGGTTTATCGTCAAACTGTCGTGTTTGTGACCTTGTGCACATGGGATCAAAACCGAAAATATCTACCACATACCTTAGAATGAAATATTACTAAACTGGGACAGAATGATCTAGAATGTTAATATGAATCTCCCTGTTTTGATGCAGAAAATAATCTGCCGGTTGATATTTAAATAGAATTTATAGAAATAGACCACAGAACATAAGCACAACAGAAGATTTTGTCGTAAAACTCTCCCCATCGAAGGCGTACATTCTGGATTGAATACGGTATGATTTTTATTCGTTCTCCCCCATATATGTTTGTCTTTTGTTGTTATTGCATGATGTTATACTACCAATGTTTTATCTAACAGGCTTGTGGTGATATACACAAAGATTACAATGGAGTGTAGTAGACGTAGTGACTCGTTGTGTTTACTACATGTGCAATCGAGTGCAATTGAAATATCACACCGGAAATCCATCAGTGGGGTGACAAGTGCTTGTTCATTCATATTATGACATTACTATTTTAAGTTAACCGATCCAAGCAGTTAAATTATAGATGGATGCTGTCCTTGTAAAGTATCATTAGAATGTTATCTAATACAACTGTAAAGGTCAATCATATTTCCCACAATGTGATACATAAAAATTACTCCTTTATGCTCCCTTCAGATATTTTTTTTCTTCACGGTATATTCGAATTCCTTTCAAATGCGCAGTAAATGAAATAGCAAAGAAACATTTTAAAGTTTTCTGAAAAACTAAATTGACGAAAAAATAGGTATTGGGATAGTTTTAAAATATATCTAAACTAATTTCTAACAAGGTTGATTTGATTAGAAATTCAGGTTTCATATCAACAACATGTTTCAGTACCTGTTTTCTTTCAAAACAGTGTGCGATTCCTGCGAACTTTCTGATCTTTTACCTACAGTGAATTAAATCACCCGGGAATTAAATATTTTAGCTCCTGATACAGAAATACCATAGGTAGAATGAATGGCAGAATCAACAATAACTGTACAAAAATATCACAAAACCATGTTAATGACACATCGACCTTATTAAACACGTGCTTGTATTACGGGAAAAATCTAACCTGTTTGGTTCCTTTTTTTCAACATTAAACAAAGACATACTAATGTGTTTAATACGGTGAGGAAATCTGCCACGTAATGTTCTACACCCATTTTATAATACTTTCATATTGATAACTATCCAGCCCTGAAGGATAACTCTATTTATGGACTTTTCATGATCAAAATGTAGTGTAATCATGGCACTATTTGAGTTAAAGGTAAATGAGGCATATTTCTTATTTTAGATTAGATCAGTTGTGAAATACATTTCATCACGCCTTCGATTGAGGTATAACACTTAATTTTCACTTGTTCTCAGGTGAGAAAATCGATCGAAGTTGTGCATGATTTATGATTAACAGTGTCTAATTTAACAACATAGATTAGATACACTGCAAAGTCACACTTAATAACATCTTTATAAAAGTCCATGGATGAATCATATGTAAATCACAGTAACTATCAACTTGTTGTAAGTTACGTGAAATATTAAATCAACTCAAATATTCCATATCGACCTTATTAAAAACGTACGTGTCCAACAGGACAGTTTCAGTGTCATGGTAATCTTTCGCACAAATCTTAATTAATTATATGATACATCAAAGGCAATATTGGGTCAAATAATATGTTGTTTAGTTATTTAATTTTTTAAGTATAACAAAATAGCTAGACGCTTCAAGTACATTAGTTGGAAACAATGTGGAAAGACCAATGCAATTTTGCACGGTGTTAGCTTGGACGAATATTTAGTTAGCCTGTCAGTAATGGAATGTTTTGTCCGCCTTCACCCCCCCCCCCCCCCCACGCACATTCAATTCATGCACCCGATCTACCTTGTACCTTGTTTAATTTATTGTGCGATTAGTTACCTCTTTGTTATAGGTTGTTTAGAGCTATGCACGCGTTGTTCTGAGTGGGAATTTTCCATCTTTGTACGAAACGAAGCCTCAATTGCAAGTTAACATGCAAAGTCATAACTCAACGATAAAGGTTGTTCCTAAATGCTTTCAGCAAGAAGACACTCGTTGGTGACTGTTGGCAGTACCATCAAGTGCAACCGTCGCTGTTTGTAGCTACAGTTGGTCACTGTTGACTGCACCCACCTCCCGGAAACTCATACCAAGCCCCCACGTCGACGCAGGGGAATTTTTGCGGCTGGAAATACGCGTAGTTTGAATTATACCGATTGTAATCTGACAGGTATCTATTATTTGCTTGGTATATATAGATATGTAATTCAGCTAGATGTAATTATATCTACAACTTTGTCAAATCAAATCACCCGATAAGAGTATCAAATAAGCCGCATAGGTAAAACACATATTTACTTTAAACAGAAAAATACTTTCTGTCAGTTTTCGTATTTTCGACTGTTGCCACTTTGAAGGAGAAAAAAAAAATTGTACGCTACAATCATACACAAAGTAATCACTTTCTATGCAAATTAGAATACGAGAGTATTTCCCTAAATTTCTCATTTTTGGCATTCAGAATGTATTTTCATGAGAGAAAAAATTTGTATTTTGTCAAAAGTTTGAATGTATTTTGTTAACTTTGTATAAACATCTTCTAAACACACAGTATAATAACTAGCACTATCATCAGTGACCGACAACAATGAAATCCGTTACACAGGTAAAGTCGCCGAGTACGAAGTTTAAAAACAATTCGCTATCAAACAATGTCTATTTCATTGTTACCAAAATTAGAATGGTATCGGTTGCAAGGTGAAGGCTGAAAGTTTTGGTTTTTTTATTTCAGAAAATTTCAGATTGCTTGTATTGTGAATTGCTTAGGTTATTGCTTGTATTGTGAATTGCTTAGGTTATTGCTTGTATTGTGAATTGCTTAGGTTATTGCTTGTATTGTGAATTGCTTAGGTTATTGTTTGTATTAAATAACATGCCTAAAACCCTAACTGAGAATTTTCTATCAAAATATACCTTAAAATGATTATTAATTTTACTGAGTCTTTCGATTGTTTGGTTTCATTTGATAATTGTTTTCAATTATTTTAACAAGGCTGAAAGATTAAGTGAAGATTTGGCGAACTCTGCAGAAAACATCGCAACAGTGTATTATTCTGCTTTGTAAAAAAAAAAAAAAAAAAAAAAAAAAAAAACATATCAATTTAACGAAACAACAGGGCAATATTTCAAATCAGAAACATTTTCATCCTCTGTTGAGGGGCTTGCTTTAGCATTTCCAGTAACCGAAACCGAATCCTAAATCTTTAATCATTGTCTTGAAAACATTGTTATAAAAGGAATTCAACGCTTTTAGACTCACATATTGCATCTTTTATGCCAACTTTTCTAAGAACTGATTTTCACTAGAAGTGAAACAAATGAAACACTTGTAACGTCTAATTTTATTATGAATATTTCTAAATGATTCTGCTCAAGTGTGGTTCGTGTGGCAGAACATTTTTTGTTATTTTCCTAAAATGTCCGTTCGTGTCAGGTTCCGGGATATACTCACTGAATCACTTTTGGTTTTCAAATCAAATTAAGTCCACGTCACATTCTTTGGACTATAAGCTGCAATTTGGTGATGGATACTTAGAAGCAGACGATACATTTAGGACAATCTTGCTACGGGACTGTGATCTTATTCCGTGTGACAGTCATTCTCTGTTGTTCTGCGTATAACTTTCCAGCAAAGTATACATATTTGCCTAATCATAAAAACTGGGATCGGATGGATGATTGCACCGTCCTCATACATACGGACAACGCACGACACAGTACTAACTTCGATATATAAGGACAACGCATGACACAGTACTAACTTCGATATATAAGGACAACGCATGGCACAGTACTAACATCGATATATAAGGACAACGCATGGCACAGTACTAACTTCGATATATAAAGACAACGCATGACACAGTACTAACTTCGATATATAAGGACAACGCATGGCACAGTACTAACATCGATATATAAGGACAACGCATGGCACAGTACTAACTTCGATATATAAGGACAACGCATGACACAGTACTAACATGGATATATAAGGACAACGCATGGCACAGTACTAACTTCGATATATAAGGACAACGCATGGCACAGTACTAACATCGATATATAAGGACAACGCATGGCACAGTACTAACTTAGATATATAAGGACAACGCATGACACAGTACTAACTTAGATATACAAGGACAACGCATGGCACAGTACTAACATGGATATATAAGGACAACGCATGACACAGTACTAACTTAGATATATAAGGACAATGCATGACACAGAACTAACTTAGATATACAAGGACAACGCATGGCACAGTCCTAACATGGATATATAAGGACAACGCATGACACAGTACTAACTTAGTACAATACGCATTCTCTCCGCATCTCTGACGTTTCAGGTTTCAAAGTCAAGCGTTGTACAGTATCAAGGCTTTTAGTAACCTATCCTTGTTTAGTGATTCTAAATCAAAGAGTCAGTGTCACGCACATCCTTCAAATGGACTACTGGAAACTACATGGGTCAATATCGTTAATAACTGAAAAAGATACAAAGACTGATTAAACTGGCACCTGACAAATTTGACTATCGAGGTAAATCTTTCGTAGTGAGGATATATATATATATATATATATATATATATATATATATATATATATATATATATATATATATATATATATATATATCGTGCTAATTGTGTAAGATAGTAGTCCTAACATATATGGGTATGCTTCAAGTAGACCTACATAAATAGTTTCATCGTTTTTGCCAAAGACATTTGAAGGCTTAACTGGAGGGTCAAGAATAAAGCAGTATATTTTTGTAAGGACATGTGTATAAACCATCACGCAACATTCCTACACGCAATTATATTGACAGGTTTGTCTTATGAAGTGTTCGCACTACGATATATATATATATATATATATATATATATATATATATATATATATATATATATATATATATGTGTGTGTGTGTGTGTGTGTGTGTGTGTGTGTGTGTATCCAGACTTCCTGTTGTGGACAGTATAGGAGGATAGTTATTCCTATTATGAAACAACCATCTGTTACGACTCTATGGTCTAAGAAAAATGTAACAGAAAGAAAGTGAAACCAACAAATCAAGTAAAAAATCAACAAGCAATTTATTACTAGATAATTAAAATGAAAAATCAAAAAGTCACTTACAGTAATGTGTTTAGAAATCCTAATAATCCAATAAGAATGATTGTTCTAATCACAAGTCCTAAATATAGAATGTTTAGAATTCACGGCTGTGTCCTTGAATGTTATGATGTGCCAATGGTCTCCAAAGTCCTGATGTACTAGAAATCTTGATGTGCTGATGTCAAAATGAAGTATTCCAAAATCTCTGAATAAGTTCACATAAATTCCAAAATCATCAATTAAAAATCCAAAATCCAAAAGTTTGTGAGCACTGTTATAATCCAATGAATATTTAAAATAATTCCTCTCTTAGAATTTGGAATGAATTTTCACAACTGTAATAGCTCTTTACAAGACTGATGGTAATGTCAAAACTGAATAAATGTCCACCAAACATGGCATATATAAAGATTGGTCACATGACAGAATGTTCTAGAATGTGTGTCATCTTAATGGAATTTTACTTGTAAACAAAATCAACCTTGACCTTCAAATTGAGAAAACATATTGATCAAAACAACCTAATTCAAGGACACTAGTTAAACATGTTTTTCCTGATAAACATTAAGATCCAAGCAAACATCAAAGTGAAGAAACATTCACAATCCCCCAAAATACCTACAACAACATATAAACATCATACATAACACCTCCCCTCATAAAGAAAAAAAAAAATTTATATAATAAAGCTTTCTTTTGAATATACATCTAATACTATAATAACCAAAATTACATAAGAACATGTTTTATGATACTGGACTTAATTACATCAAGCAATATTACATTTCTAGGCACGTGAGAGTGCATCTGCAATCACATTGTCTTTTCCCCTGATGTGTTTAAAGTCAATGTTATATTCCTGCAATATCAAACTCCATCTCAACAATCCCCGATTTTTATCTTTCATTTTGTTGATGAAAGTAAGGGGATTGTGATCACTGTACACAATAATTGGAGAAAGAGCTGAGGTAACATACACTTCAAAATGCTGTAAAGCCAATATCAAAGCCAAACATTCCTTCTCAATTGTGGAATAATTTTTCTGGTGTTTCTTTAGTTTTTTAGAAAAATAACACACAAGGTGATCCACACCACTTTTGTCTTCCTGAATCAATACTCCACCAACCCCTACATCACTTGCATCAACAGATAATTAAAATGATTGGCTAAAATTTGGTGCAGAAAGAACTGGTGCATTCTTAAGCATGGCCTTTAACTTGTCAAAAGATTCCTGACACTTGTCAGACCAATGAAATTTGGTTTTCTTACTCAATAAACTTGTCAAAGGTTCAGCAATTTTGGAAAAATTGGAACATAATTTCCGATAATATCCAGCCATACCTAGAAATCGCATCAGTTGCTTTTTACAAATTGGAACTTGAAATTCAGAGATAGCTTTGACCTTAGCTTCTATAGGTTTAACTTGACCTTGTCCCACAATATGTCCTAAAAATGTGACACAAGCATGGCAAAACTCACTTTTGCTCAAATTAATTGTCAGATTCGCATCGCTGAGTCGATCAAAGAATTTTCGAATGGTTTCCAAATGATCTTCCCAGGTGTTGTTGTAGATAATGACGTCATCGATATAAGCGTCACAATTATCAAGACCAAATGTTATCATGTTCATCAGACGTTGAAACGTTGCAGGCGAATTTTTCATTCCAAACGGCATAACTTTATATTGATAAAGTCCATCTGGAGTTACAAATGCTGAAATTTCTTTTGCCCTTTCCGTCAGTGGAATTTGCCAGAATCCTTTTAAAAGGTCAAACTTGGTGACATATTCCGCATTTCCAATTTTATCAATGCAATCGTCCATTCTTGGGATTGGAAATGAATCAGTTTTGGTGACACTGTTGACTTTTCTATAGTCAGTACACATACGGAATGTATTATCTGGCTTGGGAACAAGAATACATGGTGAACTCCAGTTACTTTTACTTGGTTCTATGAAATCATTCTCCAGTAGATACTGAATTTCTTTCTTCAGATAGTTCTGTTTGAGAGGATTCATCCTATAAGGATGCTGTTTCACAGGCGCAGAATCTACAATGTCAACGTCATGATAAATTTTACTTGTTCGTGTTGGAACATCAGGAAACAAGTGCTCATAGTCATGTAATAGCTGTTTTAGTTCATTTCTTTCCTGTTGTTGTAGATGTGAAAGTTTCTGGTCTAGGTTGTTCAAGATTTCTGAATTCCGAAGATTGGTTATACCAGAGTCACTATAGTCTGATTGTACTCCATCGTTGATATCTTCACTGTGTGGGACAGGTACAACTAAATTAACTAAATAATTAGCTGGGCTATCTCTGTCAAAATATTCCTTTAACATATTTATATGACAAAGTTGTTTCTGTTTCCGTCTCCCAGGAGTGTTAATGATATAATTTAAGTCATTTACTTTCTTTTCAACGGTATAAGGACCATAAAATTTAGCCTGAAGAGGATTTTGAGGTATGGGACAGAGAGCCAGAAATTTGTCACCAGGTTTAAAACTCCTTTCCTGTGAATTTCTGTCATACCTTAATTTCATTTTTGACTGGGTAGTGTGAAGATTAGTTCTTGCTACTTCACAGGCCTTTGACAACTTGCATTTGAAATCAGAGACATAATCAAGAAGATTAATCTCTGAATCTTCATTTGAAAGAAGTTTCTCTTTCAATAATTTCAATGGTCCACGGACAGTATGACCAAAAACTAGTTCAAAGGGACTAAAACCCAACGACTCTTGAACTGATTCCCTAACAGCAAACAACAACAAATGAACACCCTCATCCCAATCCTTTTCTGTATCAAAGCAATATGATCGAATCATATTCTTCAAAGTTTGATGAAATCTTTCCAAAGCACCTTGACTTTCAGGGTGATAGCCAGAAGATTTAAACTGTTGGATGCCTAATTCATGCATAACTTGTTGGAAAATTCCAGACATAAAATTTGACCCTTGATCCGACTGGACAGATTTGGGAAGGCCAACAAGTGTAAAAAACTTCACCAAAGCTTTCACAATAGTTTTAGTTTTTATATTTCTCAGAGGAATTGCCTCTGGAAATCTTGTAGATGCACACATGATGGTCAACAAGTATTGGTTGCCTGACTTGGTTTTAGGTAAAGGACCAACACAGTCTACCATTATTCTACTAAATGGTTCATCAAATGCAGGAATAGGTTGCAGATGAGCCTTAGGTATCTTCTGATTGGGTTTTCCTACCATTTGACAAGTGTGACAAGATCTGCTGTATTTAGAAACATCACTTTTGAGTTTCGGCCAATAAAAATGATTCAAGATCTTGTGATAAGTCTTACGGACTCCTAAATGACCAGCCAAAGGAGTTTCATGGGCTAAATTAAGAATTTCCTGTCGATATGACTTAGGAACAACAATTTGATAGCTCACTGACCACTCGTCACCAGCGGGTACATCAGGTGGTCTCCATTTCCTCATAAGGACCCCATTTTTCACAAAGTAACACACTGGAACTTGTGTGGCTTCAGTTTCACTAATAGCCCTCTGAAACAAACAAGATATCTCGGGATCTTGCTCCTGTTCAACGACAAGGGATTGTCGTTTGTCATCCTGATTAGAACAAAGAGAATGAGTTGCCAAAAGAGGATCACTGTGATCAATACCATTTGATTGATCAATACCTGAGGAAAAAGTGACCTCATCAAAACTGACCAATACATGTGTCAGCTAAAGGAATAATATCCTGATCAACATCACTCTCAAGAGCTCTTTTTGCCATAGCTCTAGTAACTGCACAAGCAGGGTACAAATCAGGGATTTCAGTTTCGACAGGATCAACTTTCTGATCCAAACAAGGCTTGTCAGTTACAAGTGGATTAACCACAACCTTATCTCCAGCTAGGTCATTCCCTAGTAATAAATGAACACCCTCTATGGGTAAAGAAGTCACTGCGCCAACAGTCACAGGTCCAGAAACTAAGTCTGATGCCAAATTTACACAATGGAGAGGAACATTTACAAAGCCGCACTCTACTCCCTGAACAAGAACACTTTCACTTGAAGAAGACTCCTCAGACAAAGGCAAAGTACCTGATAAACAAAGACTCTGAGAAGCTCCAGTGTCCCTTAATATTTTAATTGGGATAGGCTTGGCAGAATCACCAATAAGTGATATAGAACCTTCTGACATGAATGGTTCATAAGCCTCCAAAATAGAATCAGACTGGGGTTTGTTTGACCCAACAAATGTATTGCTTTCAATACAAGACCGTGACCTTGACCTCGTAGAAATAAGAGCATTTGGAAAAGCTCTGTCTTTTCTCTGTTGCTTATTTTTCAACTTGAAGCAATCAGAAATAACGTGCCCTTTCGTTTTACAATAAGTGCACGTAGGAAGAGATAAGGATTTCTGATCAGTCTTATCAGATGTTTGATTCCTAACAGTTGTGCTGTTGTGAAATTTGGAAGTACTCGAATGAGATTGAAATGGTTTTTTACCAGAAAACTGCTGAGAGGACGACTTATTGCCAAATGAAATTTTGTGAGTCAAGGAATAATCATCAGCCATACGAGCAGCATTTTCCAAAGTTTCCACATTCTGCTCGTCAAGATAGGTTTTAACATCACTATGGATGCACCAATTGAACTCTTCAATTAATACGAGCTGTCTGAGGTTATCATAAGCTTGATCAACTTTCTTGGCTGAGCACCACCTATCAAATAGTTGTTCTTTGTCCAGTTTCTTTTCTACAATTCCTAAACCTTTGTCGATATGCCTCTGGTACCAACTCATAAGCTTTCAAGATGTACTCCTTAACCACATCATAATCAGTGCTTTGTTGTACTGACAGTGAAATGTGGACTTCACGAGCTTTGCCAATAAGTACACTTTGTAATAACAAAGTCCAATGCTCTCTAGGCCATTTCAAGTTTTCAGCTATTTTCTCGAAATGAAGAAAGTATTTATCTACTTCTTTTTCCTGAAAAGGGGGTACTAACCTAATATATCTAGTAACATCAAAACCTGAACTTGTATTTAAAGGAGTGGAGTGTGCTCTGTTTGCCAGTTCTAATTCTCTTAATTTAAATTGCATTTCCCTTTCTTCTCTTTGCATCTGCGTCTGTCTCTCCTCTTTCTCTCTCTCCCTCTCCATCTGCATTTGCCTCTCTTCTTTCTGCATTTGTATCTGCCTCTCTTCTTTCTCTCTCTCCATCTGTATCTGCCTCTCTTCTTTCTCTCTCTCCATCTGCCTCTCTTCTTTTTCTCTCTCCATCTGCCTCTCTTCTTTTTCTCTCTCTCTCTGAATCTGAAGCTTTGCTAACTCTAAATCCATCTGGTTCTTTACCTCTAATTCCCTTAATTTCCTGTCAGAACCAGATACAGGCTTTCTCTTCGAACTTAAAGCACTACTATCAAAATTTCCCTTTCCTACTAAATACTGAATTAAAATAATCTTTATCTCCTGTTTTGTCAATGATACTTTTGCCTCAGATAGACTGTATTTTCTGGCAAGCTCGAGCAACTCATCCTTTCTCATGCACTCTAACCCCTCCTGGGTAGGTTTTGAAATGAAATTCTGAACATTAGATGCCATTGTAAATGCTTGTTGGTTTCACACAAAAAAAATTTCTCTATTTAAAAATCTTTGCCAAAGACAAAAAAAATTCAGAGACAAAATCAATATGAATTTCAAAGATAAATTTAATATCTCTAATATGCTTTAAAGAAATTCAGATCCCGGAACGACGAGCCCCCAATTTCTGTTACGACCCTATGGTCTAAGAAAAATGTAACAGAAGGAAAGTGAAACCAACAAATCAAGTAAAAAATCAACAAGCAATTTATTACTAGATAATTAAAATGAAAAATCAAAAAGTCACTTACAGTAATGTGTTTAGAAATCCTAATAATCCAATAAGAATGATTGTTCTAAACACAAGTCCTAAATATAGAATGTTTAGAATTCACGGCTGTGTCCTTGAATGTTATGATGTGCCAATGGTCTCCAAAGTCCTGATGTACTAGAAATCTTGATGTGCTGATGTCAAAATGAAGTATTCCAAAAAATCTGAATATAAGTTCAGTTAAATTCCAAAATCATCAATTAAAAATCCAAAATCCAAAAGTTTGTGAGCACTGTTATAATCCAATGAATATTTAAAATAATTCCTCTCTTAGAATTTGGAATGAATTTTCACAACTGTAATAGCTCTTTACAAGACTGATGGTAATGTCAAAACTGAATAAATGTCCACCAAACATGGCATATATAAAGATTGGTCACATGACAGAATGTTCTAGAATGTGTGTCATCTTAATGGAATTTTACTTGTAAACAAAATCAACCTTGACCTTCAAATTGAGAAAACATATTGATCAAAACAACCTAATTCAAGGACACTAGTTAAACATGTTTTTCCTGATAAACATTAAGATCCAAGCAAACATCAAAGTGAAGAAACATTCACAATCCCCCAAAATACCTTCAACACCATATAAACATCATACATAACACATAAAATTCCAAAACTTGTCACCTGACTTTCTGTTGTGAACGGTGTAGGGGGAGTTTTATTTCTATTGTGTAATAGATATAAATCTTTGAAATCTTAAACAAAGAATCAAGTAAAGTTATGTGTAATGATAAACTGACAATCTTCAATGATCGGCTACCTGGGTATGTTATCTCGATATTTTAAATAATCCATGCACACATAATATTTCTGGTTAGGATGATAATCACATTATCGCTATGATAAATCCCAATTGTTACACATTTGCTTTATGTGACCAGAATTTACCTAATTCAGAATATATTTCTATACACTACTTTGATTACTCTAGTTTTCCTTTAATAAATACAATTTGTGTGTTTAAAAAATTATTTCCCTATGTCGCACACTACCAAGTCCTATTAATTTTAATGACACCCATCAAGTTGAGCGAAGTTACATTCCTGTGCCCAGAGGTGGATAATGATTATTATTAACCGTCTTTTATTTAGACCATCATGCATTATTTAACAATGTACCATTTAGTTAGTTAACAATAGTTTCATTCGGCAGTTATTGGGACCACCACAAGGCTTATTTTATATTGAAATCAATATATCGTGACCCAGAATGTAGACTTTCGCCGTTAAATTTATTTTAAATTAGTTGCATTATTAAAATAGGCAAAATAGCCAACGTTTCGTTTCTGTCAGTTATCACAATTCTTGGTCAGTGGCGGCACGAGAGAGGTGAGGAAGTTCCTCTGAGGGAGGAGGGCAATTGCCCTCGGGCGCCAGGCGAAGGGGGCGCAGTCGTGATTTTTTTCCGCTGAAATTTTCATTGTATTTCACCTTCACCTTAGTGTAACGGGGGCAATTCTTCACAAAACGTATCTTTGGGAGTGGGGGTTAAGTGGGGTGGGGGGACTGACATAAAAACTGTTCTCTGTAGCAAAGTGGACACGCCATTAAAGAACATTGCCCGGGCGCCTCAGACTCGTGCCACCACTGTTCGTGGTGATTCAATGTACCATAAGAAACCCTATTTGAGCCGCCACTGTATTTAATGTACCATAAGAACCCCTCTTCGAGCCTCCTCTGTGTTTACTGTACTATAAGAACCCCTCTTCGAGCCTCCATGTGTTTAATGTTCCATAAGAACCCCTCTTTGAGCCTCCATTGTGTTTAATGTTCCATAAGAACCCCTCTTTGAGCCGCCACCGTGTTTAATGTACCATAAGAACCCCTCTTTGAGCCGCCACTGTGTCTAATGCAACATATAAACCCCTCTTTGAGCCGCCACTGTGTCTAATGTACCATAAGAACCCCTCTTTGAGCGGCCACTGTGTTTAATGTACCATATGAACCCCTCTTGAGCCGCCACTGTCTTTAATGTACCATATGAACCCCTCTTTGAGCCGCCACTGTCTTTAATGTACCATATGAACCTCTCTTCGATCCACCACTGTGTTTAATGTACCATAAGAACCCTTCTTTGAGCCGCCACTGTGTCTAATGTATCATTTGAACCCCTCTTTGAGCCGCCATTGTTTTTAATTGTACTATAAGAACCCATCTTTGATCCGTCATTGTGTTTAATATACCATATGAGCCCCTCTTTGAGCCGCCACTGTGTTTAGTGTACCATATGAACCCCTCTTTGAGCCGTCATTGTGTTTAATATACCATATGAACCCCTCTTTGAGCCACCACTGTGTTTAATGTACCATAAGAACCCCTCTTTGATCCACCACTGTGTTTAATGTACCATCAGAAACCCTCTTTGAGCCGCCACTGTGTTTAAAAAGCAGTTTCTCTTTCTTGCTTGAGCTGAATTCTGCTGACAAATATGGACTCCAATCGATAGCATGCGGGTGTTTAAATAATTATTTGTCTACAATTTTGTCGAAGTCGTCTGCTTCAGAGATAAAATGTGCTATTTATTAGGGATTTTGATGTGCTGAATTCAAATATGACAATTAAAACAACTGATTGGCTACCGTTTCCAAGATATTTAAGTTTTTAGATTTTACGTCCATGTATATTGTGTACATAGTAGAGTTTTAATCATAAATTGTAAACCTAGGTCTTTTCATGTGTTTATGGTTGCTTTACATGATAATATTTCACCTGTCCTGTTTATGTAACACTTTAAAAAACAGCAAAATGTTTATATAAATAAAAAATATATTGAAACAAATGTCAAAAAACTATTATGTATATATAAGTACATAGTTTAGTCCTTATTCAGTGTCTACTCGGCGCTTCTTGTCTTGTCTCTTGTATTCATTAAATAGAGCATCTCTTGTCACTGTCCAGCAATAGTCTGCAAGCATAGATGGGCTCCATTTGCCCTGATAACGTTTCTCCATCGTTGCAATGTCCTGGTGAAATCGCTCGCCGTGTTCGTCCCTCACTGCTCCGAAGTTCAGTGGGAAAAAATCTAGATGAGAGTGCAAAAAAAGTATCCTTAGTGACATGTTGCAACCAAGGCTTTTGTATGCCTCGATGAGGTTTTCCACCAACTCCCTATAGTTGTCTGCAGTGTTGTTTCCGAGAAAACGTTTTGCCACTAACTGGAAGGCTTTCCATGCCGTCTTTTCCTTGCCACGCAGTGCACGGTGAAATGCATCATCTCGAAGAAGTTCACGAATCTGAGGACCAACAAAGACACATTCCTTTATCTTAGCTTCACTTAACCTTGGAAATTTTCCACGGAGGTACTTGAAAGCTGCTTGTGTTTTGTCCATGGCCTTGACAAAGTTCTTTATCAGACCCAGCTTGATGTGCAAGAGTTGTAACAAAATCTTCCTTGATTCAACAAGTGGTGAATGCTGAACACTTTTCATCCCAGGCTCCAATGACTGTTGGAGTGGTCAATCTCTCTTGATGTAGTGGGAGTCTCTCGCACAACTATCCCATTCGCAGAGAAAACAGCAGTACTTTGTGTATCCAGTCTGCAGACCAAGCAACCGAGCAAGAACCTTGAAATCACCACAAAGCTGCCACTGCTGTTGGTCTTAGTTTATGTACCTGAAAAGTTGTTTCATGTTGTCACAGGTTTCCTTCATATGCACTGCATGACCAACTGGAATTGATGGCAAAACACTGCCATTATGCAGCAAAACAGCTTTAAGACTCGTCTTCGATGAATCAATGAACAGTCTCCACTCATTTGGATCATGAACGATGTTGAGTGCTGCCATCACACCATCGATGTTGTTGCAGGCTACAAGATCACCTTCCACGAAGAAGAATGGGACAAGATCCTTTTGACGGACACAGAACATGGAAACCCTAACATCACCTGTCAGGAGATTCCACTGCTGTAGTCTGGAGTCCAACAGCTCTGCCTTACTCTTGCGTAGTTCCAAATCCCTGACAAGGTCATTCACTTCACCTTGTGTTATGAGGTGTGGTTCAGAGGAGGAGGATGGGAGAAAATATGGGTCATGTGACATTGATGGTTCAGGACTAGAAGTTTCATCCTCTTCCTCTTTCTCGTCTGACTCAAGTGAGAATGATTCTGGTGCATCAGGAACCGGCAATCCTTCTCCGTGGGGTACTGTGCGTATAGCTGACGGAATGTTTGGATAATGCACAGTCCACTTTTTCTTCTTTGACACACCTTTCCCAACTGGAGGCACCATGCAGAAGTAACAATTGCTGATATGATCTGTTGGCTCTCTTCAAATCATTGGCACTGCAAAAGGCATAGATTTCCTTTTCCTGTGCAACCACTGGCGAAGATCCACATCTTGTCCTGATCTCCAATTTTGCAGCCAAAAAAAGGTGATAGGATTTCTTAACCATAGTGGTTATACTGCGCTTTTGTGATGCAAAAGTCACTTCACCACAAACATAGCAGAAGTTATCTCCATTGTTCACACAAGTACGAGGCATCTCTGCTCACTTTGGCTAAACAAAAATGTGTCCCTTTGCAAAATCAAACACTGACAAATAAGAGAGCACGACACTGTATGATTTGTAGAGCTGATATAGGGCAATTTCTTCAGCAGAGTGATGTAAGCTTAGTTATGATTGTATCATCCATGACTTCTAGGAATAACATGATGCAATTCATATCATGTATGATGCAATACCAGCTTCAGATTGCATCTTTCACTATTTTGCCTAAAAAGCAAGTACTGTCCAAATCCAGACATAGATTTATTCATAGATCAAGTCAAAGATGTATTTTAGTCATTTCTGGTTTAAATTGAGATCCCTTCCCTTTATAACTCACTTATCCTCCGCCATTCCCAAGTCAAGGGTGGTTTATACTGACCCAGTAGAGAGCCAATCAACAATTTTAAGCATCATTTTCGTTCTCAGTGACCCAGAATTAGTAAAGTTTGACAACATTTATTGCGGAAGCATTTTGGCTGTAGATCTGTCTCAACGGTACGTACCACTATAACATGCTTGAACACGAATTTACACTACACTGAAATCACACACACATACATATCAGATTGTTATCAAAATTGATATGAGAGAACCTCTGTGTCTCTGTGTACGTACGAGTGCAAAAATTAGGAAAGCTGTTGCCTTTAAACATTTAACGAAACATTCGCTGAACAACGTATGTTGCTTCCTATTACTTCTTTGTCGGTCTCAGTAGGAAAAGTATACAACGCGAGGCTGCCGCAGGCCTGGTTCTTAAAATTCGGGGCTTCAAGTTTAAGGAATAAAATACGTTCTATGGATCATAATAGCATCAATTACGATTAGATAATGAGCAGATAAACATAATCTTTCTTAATTAGCTTATCTACAAGCGTTTAGTTATTAGCAATTTACCTTAAAAGTTGACCCTTCTTAAAGGTTCAGAGACTTCAAGTTAACCTGTTGTCGGCCCTAATCTATGTCGGCGCGCGTGTCGAGTATTGTTTTTACCTAATGTTTCCTTGGAATAATTCCAGATCATTGACTATCCGATAGATAAGCCTACTACAGTATTTGCAAACTGGAAATAATCGGGTGCAGGGCCGGATTAAGACCTTTACAGACCCTAAGCACTGAAAAGATTATGGTGCCCCACCCACCTCCGTGTAATTAAAGAAAAAAAAAAAAACCCACGTAGTTTCTCATTTTTTTGTGTGTGCCCCTGCTTTTGCTGGTGCCCTAAGCATGTGCTTAGTCTGCCTATTGGGTAATCCAGCACTGGTCGTTTGTGTGTTTTATTTAAAGTCTGACCACAGGCTATTTTTCTGGACCATTAATATCAACATTTCATAGAACTGAGCAGCAATATACATTTAACAAGTTCGAAGTTAGTTTCGGTTTTATGAGGTGTTTTTTTTTTTTTTTTTTTTTTTTTTACATTTTTATAATGTGGGACCGAAAACTTATTTCGGTTTTCACATTAGAGGCGTATCGGTTTACTGAAAAAAGGATGATATTAAGAACAAAATATCGGGACCAATACAAATTTCGATTTTGCTCTCTCTCTCTCTCTCTCTCTCTCTCTCTCTCTCTCTCTCTCTCTCTCTCTCTCTATATATATATATATATATATATATATATATATATATATATATATATATATATTGCGCTAATCTTACGACAAACAATAATCTTTCCAGTTACACAAGATCCTGGAGATAGCTTGTGTGTGTGTTAGAAAGAAAACGATCTCTGCAAAGTACTGACAAAGAACAGTACAACTATTGTTTGAGATTCGCCTGGACGCTTTCGGGATCTTCGGATCCAGTTGTCAAGGTAAAACAATTACACACACACGCACACACACACAGCAATAAACAAAACAAATTTGTCTCGAATATAACGAATTCTACATGTAATATCTTTCCAAGCAACTTTGCAAATCTTTTGTAAATATCGTTATTTTCGTTTAACGCAAGGTCAACAATTAGGGTAGAGTTTAGTATAATGGAGTGAATGCCGTGCCTATCGTCAGTGGTCACTTTATGTTGCATTAAATTGACCTTAACTACGACTATGTCTTAACACAAATGTGCTCTTTCATTTTGTGTGAGATTGCGGTAGCAAATTAGCATGGCGTGGACTTCTGTTGAAAAACAAAACACACAAGGTATCAGTTATTTTTCATTTGGGGATGCAGACGAGGATCAGAGTGAGGATCGTATCAAAACATTACGAAATATGTACAAATTAGGATCAATGTATCTCATGTACAAATTAGGATCAATGTATCTCATGTACAAATTAGGATCAATGTATCTCATGTACAAATTAGGATCAATGTATCTCATGTACAAATTAGGATCAATGTATCTCAAGTACAAATTAGGATCAATGTATCTCGTTTCCTCATTATGTTATCATTATAAACCAAGTTTAATAAAAAATACTCGATGGCTTTTTACGAATCATTTTTAATGTCTTCTTTGTACATTTAAATGTTTGGATGGTCCAATGTTACACGATAAAATCTGTTTAGTACAACAGTCGCTCTATAAAGATTTGTTTGTAGAAAACAACAGTTATATGCAGTCCATTATGATTTCTTCTGTCTGTTTCATGATAAAATCTGTCGGGTATAAAAATACCTTTGCATTTTGTTGTTGTGTTTCTTTTTTTTTAATTATAGAAAATAACAGTTATCCATAGCCCATTAATTAGTCGCTTTCGGTCACTGTCTTTGTTATTACGACAGCAAGGTCTACGTTGGCAAATGAAAACTATACCATATAGAGTCATTTACAGAAATAATTGTAAGTGCTTTTTATGTGCTAAAATTTTCGCTTCAAAACAGTTTAAGATATTTTCCCAAATAACAAAAAATTTTCGGGGGGTTTTCTCTCCATTGTTTCTGTTTCTGTTGTGTACGGATGTTCAAGTTAATGTTATTAGAGATTATCATGAACACATGTTTTACATTTGAAATTTCTTAACGAATTTCGTTGTCAGCACTTGAACAAGATTTGCACAAATAAAGATGGTATACAAAAATTCGAAGGATTCAATGTTACAATTATTGTTTTAATAAATGCCCATCAAGTCAGATGTGAGATTTAACTGGATGGCGGAAATGAGCGAAATATACCCACATCAGGAGAATAAAGTGCGTATTTCGCTAAGCTGTCTTCAACCATACATTCGATGCATATAATCAAAATAGCACATGTCTGCCACATGCAATAGAATTGCAGGCTCACCCTGTGTGTGCATTTTTATGTATTATACGGACTGTTCTTTATATTTACGGATACGCAGACAGTTAATGCAAGATTACGGACTTTTTAGGATTAAAATTTACATCGTTAAAAAATCCTGTAAGTACTGCTTATTTTTTGCTCGAAAATGTCTCGAGTATTTGGAAATAGAGTAAATTGGAGGTTTGAATTACAGAAATATGCCTTGAAAAGTATAGATACCTCGAATTTCTTCTTCTTCATCATATTTCCCTAGCGGTATCCCTTAAACGGGGATTATAGTCCATAACTGCGGATAAAAAAGGAAGGATTTTCAGCAAAAACTGTGTGATCAATCTCGAATTTGGATATGATCATAAACAGAGCATAAAATTGGTGAAGCAAAAAAATGCAGAAAGATCACTTCTAATCAGTCTTGTATTTACAATTTATTTACGTAGAATGAAGAAGTAGAGGAAAACGGACCGTTACTGTTCCCAATTTGTGTTGCCCGTTGAGAGTATATCTTTATTGGTAAATCAAGTAGGAGCAACCTATTCTTACGCCTCCATATGTATTATGTTCCTATGTCATCGTTGCATGATATTCTGCTATAAAGTCGTGTGTACCGTCATAGTCTTACATTACATTATTGTTTAAATGGGGATTGAAGTAGACGTAGTGACTACGGAATTGCTGTACGTGCGGTTAACTCGTGCGACTGAAATATCACACCACATATCTATCAATAATACGAAAGCTATCAACAAGTGTGACATTTCAGTTTAAATCAGCTGATAACGCACTGTATTCATACACACACACACACACAGACACACACACAGACACACACACACACACACACAGACACACACACATACACACACACACACACACACATATATATATATATATATATATATATATATATATATATATATATATATATATATATATATATATTGACACAAAAATTTATAACGACGCAAATTCAAAACGGCTTCTCAACGTTTCGAGCTAAACAAACTCTTCGTCAGGGAAATAAACGGCTTACATATACAAACCAAACACTAAACACAAAATCTAAGAAAAATTATGAACTCCTTACATGTTAGAATCACTAGGGGGAAATTACAACACGAGATATAATAATGCAAAGTTGTGTAACAATAATAAACGAGCGAGTTATTGTGTCTATCACATAGAGAACCAACATGTTTTGATCGAATTCGAGGTTGTGGACAAAGGACGGAAACACAGCGTGACGTAAAATCAACGTCATATACAAAATTTGCTAAAGAAATTATATCCCCGATAGATTTATGCATGGGGGTTCTAATGGAAACATTTAAAGAGAATGACGTAGCAGGAAAAGGGACATTGACAACAACAACAACAACAACAACAACAACAACAACAACAATAATAATAATAATAATAATAATAATAATAATAATAATAAATGTAATTACTTGGGTAAATATTGCAGCGGTATATGCCTAAATATGCGGTCTTGTTTGAGGTTACCTTGGCACGTACTAGATGGTCCTTGAGATTTTAGGTCTATGGTACGCAACCATAGGAACTTCTTGAAATATACCCTTCAGACGTTCGGACGATTCAATATGGTGCCAATGCTTCAGAATGATCTGCTGTAGGTTCGGGCCATCGGGATGGAAAGTTACCACGAAGGGGACACGCTTGTTGATTTTCTTGGTTTTATATTTCATGAGAGCTCCTCTGTCGAGGAGTCTAGTTACGTTAATAGCCTCCTTAATATAGCTCATTCTGTATCCTCTCCTTCAACGGTGCCCCTTGAGCTCTGCGAGTCTCTTTTCAAAGGTAGCAGGATTAGGGCATATGCGTTGGGTACGAATGCACATATCGTAAGGAAGATTTGTTTGCGGTGGCAGCTTGTCGGGAGTAGATATTGGTGAGAGTCATTAGGTTAAGAATACAGGTCAGTTTCTGTATTCCATTCCAGGAGGTTGATTGAGTATCCAAAAAGATACTGGACCTGTTTGATGATTCCTACGTAAATTTAATCGTAGGATGGAAGTTATTGGCGAATTCAAAAAGTATTTTGAAATTGTCGCCCGTTGCGATCCATTTCGATTATTTGTCGTCAATGAATCTGCACCAGCTTTGAGGTCTATAGGGTGCCGCGTTGAGAAGCTTCTGCCCGAGTCTTCCCACACATATATTGGTATACGAAGGTGCCATTTTAGTGCCCATTGCAGTTTCATTAGTTTGAAGGAAGAGTTGGTTGTTAAATATAAAATTGTTAAACTTGAGAACATGTGTTAAAAGTTTGACCAAATAGAACGTTGGAGGGGAAAGATCAGGTCGACTATCCCATGCTTCCTTGCCGGCTGTGATACCTTCCTCGTGTGTGATGTTGGTGATTAAGGAACATACATCCATGGTGACAAGGAGAGTGTTATTTGGAAGGTTAGTTTTGGGTGTTTTGTTGAGATAGTCTGTAGTACTTTGGGGTGTTTTGTTGAGCTAGTTCGTAGTACTTTGGGGTATTTTGAGATAGTCCATTGAGATAGTCCGTAGTACTTTTGGGTGTTTTGTTGAGATAGTCCGTTGAGATAGTCCGTAGTACTTTTTTGGGTGTTTTGTTGAGATAGTCCGTTGAGATAGTTTATAGTACTTTTGGGTCAAGATATATATAAGCATTTTTAGGTTTACTTTCTTTTTTCATTTTAGGATACGCCAAATTTTGTCTTTCTTACAATGCAATTTTTGATTCAGGCTTTCTTTCAACAAAGTATTTTTATTCAGCTACTTAGTATAACATTTTAAGTACTTATTTTGACAATTAATAAATGTTAACTTTTTCAATCCAGAATATCATCTCAGAGATTAAACAGCAGACGACAATAGCCTTACAAATCGATTATACTTTAACCGAAAAGCAATATTATTTTGATAATTTTCACTTTTTTGAAACTTCATGCTCTACATGCAGTCTTTGCGCTTGAATTTCCTTTAAAAATGATCGCTTAAAAACAAAGTAATATGGGTAATTAGTTGGAATATCTGCAAGATAAAGTTATAAATTAACTTTGAGAAAATAAATGATAACTTTACTTATAAACCCATTGACTATCGAACTGTAAGGTTAGTATAATGCAATTTTTGAAGCAAATAAATGATGCAGTGCGTGTTAACTTGATGGATATCAAATGCACATTTTCAATCTGTATTGACTGTTGAATATCAAAATGAACTTTTTCATACTGTATTGACTGATGTATATCAAAATGAACTTTTTCATGCTGTATTGACTGATAAATATCAAATGAACGTTTTCATACTGTATTGACTGATGGATATCAAATGAACTTTTTCATACTGTATTGACTGATGGATATCAAATGAACGTTTTCATACTGTATTGTCTGCTGGATATGAATTTTTTCATACTGTATTGACTGATGGATATCAAATGAACGTTTTCATACTGTATTGACTGATGGATATCAAATGAACGTTTTCACACTGTATTGACTGATGGATATAAATTTTTTTCATACTGTATTGACTGATGGATATCAAATGAACGTTTTCATACTGTATTGACTGATGGATATCAAATGAACGTTTTCATACTGTATTGACTGATGGATATCAAATGAATTTTTTCATACTGTATTGACTGATGGATATCAAATGAACGTTTTCATACTGTATTGAATGATGGATATCAAATGAATTTTTTCATACTGTGTTGACTGATGGATATGAATTTTTTCATACTGTATTGACTGATGGATATCAAATGAACGTTTTCATACTGTACTGACCGATGGATAGCAAATACACTTTTTCATACTGTATTGACTGATGGATATGAATTTTTTCATACTGTATTGACTGATGGATATCAAATGAATTTTTTCATACTGTATTGACTGATGGATATCAAATGAACTTTTTTATACTGTATTGACTGATGGATATCAAATGAACGTTTTCATACTGTATTGACTGATGGATATCAAATGAACGTTTTCATACTGTATTGACTGATGGATATCAAATGAACTTTTTCATACTGTATTGACTGATGGATAGCAAATACACTTTTTTCATACTGTATTGACTGATGGATATCAAATGAACTTTTTCATACTGTATTGACTGATGGATATCAAATGAACTTTTTCATACTGTATTGACTGATGGATATGAAATGAACGTTTTCATACTGTATTAACTGATGGATATCAAATGAACGTTTTCATACTGTATTGACTGATGGATAGCAAATACACGTTTTTCATACTGTATTGTCTGATGGATATCAAATGAACTTTTTCATACTGTATTGACTGATGGATATCAAATGAACTTTTTCATACTGTATTGACTGATGGATATCAAATGAACGTTTTCATACTGTATTGACTGATGGATAGCAATACACTTTTTTCATACTTTATTGACTGATGGATATCAAATGAACGTTTTCATACTGTATTGACTGATGGATACCAAATGAACTTTTTCATATTGTATTGACTGATGGATATCAAAATGAACTTTTTCATACTGTATTGACTGATGGATATCAAATGAACTTTTTCATACTGAATTGACTGATGGATATCAAATGAACTTTTTCATACTGTATTGACTGATGGATATCAAATGTACTTTTTCATACTGTATTGACTGATGGATATGAACTTTTTCATACTGTATTGACTGATGGATATCAAATGAACGTTTTCATACTGTATTGACTGATGGATATCAAATGAACTTTTTCATACTGTATTGACTGAGATACCTCCTTTTTAAATATTTTAAGGATTTACGCAGATTTACGAATTTGTGTGTGATTTATTATTTACTGTTATTTACTGTATTGACTGATGGATATAAAATGTACTTTTTCATACTGTATTGGCTGATGGATATGAACTTTTTCATACTGTATTGACTGATGGATATCATATGAACTTTTTCATACTGTATTGACTGATGGATATCATATGAACTTTTACATACTGTATTGACTGATGGATATCAAATGAACTTTTTCATACTGTATTGACTGATGGATATCAAATGAACTTTTTCATACTGTATTGACTGATGGATATCAAATGAACTTTTTCATACTGTATTGACTGATGGATATCAAATGAACGTTTTCATACTGTATTGACTGATGGATATCAAATGAACTTTTTCATACTGTATTGACTGAGATACCTCCTTTTTAAATATTTTAAGGATTTACGCAGATTTACGAATTTGTGTGTGATTTATTATTTACTGTTATTTAACGCAGATTTACGAATTTGTGTGTGATTTATTATTTACTGCTATTTAAATCTTTTTATGCGTATTTTTAAAAGATGTAATACGGCGTAAATTAAAGGTAAAGATAATGCAACCTCACAATAAATTACACCTTCACACAACTTTGATAAATGAGTCATCAGTAAATTACAGCGATTATCAACTGTTTGTACGTAACCTTTCCCTCAACTCAAATACTTTATAACCTAGTTTTCCCTAATGTGAAGGATTATTTATATGAAGAAGAACAAAAATGTTGAAACTAAATGTCGGGTGGCTCAGTCTTTTATGGTGAATAAAATACATTCTGCGCTCAAGATATTATTCATTAATATTGCACAATAGATAATGACTGTTTCTCGGTTTCCAAGTCACGAAGAGCGCTGAAGTTATAAGAATTAAATAATGCTGTTCTAGTTTAATTTTCCCTTTCTTCTTGAGGTTAAGGAATAAATGGATGGCTTCCAATATTCATGAATTTATTGTTCTGAGTCATGAAGCTGTTGATGTTCAGTTTTACTGGTATTAGTCATGTTGATGTTCATTTTTTTTACTGGTATCAGTCATATTAACCTATACCTAGTACTGACCGCCCCGAATTTTCTATCTGCGTATTGTAAAACATTTTGCTTCATTACCTCTGTGCTTACGAACATGAGGATTTATCCTAAAAAAAAATTCCTTGTGCTTAATTGCCAATTACTTATCAGTAATGAAACGTCAACTAAGCTAATTAAAGTCTATCTTCATACATCGATCAATTATTTTTCCAGTTTTATTTCTTTTGAGAAGTTACTGGGAATCTTAGAGTTGCCTTTTTCAGAAAGAAGACTCTCAAGCGTGATATCGTTATTTTTAAATACTTTTCTCATGTACTAAAGACTGTTGATATATAACAATATTATGAGTGTTCAGATATTCAGCGATTTTTCTTTGATTAATATGATATAGACAAAAAAATGAAATTGACTTGTTCGTATTGATTTTAACACGAATCCTCGTGCTATTATTCATTAATAATTATAGCAATGTTTAATTTTGCTAGCTCCTTGCCAGCTACTGAAGAAGAATATTTTTGTTCTGAGCGTGCTATCTGATGGATAAAAAGGAAAACTAAGTTTAATCAGAATCAATGGTACTTTGTCTTTTTAAGTACTAATAATACAAGAAAATTATTTGTTTATCAAAGTGCATTAGAGTCAACGTACTGATACATGAAGTAAAGATAAGCAATGTTAATACAAAACACAACAATCTAACTGATAGCAAGCTATTTTCCTGGAACATTGCTTGTATTGATTCCCATGCTCCAGTTTGAACAGTAATATGACCTATCAGATTTGATAAAAATGCTCCAATCACTAATTAACATAGTCATTTCACTTAAATCGTGATTTTTCTCCTTAAAAAAAATCATATCGATTAACAGAGGACTTTTACATATGTATTAAAAATTTCATGGCAATTGGACTAGAGGTGTTGATGTTGTAAAGATGTGAAACTGTATTGATTATATGGTACAACACGCAGAGGTGACCAGTCAGGTTCCTGACAGGCTGCTTGACCAACCCGCATGTGGACCAAAAATGTTAGGTTAACACCAAGCTGTTTGATTAGATTGGGCAGCGGTCTGTTAGAAGTTATATTATGCGCTATTTGACTGACAGTCGACGCGCTATTCCGAGACGTCGATTGTACATACAAAAGAGAAGTTTAATCATTTGAATACTATCATTGGTGCAAATTTAATTATCGTATGATACATCATTAAAGAATCCTCATCAGATAATCTTTGGAAACCCGTGTAGACACTAGAATAGGAATAATTCTACTCTAATATACAATTTGGGGTAAAAGTTCTGACGAAATATTTTAGCTTTAATTATCGTTAAAGCTTAGTCAATAGGATGTCTATGTCGGTGGATCGATTTAATCTAACACCTATATATTCTTCTGTGTTGCATTGATTTGGGATTTACTTTTGCATCATTATAGCAAAAGCGAAAAATCAGTTGCATTGATACAATCAAATAACGACTGTCAGACTGTTTATGATGTAGACAGCAAAATATATTTTTTTAAAGTTTAAAACCTGGGTTGTATTTGATTCTTACCTGTCGAACAATGGTAGCAATCATATAACAGGGTAGAATTGTTTCTTACTGGTTTCTTTTCAATTATTCCTAATCGCTTTTGACAGAACATGACACTGGTTTTGTGCTGTAATCAAGGTGAGTCTTAGGTAAAAACCCGAGTTTAAAAAAATGTGCAAAGACTAGTGCAATAGCGTACAGCTCAAAATCTATTCAGTCCTCTTTAATCTCTGTCTCTCTGGTCCTTCAATCAGCCGCATTTTTACAATTGCAAGTTTTCTTTTTTTTTGTTTTTTTGTTGTTTTTTTTTTGTCTCCCATCACCCAGATTCTGTTTTCTTTTGCAGTGTTATTGTTTGATTATATTACCTTTCCCCATTTCATCGCAGGTCGTGCAGAGCTTTGTACGCGTTATTCGGAGTCGAAATCTTTTTAACTTGCACTAACAGTGATTGTACCTCAGTGGTACGCTGACATGCAAACTCCAAACTGAAAAACTTTTTATTATTCCAGCAGAGTTCTTCACGGAGACCCCATTGGTGACAAGTCTTCGTGCCATCACGTGCGACCTCGATCGTCTTTTAGCATAAATTGGCCTCCTGGTGACCGCACTACCTTGGAAAGAAGTAACACAGCGGAATTCCAGCCAGTGGAAGTGCTTGCAAACTGCACAAGACATGTTGTAATTTAAGGCATTTCTGTAATTTATTTTAGTTAAGTATGTAGGAATGTGATTTGTTTGAATGTTATACTGTCTGCATCATAGTCATATCTCATCGTTTAACAAAGGGATCAAATAAACCGCGTTGGTTAAACACGCACGTTCATAACAAACAAATGTACAAGGTTTCTTTCAATTGTATTGATTGTTGCATGACTGAGTAAGTTCAGAATGGTATCCTAGTAGAAAACATAAATTGATCATTTTTCTGATGCATAGCATAATTATTGACTGAACCCCGTGGTTTCTCTACGCTGACACATATTGAGACTTTGTAATTCGACCATATATTTGTATATTTTATAACTTTCGGACAATTATCTAATTTTCTTTTTGTTCGTGGTGAGAACATGTATTTTATATAAAAGAATCAGTTCCAAAAGCACTAACTCACGTGAATGATGACAAAAGTTAAGTTTTGACAAAAGTGGAGGTAAATTACAAAATGCTATGATGCATTTGTTTGTACTCAATTGTCATTACATATAAGAATGGAAAACTTAGGGAGGTCAAATCCACGCTTTGTGTTTGTTTTCTCAGTCAACTACAGATTGCATATTGTACTTCTGCATCGTGAAATATTTTCTCATGGTAAAGTTTACAGTTAATAATACTTTCAAAGGAATAAATTCACAAAACTACATACCTCTTTCGTTCGAAGTTGGCGGAAACAACGAGTCTGATATGGCGTAGGGATATGTTGAGGCCGAGATGAACTCATACGCGATATCAAACGAGTTCTTTTCCCGACTCGGAACAAAAAAACATGAAAGCGGTTTTGTGTTTATATTACATACTCCCGTTTTTAACTCTTTCTAAATATCTTTAGATTTACAATGTGAATGGACTTCAAAGCAAACTGGAATTTAAAAAAGGTTCGATTCTGTTCATCAAATAATTTTGACGCACAGACGCCAGTGGCAACACCTAAGTAGTTCTTGTCTGGGTGTGCGACACGGATTGAACAACGTATCGAACACCAGATCAGCCATGTAAGAGTCAACTGGTGTATCATAACAGAGCTTACCTGCACATCAGTAGACAGAACAACTGATTTTCTAATACATATAACCTGCACATCAATAGACAAAACAATTGATTTTCTAATACATATAACATGCACATCAATAGACAAAATAATTGATTTTCTAACACATCTAACCTGCAAATAAATACACAAAACAATTGATTTTCTAATATATCTAACCTGCACATCAATAGACAAAACAATCAACTTTCTAATACATATAACCTGCACACCAATAGACAAAACAATCAACTTTCTAATACATCTAACCTGCAATTTTACTATACAAAACAATTGATTTTCTAATACCGCTTACCTACACATCAATAGACAAAACAATTGATTTTCTAATAGCGCTTACCTGCACATCAATAGACAAAACAATTGATTTTCTAATAAATCTTACCTACACATCAATAGACAAAACAATTGTTTTTCTAATACCGCTTATCGGCACATCAAAAGACAAAACAATTGATTTTATAATAAATCTTACCTACACATCAATAGACAAAACAATTGATTTTCTAATACGCTTACCGGCACATCAAAAGACAAAACAATGGATTTCCTAATACCGCTTATCGGCACATCAAAAGACAAAACAATTGATTTTCTAATACCGCTTACCTTCACATCAATAAACCAAACAATTGATTTTCTAATACAGCTTACCTACACATCAATAGACAAAACAATTGATTTTCTAATAGCGCTTACCTGCACATCAAAAGACAAAACAATTGATTTTATAATACAGCTTACCTGCACATCAAAACACAAAACAATTGATTTTATAATAAATCTTACCTACACATCAATAGACAAAACAATTGATTTTCTAAGACCGCTTACCTGCACATCAAAAGACAAAACAATTGATTTTATAATAAATCTTACCTACACATTAATAAACAAAAGAACTGATTTTCTAATACCTCTCCTCATCATTGATGAGACAAGCTTTAATAAAGATATAAACCAGTCGCAAATATAATTCGTGTTAAAATCAAGGTTAAAAATGCTAATTGTTATCAATAAGATATATTAGTGTCAGTTCCTTATCCTGCTTGAGATTGCTGAAGAAGGAGAAAAAGAGAAAAAAGACTAAAAAAAGAAGATCAAGCTGATGAAGAAAAAGAGGACGAAGGGGATAAAAAGACGAATGGAAGAAGAAGAAGACGAAAAGAAGAAGAAGGCGAATAATAATAATAATAATAATAATATTAATAAAAATAAGAAGAAGAAGAAGAAGAAGAAGAAGAAGAGGAGGAGGAGGAGGAGACGGAGCAGTAGAAGAAGGAGGAGGAGGAGGAGGAGGTGAGGAGAAGGAGGAGGACAAAGCGACTATATGTTAGTTACTCAGTTGCCTTGAAATAATCTCGCATATATGTACTGCGTAGCATAGATGCTAGTTTAATATGTAACCGACACACATCCAGGTGTACATTATTTGTAGAATAAATTAAAGGTTTATTCTGGTCCCTAAGAGCCGCAGTGGCTCGGTGGTCAAGGCGTTGTACTCCTGACCAGAAGGATACGGGTTAGATTCTTCACCATCAGATCCACCCATACCGGCTACGGTGGTGTATCCTTGGTCAAGGCACTTGACTTGCCTCTGTCTGTTCAATGATAACTGATTTCCAGACAACAGAGTCATGTACAGTGTATTAAATAGCCAGTAAATATCAGTCATAAAAGTTATGACAGTCAAACAACAAACTGGTGACAGGACTAAAGGACAGATAACATTGTTTTACTTACATTGTTTAAAATTTGTTTTATGAAACTCATTAAATATTCCAGTTACCTTTTTTGGGTTTATACTTGTTGGTACCCTGTACAGTGTAACTAACTGTTAGTGGCCAGTAATGATCATCTTAAAAAAAAATGTTGTAATATTTAGGGTCATCATCGTTGATACTGTAACTATCCATGTCCTCTTTCTTTTAACAGTTGAACGATCATCATTTTGTAACTATGATTTGAACTCAATGACACTTAATCCTTTCACTTTTTAATGTCACGGTGATTAGCCTACTGATACTGATTTCTGTAATGCAGTATTGTGTTTGTACTTGTGTGTCATTTAGCTATTCATTATATTGTGTTTGTACTTGTGTGTCATTTAGCTATTCATTATATTGTGTTTGTACTTGTGTGTCATTTAGCTATTCATTATATTGTGTTTGTACTTGTGTGTCATTTAGCTATTCATTATATTGTGTTTGTACTTGTGTGTCATTTAGCTATTCATTATATTGTGTTTGTACTTGTGTGTCCTTTAGCTATTCATTATATTGTGTTTGTACTTGTGTGTCCTTTAGCTATTCATTATATTGTGTTTGTACTTGTGTGTCCTTTAGCTATTCATTATATTGTGTTTGTACTTGTGTGTCCTTTAGCTATTCATTATAATGTTTTATTTTAAATGATTCATACCTTATGACTATAATCGACTAGTTAAAATAAAATTACATTATTGTGCCCCTGGGTGGAACATGGTGATTACCCACTCTTTTAATTCAAAAATGGTTGTGCTTTCTTCCTCGATAAATAATAATAATAATAATTATAATAATATATGTGTCAAAAGTATAACACATTTTGAATTAAAAGCTACAATTTCATAGGTAAATGAACCGTGTGAATAATTCTAAAAACTTACATATTCACATCATCTTCTGAAATGTTTTTTCGATTAAATTGGTTACCATTTTGAAAAAGCGTCGCATTAAAAAATACTTGCATCATGTACACGGCGGTCAATGGCCTTGTACTTGAATGTCTGTCATATCTGACCAAACGGTAAATGCACGACTGTAAGTTTCATGTCTTTTTAAACCAGTATCTTTTTATTTCACGATGTCGTTCTTCCTATTTTGATAAATCTCTGGTTGTATCTGATTAACAATTATGGAATACTATTCATACTGAAATTAGAAATCAAATTACTTATTGTAAATTCAAATTCTTGTAGCATGACTACTTTTTGACTAATCCCAAATTATATGTAAACTTGTATTCCGATTTTATTGTATACACATATTTTTGTCTTCTTTTATTGGTTTAAATTAATGACATCACCCTCTACTATTTTACATTTCATCTTAATCAGTGTTAAGTAGGATTATGAGATTTAACTGATGTATATATGAATATATTATGTATATTAATTTCAGCAATTGTAAGAAAAGCTTTGATTTCAAAGACATCAACGTATCCTGACTGTAAATTATCTTTTCATAGTAAATTTCTTTTAAATTGGTTATATTCCCAGTTGTCAACCTTTTCGGATTAAGTTATCGCGTGGCTCTACCACGGGCTTCTATGACCACAGCAATAATAAACTGCTATATGACTGTTCCTACTAACAGACATTTTGCCACTAAAGTATAACAACACAGAACTGAATAGACCTGAAAAAGGACTCATTGATGACTCCTACCCCTAAACATTAAAACTGATACCATTATCATACGAACTCTGTAGCAAGCTGTGTATTAAAACTGATTCCATTATCATACGAACTCTGTAGCAAGCTGTGTATTAAAACTGATTCCATTATCATACGAACTCTGTAGCAAGCTGTGTATTAAAACTGATTCCATTATCATACGAACTCTGTAGCAAGCTGTGTATTAAAACTGATTCCATTATCATACGAACTCTGTAGCAAGCTGTGTATTAAAACTGATTCCATTATCATACGAACTCTGTAGCAAGCTGTGTATTAAAACTGATTCCATTATCATACGAACTCTGTAGCAAGCTGCGTTATCGCACTACAATCTGCTTAATCTTTGTGTTTCCCACTATGGGATTGGGGATGTAGACGATGGACCCTCCTGCTTGTCGTATTTCCCACTATGGGATTATGGATGTAGATGATGGATCCTCCTGCTTGTCGTATTTCCCACTATGGGATCGGGGATGTAGACGATGGACCCTCCTGCTTGTCGTATTTCCCACTATGAGATTATGGATGTAGATGATGGATCCTCCTGCTTGTCGTATTTCCACTATGGGATTATGGATGTAGACGATGGACCCTCCTGCTTGTCGTATTTCCCACTATGGGATTATGGATGTAGATGATGGATCCTCCTGCTTGTCGTATTTCCCACTATGGGATTGGGGATGTAGACGATGGACTCTCCTGCTTGTCGTATTTCCCACTATGGGATTGGGGATGTAGACGATGGACTCTCCTGCTTGTCGTATTTCCCACTATGAGATTGGGGATGCAGACGATGCACCCTCCTGCTTGTCGTATTTCCCACTATGGATTGGGGATATAGACGATGGACTCTCCTGCTTGTTGTATTTCCCACTATGGGATTGGGGATGAAGACGATAGACCCTCCTGCTTGTCGTATTTCCCACTATGGGATTATGGATGTAGACGATGGACCCTCCTGCTTGTCGTATTTCCCACTATGGGATTATGGATGTAGACGATGGACCCTCCTGCTTGTCGTATTTCCCACTATGAGATTGGTGGATGTAGACGATGGACCCTCCTGCTTGTCGTAAGAAGCGACAAATGGAGACAACCTTTATTGCCCAGAGATGTGTTCCGTGAATATGTTCCAACAGAGAAGGTGTTGAGCATTTTAAAAGAGTGCAATTTATATTTTTTTTTAAAAATAATTTGAATTTGAATTTTTAGGATTGTACCCTTTTTTTGCCTTAATGTCTGGTTTGTATTCCTTTATGGGGGTAGCTAAACTTACTCAGCACTATATAGCCAGAATTGTGCTGTGTGCCGTTAAACCCTATACATACATACATACATACATACATACATACATACATACATACATACATACATACATACATACATACATACATACATACATACATACATACATACATACATACATACATACATACATACTTTACGTTCGAAACTAATTGTCGCATGCGTTAGATTGTAAGAAAAAAATTGACTGCAACAAAGTGAAACAAGAAAATTTGCTGAAAGAGAAATGTATTTTTTTGTTTTTTTGTGTGGTTTTTTTTTTTTTTTTGTTTAAAAAAGATAACGTTAATATGTGATATTTACAAAAGGAGCAATTGTGTTTTGTTAATATGGCAAAGAGAGCTTGGTACGACTTCCATTCAAGCTAGCAAGATTTCTATTAGAAATAACGACTCTTCCATATTATAAAATATATCTTTTTATACTGAAAAACACAATCAATTCACAAAGTTTGGTAATTACAAATGTCTTTCCGGATCATTTAATTTCGAGCGCAAACGACTCGAAATTACAGTTACACTATTATCAAACCGAGATGTCTATTTCTGCAAGCGTAGGGCTGGAATTTCATTCAGCTCTGGTCTTTTAATTCATGACACGTGCCATTATAGCATGGCGTGATATTCTGAAAAAAATCTATCCTTGCAGTACTGTTGACGTAACAAGACAGTTAAGATAATTTGACTAATTCCTAGCTAATTTAGAGTCGTCTTTGCAAGCTAGGCCTTGGTTGTTATGTTACCCACCTGTAGTCCTACACCAAACACCTAACTCGTGTGGTGCTAAGAATAATTGATGTGTACTGATGAGAGAGAGAGAGAGAGAGAGAGAGAGAGAGAGAGAGAGAGAGAGAGAGACATAGAGACAGACAGACAGACAGACAGAGAGAACGCTACGATGCAGTACGAATAGGTACCGTAGAGAAAAACAAACTTACATAAGATACAAAGTAAGTGAATGTTCAGCCGGTATATGCATATGTCAATACTTTAATCCCGTCAGCCGGTACATGCATATGTCAATACTTTAATCCCGTCAGCCGGTACATGCATATGTCAATACTTTAATTCCGTCAGCCGGTACATGCATATGTCAATACTTTAATCCCGTAAGAATTGCCAACACAAGCGGCTGAAAGACATACTAATCACATAAACCGTTACTAGTCAGCTAAATCGTCTTTAGCATTGTCAAACTCTTCCTATGTATGTATGTATGTATGTATGTATGTATGTATGTATGTATGTATGTATGTATGTATGTATGTATGTATGTATGTATGTATGTATGTATGTATGTATGTATGATGCAGACATACATACATACATACATACATACATACATACATACATACATACATACATACATACATACATACATACATACATACATACATACATACATACATACATACATACTTCTCGTATTTTGGATAAGATACGCTTAGTTAGTTAATGGAAGTACTGGTACAGTATTTAGGGTGAAATATTACTTACATTGTTTACTATAATTGAATTGTACTAATAAGCGTTGACACATACACAGTGTGGCACTGGCTTTCAATCTTGATCAATGGTAGCTGCATACAAACAGTTCAATATTTACAGGAAATATTTGTTTTAAAAAAGGAAGTTATCTTTTTCCTTGAATTTATATATTTTAATTGAATCAATGACTATAATTAGAATAAAAGTCGAGCTTCAATACATGCCAAAGATGAAACTGACATTGGCAGTTATTAAGATATTCTCGGGTTATGTTTTTGGCAGTTATTAAGATATTCTCGGGTTATGTTTTAATTGGTGGCGAAACGGAAACTTCTATGGCATATTACTGAAATAGAGTCAGTTTTCATTATACGAATATTTCAATAAGTTCTACCAGATAGAATATTTGCTGTGTTTACGTGTTCTTACTTCATATACAGGTCATTCATGTAGCAAGGATTGGTTGGTTGCTTGCTTGTTGTTGTTTTTTACAACACTTTCAACACATTATTGGCTATATCGTGCTGAAGCTTGCTGGCCTGGGCGATTATGGAACCCGCGTCCCTTAGATTACGAGTCCAACGCTCTACCAACTGAGATACCGCGGCTCCCTCATGTGACAAGGAAGGTCAAATAATTCAACCAAAATGATAATTTGCTTGAGCGATTTAGTAGGAATATCTAATACTTTACCGTCATTGAAACAATGGCAAAATAGTATTGTAATATTCAGAATATAAACTTGGTCATGAAATTCGTACCTCTTACTAAGTCGGCATTTTGCAACGTTCCCTTGTGCGTGTGTGTATAAACATATATCAGCTAGATATTCTAGCACAAAGAAATCTTTAGAAGATTTAAATTAATTTCCCCGAGTATTTCCTCGTTGATTTTCGATGCTGTATAAATATCGTGCTCCCACCCCCACCCGTCGTTCCGATATTCTCACTTGCTTACAGGTTAAAATCAATATACTACTATATATTTGGTGAATAAGGGCGAAGTCTTTTTCAAGTATAGCGAATGTCCGTATTGATATTTTTCTAGTATAGCGAATGTCCGTATTGATATTTTTTCTAGTATAGCGAATGTCCGTACTGATATTTTTTTTCATTAGATGCGGATACTTCGCTTGGAAAAAAATATAGATTTATCTGAATTTAAATTATATTGATTTTTAGGGGTGTGAATAAAATTTAATCAGATCTTGTTGAAATTTACTGAGAGACAAGAGGAGAGTAGAGGAGCAAGCAACACAAATGAAATGTAGACAGTAAAATTATACCCAAACCTAGCCCTACTTAGACTGCATAAGAACTGAAAACATAAAGTCTGGAAAATTAAAAACGTATCGTTGTTTGTACGAAAATAATAGTTTGCAAAGTAGTTTTTAAAGCACAGAACTGTCCAATCTGAAAATTCTCTGTCAACTCACAAAATCAGACACGATTACAAATTTCGTACTCTTCTTATGATATGTAGAAACTATATAAAAATACAACAACACCTTTGAGGACAGTCAAAATTTGTTGAAAGCTCAAGAGTCATCGTTTGATATTAGTTTTCATGACTGATTTCTTTTGCTTTTGAATGAATAAGCCAACTACAAATGAACGAGACGACAGCACCCAGAGATAATGCTCGAGACAAAAGTGCAAATATGTGACACGACACACGTGTATATCGTGTCATAACCTGATACCTCTGAATTGCATCTGAAAATGCTTTCTTTGTCATTACGACAACTTACAGTTGAGCTAAAATGACATACCACCCGGATTGTTCGAACCATGGTTGTCATACACAGCTCTTCTTCTTCTTTTTTTTTTCTTCTTTTAGCTTATGACGTACCTGAAATCTACGTGTGAATCTCTGCAACTAATTAAAGTCATCCAACAGTACATTCCAAACGCCTTTCTACAGGTTACGCTAGGGAATTTAAAGATTTTCCCCATTTTTGATATACGATAGAGATATTAATACCTGATTGCTTATTAAGTATGTATTTTCACACATGCAGTTAACTGGTTCGATTATAATCCACGCCAGGTATACAAATGTTTATTATCTTCGTATTAGTATAAGCAATGAAAATGAATATGAAATTTCTGTTGCAAAAAAGTACATGAAACTATTTATTAGCTGAGCTATAATTTTTTTTGAAACAGGCCATTTTTTTACGCCATGAAATGGAAGAGGTTGATACCCCCCCAACCCCTACATTTCTATCTCTCTCTCTCTCTCTCTCTCTCTCTCTCTCTCTCTCGCTATGTTTTTTGTCAGTTGAATAGTTATTTCGTTATATGTGTACTAATGCATTGTCACACTGCACGTATCTTCTAACTACTGTATTTGGAAGGAACTTGTAAGATTTTTAACTAGTTTTTAATCCGATGTCCTTTGCATTTCAATTTGCGGCAATAACATATATTTAAAGTAAAGAATTATTTAGTATTAATATTGATATGAAACATATAATCCAACGGCTGATTAGCTGTTATATTTGAAGCGAACATGGTATGTTTTGTGCTAATGAAATAATGAATATATTGCATAGTAAATTCTAGATATACCTAGCTTACTGAATAAGAAAGATTTTTAAGAAAAGAGTTAATTAAGGTAGATGAAGCAAGAAATAATACGGAACTAATACAACTACTTCCATTCATTTATCTGAGGATAAAAAATATTGTTAGAAATATCAATTGCATCAGTTTGCACTACGGCTACAGCTTCATAAGGAAGCCATTGTTGTTTTATATTGGGCTAATTTGCGATGAATTGCTATCAATCTTGACGTCATTTGCTTGGCACAGGCACCCCCGGTTGTTTTCTTCGAGTGGTGCTAAGAAAATTTGGTCCAATATATTTGAGCTCATTAATGATGAAAGTAAAGTTAATAATTTTATCTCAAGGAGATCTTTTAACTAATCACCCGATGCTGGTACGGACCAACACCATACTTCAAATCAGTGGAGCGAGAGAAAGTGCACCCCATATTGCAAGCATCAGTTCTCTTTTTTATTTCTTTTTCTATTAGAAAATAAGTAAAGACGATTACCACATCAACAGCATTGACGTTGCTTCGAATATAAAACTTATCAATAGTAAAGTCTAAGCCTTCCCCATCATCGGTTTCTGTTCTTAAAATATTGAATACCATATTAGTGTCTTATAAAGAACGTTTTTAATGTAACATTTTGTGTTAATCATCAAAGACTTTTAATAACAGTCAGTTTGAATGTCTCTTTTTTCTTTCATTAGTGTCAATAGTTTTCTCGCCATGTCATATTGTTAAAAATTACAATGGTTTATAGAAAATAGAGTGTCTTTGGAATCTAAACAATTAAAAAATAACCCCCGTAAAAAATACCCCCCCCCAAAAAAAAAAAAAAAATAATAAAAAAACCCAAAAAAAAACCCGTGAACATTTAGGCTAATTCTGTTTATTGAAACTGATTCATTGACTGTCAGTTCTTAAACTCCGTGTGGCGAGCTTTTGTTGATCTCCTTCAAAATTATCCGAAATCGAAAACTACAAGACGTTTTAAAATTTAGTTATTCCAAAGAATAACTAAATAAACCTTCCAATTCTTCCACTGAATTGAAGAATAAAGGGCCAACCTTAAATAGTGCTGAGTGTAATGCAGGAAATTATTTCTATCCTGTTTACACATTGAAATGTAAAAAAAATAAAGTGGAATGGCAACCAATGAAATTGTGATCCACGTCTAAATCACTGCATAATTACAAGGTACCAATAGTAGTTTCTCATAGACATAGGAATGAGACATAGTACAGCTTGTTAGTTTTCAGAGTACTACAGACATATATACATACTTATATAAGTTTGTATATCCATCATTAATGTTGAAATATGTAATCAAACTTTTACGGAAAAAAACCTTTGGAAACTTAATAAGTCTAAAGTGTGTGTGTGTGTGTGAGGGGCATAGTCGATAGGTCAACTCAACTCAGATTTATAGGTCAAATGGACACAGATCCACGCCCATCGATAGGTCAACTGAACACAAATTCACGCCGAATTAGTGGTAACATCATAGCGAATGAGTTTCTTGATGTTCTTTTATGTTTCTTTTGATACTGGCAACAATAAGTCCAGCATCTACAACGTTAACCTTCTCACACCAAGATCGTGACAAGAGAACAGTAGCATTACAGTACTGAACTTAACAAAAGCCATACTTCTATAGTATGATACATTTCTATGATACAGAGGGGTACGTGCATCCAGCATTTCTATGATACAGAGGGGTACGTGCATCCAGCATTTCTATGATACAGAGGGGTACGTGCATCCAGCATACAAATGTTCCTAAGTATCCTTTTGTCATGCAAGAACTGATGAGAAGAGCTCCGTGTCATGGTGTCGTATTGGTCATTCTCATTATGTACAGTCCCAGCTACAGACCGTCGTATTGGTCATTCTCATTATGTACAGTCCCAGGTACAGACCGTCAATATTTACTCCTCTGTAAAACAGATAATCAAGTTTTAGTCCCAGTTGACAGGCTTCCTTTGCTGTATAGGAAGTAAATGATTTGAGAAAAGTCAGTATTTACTCTGCATGTTTACTCAGTATTTTAGAAGTACGCATATATTGAAATAAATTAAACCCAGTCTAAATATACCATTGTACTCGCGTATAAGTCGAATCCATCTGCAAACTGCATAGACCCAGACCTGCCGTCGCATAATGCCCCGTCAGATCTGGGTCTGTGCAGTTTGTTAGGATTAATAAGTAGAATAAACAAAATAGACCCTGATCTGCAGATCAGGGTCTATGTTGTTTGCAGTTGGACTAGACTAATATATGGTATGTTGCGGTGTGTGTGTGTGTGTGTGTGGGTGGGTGGGTGGGTGGGCGTGGGTGTTTGTGTGTGTGTAAGATCCAGAAAAGAACATTTTTTAATATTCTTGTTCATTTTAAACGCAAGTTCCAGAAAATATTTTTACGCTAAAAAATAGGTTATTAATGGGATATATGTTACTAATGGCAAGACACATTTTAGAAAACGACCAGTTAGCGCCATTTGTGTACAACCTTCATTTTATCGTGAAGCACACGAAAACGTGCAGTTATCGCCAATTGTGTACGGCATTGATTTTGACGTGTATCACACGAAAACGATCAGTTATCGCCGTTTGTGTACAGCATTGATTTTGATGTGAAACACACGAAAACTATCAGTTATCGCCATTTGTGTACAGCATTGATTTTGATGTGAAACACACGAAAACGATCAGTTATTGCCATTTGTGTACAGCATTGATTTTGATGTGAAACACACGAAAACTATCAGTTATCGCCATTTGTGTACAGCATTGATTTTGATATGAAACACACGAAAACGATCAGTTATCGCCATTTGTGTACAGCATTGATTTTGATGTGAAACACACGAAAACTATCAGTTATCGCCATTTGTGTACAGCATTGATTTTGATATGAAACACACGAAAACGATCAGTTATCGCCATTTGTGTACAGCATTGATTTTGATATGAAACACACGAAAACGATCAGTTATCGCCATTTGTGTACAGCATTGATTTTGACTTGAAGCACACGAAGAACCCATATAGCTTGTATTTAATTTGAAATATTCCAAATGAAAATATGAAAAGTGCCACTTTCGTTATATAAACAGAGCACAGTAGCTTTGTCATTATGTATTAGACCAGAAAGAAGTTAAAATTAATTGTGAATACGAAAATAGTATGCTATCTCCCTGCCTCTCTCTCTCTCTCTCTCTCTCTCTCTCTCTCTCTCTCTCTCTCTCTCTCTCTCTCTCTCTCTCTCTCCCTCTCTTTATATATATATATATATATATATATAAAGTAATTTTCCCGATCATTCATAATTTTTAAATTTGAAAGAAGGAGATCATGGTCCCTGAGACAGGTCGACAATTTACTACTTAACAGACTTTAATGTTCATAAAAAAAGGAAAACACATGTGAATCGGTCTCATACTGCGATTCATATCACGATAGTTATTATGAATCGGTCTCACACTACGATTGAAATCACGATAGTCATTATGAATTGGTTTCACACTACGATTGAAATCACGATAGTCATTAGGAGTTTGTTAAATCCACTCGTTATTTCGCCTCAGTTCGAGCGTTGCAACAACCTGGCCTTTAACCTGCGACAGGTATTTTGCGGTAAATTATATTAAGACTGAACATAGCTATGTAAAAGCGTTCATGCTTAATAAGGATTTCAACTTTTTATGACATGTATCCAGTGAGGTGTCCAGAAGTAGGTTCGAGATGTGAAATTACCAATCGACATGTAGCCAGTGAAGTGTCCAGAAGTAGTTTCGAGATGTGAAATTACCAATGGACATGTATCCAGTGAAGTGTCCGGAAGTAGGATCGAGATGTGAAATTACCAATGGACATGTAGCCAGTGAAGTTTCCAGAAGTAGGTTCGAGATGTGAAATTACCAATCGACATGAATCCAGTGAGGTGTCCGGAAGTAGGTTCGAGATGTGAAATTACCAATCGACATGTAGCCAGTGAAGGCTCCGGAAATAGGTTCGAGATGTGAAATTACCAATCGAGATGTAGCCAGTGAAGTGTCCAGAATTAGGTTCGAGATGTGAAATTACCAATCGAGATGCAGCCAGTGAAGTGTCCAGAAGTAGGTTCGAGATGTGAAATTACCAATCGACATGTATCCAGTGAGGTGTCCAGAAGTAGGTTCGAGATGTGAAATTACCAATCGACATGTAGCAGTGAGGTGTCTGGAAGTAGGTTCGAGATGTGAAATTACCAATCGACATGTATCCAGTGAGGTGTCCGGAAGTAGGTTCGAGATGTGAAATTACCAAGATTCCAAAGTACCACACACAGATATTGGCAGGCCGAGTAGCTACTATCAATTGTCTCAACAATCCTACTAGATGTAGATGGAGTTAAATTACATTTATATAATTTCACATGCACTATCCTGATAAATATGGCAATATTGTACGGCTTGTCCGCAGTTAGTTTAAACCATATTTATTTCAGAAACTTCGTCAAATGCAAGTACAAATATGGGATTTTGGGGATTCAGTAGGAAGCATGAGTTTTTTTTAGAGTACTGTCACCTAAACAGTAAAAACCAAATATATATGAGAATATACGGAGTAGTTCCGATAATAGCCTTTGTTGCCTGAGGAAACAAAGAAAAAGTCAACCTAATGAAATTTTGCATTCAAGAATATTTGCGTATTATTTAGTCATCCTAATGAAGTTTTGCAGGCAAGAATATTTGCGTCTTATTTGGTCATCCTAATGTAACTTGCAGGTAAGAATATTTGCGTGTTATTTTCTGTTGAAAACAAATGGTTGCCATGAAATAAAGTCTCAATTGTGAGAGCAAAGCGGTGTGTATACTGTGATCTGTCAAATCATAATATTTTGGACAGTGTAAAAATAATATGCTTTGCCGTCTCTATTTCACCACAGGAGCAATACTTATTATTAAATACATGATTCAAATATAAATAATAATTTAATTTATTAAATACATGATTCAAATATAAATAATAATTTAAATTACTGCAGTTTGTTCTTAGCCTAACATGCATGACATGTGCCATTTGATCACCAACGTAATAGCAGCAAGGAGTGATTTTTTTCTAGATTCAGGTATGTTTTGAAATTATGTAATGAAGAATTATTTCTTACTTCTACAGGTAAAGAGTTCCATGTTTGAATCGTAGAGAGTAAAAATGAATTGTTCAATAGTGTTGTTGTACATATTGGAGGTCGAATGGTGTTGTTGATCGAGTAGAATAGATTTGATGTTCTATGCCTAAAGGTCGAATGGTGTTTGTTGATCGAGTAGAATAGATTTGATGTTCTATGCCTAAAGGTCGAATGGTGTTTGTTGATCGAGTAGAATAGATTTGATGTTCTATGCCTAAAGGTCGAATCACATCTTGAAGATATACAGGAGCTAATCCACGATAAAGTTTATACAACTGAAGCAATTTATTCTTTTAACGGTGGTAGTTTTAGGCTTTCCCACTTAGTTTTATGATACAGTTGTGCAGAGGATGCACTTTTGATTGTACCTGTTATTATTCTCATCGCATCGACGTTTATTTTTTTCTAGGAGTTCTTTATCCTGCATTGTACAATTTTCCCAGATGTGGTCAGCGTAATAAAAAATTGGCAAATTATAAGATCTTAAGATTCCTTCCAAAGACAATCATTCCATTTTAAATTTAAACCTATTCAAACAGTTTAATTTCTACCACAATTTATCAGAAATATATTTAATATGCAAGTGCCAACTAACATTACTGACTAAGATAATGCCCAAATGTTTGTGCCGAGTAATCTTTTTCATGTTTATTTCGGTCATGTATAATATAGGATGCTGTTTCTGGTTCTGTTGTCATTATATTAATATTGATTCAGTCGTATTTGTATTAAATTTAACCAAACAATGCCTGGACCATTCATTTATCTTTTTAATATCTGAGTTTAAGATTTCATTAGCAAAGGTCCAAATGTCAACTATCATATATAATGCTGTATCATCAGCAAAGAGTCAAATTGATGATTCTATATAACTGATGAAAATTACAAATAATAAGGGTCCAAAAAGGATCCTTGGGGGACACCTGCGTTGATCCGTCGGATATATGAGGATTTAGAATGTATAATAACTTTATTCTTTTAACAATAAGTAACAGTTTAACCATGATAACAAATTTCCCTGAACACTAATACTTTTGAGTTTGGAGCAACCCATTATGCCAAAAATTAGGTTGAAAACCTTGCTTATATCACAGAAAACGATCCTAACCTCCTTGCCTTGGTCTAGTGCAAAACAAATTGAACTGTAAATGTATGTCAACTGATGTGTTGTCTAATCACCGGGTGAATAATCTGATTGATTATATTAAATCATATCATGTTGTAAAGTGTAGTTGTGTAGATATTTATATGCACACTTCTCAAAAACATTAGACAAAGTACAAAGCAAAGATATAACCTATAGAGGCTTCGTATCATCTAATTAATATGGCAATATTATACGGGTTGTCCGTATCATCTGATTAATATGGCAATATTATACGGGTTGTTCTTATCATCTGATTAATATGGCAATATTATACGGGTTGTCCGTAATTCATACGTTTGATATCATAAGCCAAAACAACAGAAAAAAATCCTTTAACTTGTATCGATGTGGCTATTTATACTATGTATTCTACATCTGAGTCCATGCTTAATTTACCATATGCATATACGATACCATATGCATATACGATACCATATGCATATACGATACCATATGCACATACGATACAAAAGGAACTATTTTGACTGTAGGTGATTTGTTTAACTCATTCGGTTTCTAACGAACTTTACAAATACAGAACACGTATTGCTGAATTATACAGTTGTAATAGGTGAATTATTGTCTGAGAGAGAGAGAGAGAGAGAGAGAGAGAGAGAGAGAGAGAGAGAGAGAGAGAGAGAGAGAGAAGGAAACAAGTGATAAGTTGAATATAATCCAAAGCAACCTCTAGCCAGATAGGAATAAAACCCTAAGTCCAGTGATATAATGTTCAATGGAATCTTTTGCACAAGTTAATTTTTAGGTTTACCACATTCATGGCAGTGCAAAGCAAATATGTACTTAATGGATCTAGTGCTAAATCATGCAAATAATTATCATATTTTATGCACTAAATATGCTATTTCATGATTACTGTTGATAGTCACTTGTAACAAATATTTGTCTTTGTATATATTCAATTGACGTCAATCTTTGTTGTCAACCAAAGAAAATTAAAAATGGCGAAGACTGCAATTACTTACATTTTTTTTATTCAGTGAGTCTGGAATTTCGTGTAGTTTAACTTCAATGGAAATAACCTCTGATAGAGCATGACTACGAGTAGTATGCATACTAGGCATTTTTGTTGTAGGTGTGACGTACCAACAAATATTAGTCATTTCTTTCTACATTGGCATGCAAGTCTCTGTGCACAATAAATGTTTCTACAAAGAGAATAGAACGCTTGGACAAAAATAGAACGCTTGGACAAAAAATAGCTAATATTTTTTTGAGTTGGTGTTCAACAAATTTTGTTAAAGTTTGAAAAATTGTGTGTGTGTATGTTTGTGTGTGTATCTCCTTATCATGTTCAAAATACTTTTCAACTGTTCAATTCTCGCAAGTGTTTGTTCAGATTGGTTCACATATTTGGATACGAGAAATAAATTGCAAAACGTTCATATCTGACTGTCATTTTCCTTATTTGTTCTTTTATTTAAGAGAGAAGGGTACTTCTTCTGGTAAATATTTTAGTTATAGAGGGAAATTGGAAGCATCAGAACGTATGAAATACTTAAACACAATTTCAATGAATTTCATGTTTACTTTAGGTGTTTCCATTATCTACATGAAAGGGATAATACAAAAGAAACCTTGTTTACATTACTTAATGCTCCTAAATCCACACAAAATTGAACTTCGTCTATTTTATTTCTGTTTATAATAATTATCTTTATACAAAGAAAAGAAAGGAAGAAAACAGTGACCTTTTTTCACTGCTTACCATAACCTCCTTGTTCCTGACCCCTTTTTCACATTACCTTAATCACCTTGTGTCTGACCATTTTTCAGTCCTTAAATTAACCTCCTTGTGCCTGACACCTTTTCACTGCTTACCTTAAGCTCCTTCTACCTGACACCTTTTCACTGCTTACCTTAACCTCCTTGTGCCTGACCCCTTTTTCACATTACCTTAACATCGTTGTTCCTTACCCTTTTTCATATTACCTTAACCTCCTTGTTCGTGACCCATTTTTCACATTACCTTAATCACCTTGTGCCTGACCCCTTTTCAGTGCTCAAATTAACCTCCTTGTGCCTGACACCTTTTCACTGCTTACCTTAACCGAGTTGTACCTGACACCTTTTCACTGCTTACCTTAAGCTCCTTGTCTCTGACCCCTTTTTCACATTACATTAACTTCCTTGTTCCTGACCCCTATTTCACATTACCTTAACCTCCTTGTTCCTGACCCATTTTCACTGCTTACCTTAACCTCCTTGTGCCTGACCCCTTTTTCACATTACCTTAACATCCTTGTTCCTAACCCCTTTTCACTGCCTACATCAACCTCCTTGTGCTTGACTATAGAGCAATACGTTGAACGTTTAATCTTGTGTTGTAGTTTGATTACAGCATCACTAAGAACACTGCATTTGAACTAAACCATCAATTATACTTGATGAGTGTGCCTTAAATTCGTCTTATAGATAATAATTCCCCGTCTATACAGGAATACAACGTTAATTCTGTATTTATTATCGAAAGGAAAACAATACATGTGTAATCTATCAATGTAATGTAATTGTGTGTAGGAATTTTGTGTGTTCATTTGTACATATGTCCAGTGCGTCATATCCATTAAGTTTAAATACCACAACCATAGTTCTACATGCAAATATATTTCTTCCATATATATTGTATATATTTTTCTTCTGTTTTTGCCGTTTGATTTGCTCGCCAAAATCCAACTAACTGCGCATCCGCATGAGAGTTGTCCTTTACATCATAACTAATCTGTATTCCGACACATTATTAGGCAATATTTAGTTGAATGGTGCATTAGTAAAAATACCAGGTTTACAGCCCAGACGTCCTGCATTTAATTCTCTGAGACGTTACTAGTGATGACTAGTCGTCCAATCTATATTTTTCCGGTTACTTAGATGCCACCACTCGTGTTTTTTTTTAAACATTTTATATGATTTGCATACACTTATTTTTTTTTCTTTTCCCATTACACAGCAATGACAGTGGTTTACTAGCTAATCATGTTCGACTATGGGGATTTACAAAAGCTCTATCTTGTCAGACACGAAGAGCAAAATCCTCTGACACAGGTTTCTGAATTAGACACCCTTTGCCTCTACCAAAATCCTCTTGGTAAAGATACACAGACCACTTTTTACTCGTTGCATCTCAATTGCAAAAGTGATGCAGGAATTAATAATTTAGGATAAATCTTGCATGACATAGATTTATACTAGTTTTTAAAGGCACTTTCAACACAATACTGGCTATCATGCAGAGGAAATAGGAGCTAAGTGCTTTTCCCAAGGAAAGGCCAACGCAGGCGACCCGGACTGGTCTGGGAAGGTATCAAACCCACGACCTTTGGATTACGAGTCCGACGCTCTACCGGGGCTCCCTCAATAACATAATAGGAGTAGGGGTAAATGTGCCTTTCAGTCACATGTCAATCAGCCATCGCATTGCAGGGATTACAACGATCCGCTGTCAAATCTAATTGCTGGTAAGATGTAAATCATTACGCAAATACATCGAAAACTTTCGGTGGTAGGACAAGATTGAGCAGCGCACCTATACAATTTAAAATCAATGAATCAGTATGTAGAATTGAGCAAAACAATCGTACATAACTTGATACAATATATGTGCCACTCGACTGAGATTTTATATTAAATTTATGCTAACTTGTAATTGAAAGTTGTCTACATAATTTGATTCATATTTTTGGGGAACAGGTGTACAAGACAATGAGCATAAATTTAGCTTACATTTCTGAACAGGTGCAGATATAATTTGAAAAAGACCAAAGCATAAGTCCGACATTTTCACCTTTCTGTAATTTGTTTTCTAGACACATAATCGATCAACTTTTAAAGAGTCATAAATGTCTTACTTCAAGTGAAGGTATCAACTACTTTATTGACATAGTTTCCATATACATAAGAAAGATTCGGAATAGTGAACATATACATATACATATTTGACTCATTCATAATACAATTAAGCATGCGGTGTTAAACTTACGTTTATTGAAAGAAAAAATGGCAGGATAATGAAGTTATATATCTTTGATAAAATAGCTCATAAGTAGTTAGAAATTAGACACAATTCAAAACTCTACCCACACACTAACGTTCCCAGTATGAACGCGTCAGAAAAATGTACTGACCGAAGTATGCCGTGCTTTACAAATATAAATACAGATTTACTAAAGTATACTAGGAAAATAAATTCTCCATGACATTTACCGTATGTATTCGCGTATAACTCGTTACCAACTGCAAACTCCACAGACCCAGATCTGCCGTCGCAAAAGCGCCGGCAGATCTGGGTCTATGCAATTTGTAAGGACTAATCAGTAGAACAAACAACATAGACCCTGATCTGCCAGAGCATTATGTGACAGCAGATCAGGGTCTATGTTGTTTGCATTTGGACTCGATTTATACGCGAGTAGAGACGGTATAAAGAATCTTACACGAATGCTCATTTCAAATTAAATTTATGAAATTTGTTAGTAGATACATTCTGACAGTTCTGGACCACTCATATATTTGTGTATTTATATCCCAAGTATGAATGCGAGAACATTCAAAATAAAATCCATAATACTTCTTTTCATATTCACATCTTCAATCTTCTCCGATTTATTTCATGGTATGATATTTACGGCTGGTTTCCAAATCCCAACTGTTAAATGATTCATAATATCGTTTCCATTTCATCACCACTCACATTTTTCCGTTCATTTTTTTTTTTTTTTCAATATCTTTTCAACCTCGTTTGTGTCATCTTGTTTCTCACAAAGTGTTAACTCTTGATCGTAAAACATTCTTCTAGATCATCTGTTTTCAAGTCTTCAGGTTTTTAAACTACCGGGTCACCAAAAATTGCTTGCTTGATTTCAAATATTTTCTCAGTAAACTTACGAAAATAGCGCTTTTTAAAATTAAATTCAAATTGTTTCATCGATTTTAGATTTTGCTAATCCAGATGTATCAGTTGTCGGGTAACCGAAATAGAATAATCCATACTTTTGATAGTTTTGATCTGTTTTCTTCCTGGTTTCACTTCATATAGCGAGTCGCAAGGTGTTGTTTTAATTCTAGCTTTGTATTTATCGACATAAACTGCTTAGTTTATGAACTGTTAATACGGTACTGTTTTAGGTATCTTGCAATCGGGGCTGATGCTATCTATTTCAATTGTATCATCATTAAATGTAATCTGTAAATCTTAATCATTTCTGAAAGATTGTAGTATATCTTTTATGATTTTTGAAATGAACTCATCTAGATTGGAATACACGTTTATCCCGTTCAAATTTGCAAACAAATAGGCCATATTTGATGTATTGACATTATTTCAGTCATGCTAAACTCATTTAATGTTTATATCGCATCTCTGAAAACGCTTGAATTCAAAACAACGTAGCTTTGTGCCATTATTTACGATGTGAAATATAATTTCATATTAGTGTTCACTAATTGCCTCTACAGTCTGACTGGTGTAGTAATTGTTTAAATTTGGATTATAATGTTTCATGTAACCCTATACGAGATGGTAATCTAAAATATACGAGTGGTCTACTGAATTTTATTTTTGATTTCGGGATATAAAAACTCACAGATATGAGTGGTCCAAATCTGTCAGAATGTATCTACTTGGCAAGCACACGATTGAAATGATTCGACGAGTTTCATAAATTTAATTTGAAATGAGCACAAATGTAAGATTATAGTTTTCACGTAATGAAAAAGACAACACTTATTTAAAAAAACTGCAAAATAGTATAGTGAAGTTACGTCACGACGTGACTTTTGACGTCTTGTGATGTCATGACCTCGCACAAGACAAAGGTGTAATGTCTGATGTAGTATCCGATTGTACTTGAAAGTCAATTCACTACACTATTTTGCCGTGATACGTATGTAGGACAGACAAATATGATATAGATATATAAACCTAAATAACACAGCAGGTATATAAACCTAAATAACACAGTAATCATGCTATAAAATCATATTAGAATGATATTACAGGTAAAATATGGATACCGTTGTCATTTTCTGAGGTTTATTCGTCATTTGCGGAAATCATTTTGTGGACATACGGGGAATGAATCTCGGCAAGAGTACGAAAATAAGTACGAGTCAGAGAATTACTAACCTTTCTGGTACCCTTTTATTTTTGTCGTCACTTATGAATATACATGAGTTTATTAGAATTATAAATGATTCCCATATTTACTTCGTATCAAAATCTACTCCTATACCAAAAGAGGTTTCTTCTTAGCAAACTAATATAAAAAAATGTCATTGTCAATGCTGCTTAAAAAGCGCATGATGAACATATCGAGGACTAAATGGCTATGACGAAGATATGCTTCTTCGTCGTCTGCTTATTATTATTATTATTATTATTATTATTATTATTATTATTATTACTTCTATTCCATAGATGCCTGACGGTTTCTGGCTGGTCTTTATTTATTTTTTGTTGTTGTTGAGATCGTACCGATCCCGGTGGCCTTAGATCTCCAGAACCTTCCGCAGCATGTTTGCTGCTCCGTTTAGTGCCAATTCCTCTACACGTAGTAAGTCTGATTTTAGTACTATTCTTAACGTTTTCATGCTTTCCTGGAGCTGCGGCTATAGTAACATAGGATACTATAAAGCCGTACGGGAATTAACATTACGCCGTAGGTTTACATTGTGGAAACATATAGAACCGTATGGAAATGCCAATGTGAAAATGCCAATGTGAAAATTACACGATGAGTTGTTGAACTGACCTGAAGGCTACCATTTCCCTCTTCAGCTGGTTTGTAGCACTCATCACTGGATTCCAAAAAGCTGTGTACGGACTGTGAGACAGTAGGTAATGAAGTTCCCAGGTACGGACTGTGAGTCAGTAGGTAATGAAGTTCCCAGGTATTAATTTTTCTCCGGTAATCAAGAGTTCACACCTGACTTTTTACCTGATAATATCTGTCAAGTAAGTCGCTAATCGGGAAGTCTCGGTACTCTGCTGCAAGAGTGTTTCGATGCATTTCGTTTCCGAGGAAGTCAATGGAGGGTAGGAATGGTCACTCAAGTTATTTATCACCCTTTCAAAATCTTCTCTTCTGACATGAGGGTTCATGCGTCTTCCACATTTTCTTCTAACTTTTCTTCTGGAATCATCGTTCAAAAATTTGTTGTGTTGTTTCTGACTAGAATGATTGATCTGAAAATCACAACAATGCTATATTCCTAGGCGCGTGGTTCTTTCAGCCAAATGACGAACGAAACATGACACTAGGAGTTATTCTTGTTCTGACCATCTTGACATCATGACTGTATTTTTCTTTTCTTTGTCACTTGTTGTCTGAGACTGCTGCTGTTTTGGATAGAAAACGTCCCCTTCGCGTATCTCCATAGATTCGTGTTCTATCTTTTTATAAGTCATGAACAACTTCTCTCAGACTATCGATTACCAGAGAATTGTCAAATTCTGCATACAAGATGACGTTCACTGTTTTCGCCAGAACTACTGCAAATTGAAGTTCCACACAAAGTTGACCTGAATTTATAGGGCAGAAATGTCCCTCGTCGGTGCCTTGGTCTTGAGTGAAATCAAATCCGCACAAAGCATATCGTACTGCTAATCGTCGTACGAAATGCCGTGGCTACTGTTGGTTACTAATTGTCCTGTGGTTTCAAACTGTGTCAAGTAAGATCTCAAATATTTTTTCTGGGCAAAGTTAGGTTCAAAGGGTCTGGTACACAACGTCTGGCCATCTCGGGTGACTTTTATCTAGGACACATTGAAGTGTTTGAACTCGAAAGGATTTTGACCGATAGCTACATTGAGAGCTGCATTGCTGACGATGCCGACTAACAAACGTTTTGGCAGTTTACCTTGGAAACATGATCTTCGATCTTGGATCGGAGTACTGAGGCAATGGTGAAGGTTTTTGACTTCCACTCGTCGTAGAGGATACTTGGTTGTTGTTCTGCTCAGAGTTTGACTGATGTCGTTACCCATCTTTAGGTAAGACTTCAGCACGTCGCATGTAAAGTCTGGCTTCTTCGATGTTCGTTTTGTACTCGTTAGCATTATCCACCAAATGGAACACGGTACTACTTCGATTCAGCCTCAGGCGTACATTCAGCCCGTTTAACAAATACTTGTCTTGTAACCACATGTTCAAATACAAATGACCCATAATTTCTAAACTAAGTCCTTGTTTGATTTTCTTTTGGCGGTCGTTAAATTTATATTGTGAGAATCGTCATCTGCATTCAACTCTGTGTCCTTGAACTTGCTCAAAGTGACAGGTTGTCACATCAATGAAGCATCCAGATCTGTGTTCTTGGTTTCTTTTTTGTACGGCAAGAGATTTTCCAGGTACGCTCGATATGGGTAAGTGTACGCTGCTGCTCACCACTTTGTTATTTAAGTACAAATCCACTTCGCTGAACAAAGAATGCATGGAATTGTTGACGGGAGCTACTCTGGCATCGGCGCCTGGATTGCTGTTGTCCAATTTGATAACTTTAACTCTAATGTACAAGTAACTTTTATTCAGATCGATGGCATCATCGGTTTTCCGTTCGATTTCAAATTTGATAGATGTTGAGGTAGTCAATGATGACACAGGATGAAATTCTATCTGTTGGGATTCTTGCATTGTCATCGTCGTCATTGGCATGGCAAACAGATTGAATTCTGACTTGGAACATTCGTAAGAATCTTGGTGCATCAAAATGACAAATTTTGTTTTAGTAATAAAAAACGTAAAATTTTCTGACTGCTGTTTTTCTTCTTCTTTTTTTCTTTCTGGTCGGCTGCTTGTCTATTAGGTCTGAACGGTTTTCAACATCTCTTTATGTCTTGTCCTTGCTATGGCGTAGAGGATTAATTATTGTCTTCGTCAGAAGTGTGAAGCTAATTCATATGGTGTCTAGACGCCCTGGTGGGGGGTCTTTTCCTGTCTGAATCAACACATTTTGTCCTTCATCAAGGCTTCTTTAAGACTTTGTTTGTCGATGAGTACGTTTCGGAGAAATTCTTTTCCTTGCGTCAAAGCTGCATCTTTTAAAGCATGCAATCCTCGAGTGACCATCTGTTTTAAGATGTGTACCACCGTACGAAAAGCCGATTTTAATATATCTCGTAAACCATGTCCTAGTTGTCGAACGACTCCTAGGTACACATGATACATCTGTTACAATTCATTGGAGAATCGTTTTCGAAAATGTAGTTTCACGGTGACTTTTCTTTTGGAGAATATCATATTTTGTCCAAGATCTCCTTTTATACTAATATTGACACTAACAAAATACGATTTATTGACATAGAGATACTGAGGATGTACAAATTCTCCGTGAACGTGATACGTGTTTCCTCCTAGGTCGTAAGCAGCTGTTTTAGGATCCACTATGAAGTTTTATTCATCCCTAAAGGGATGAAATCTGAGAAGGGGATGCAGTGTTTAATGGCATGTTCGTGACTTCTACTTCTTTTAATAGTCGATGACTTGTGAAGCGGCAATCCAAGAATCGATACTGGATAGATATCCTTTCCAACGAACTTTCACTTCTCAGAGACGACGTTTTCCCACTTTACGTGTTCTTCGATCAAGAATGCTTTCGATATCGTTCACGTCGTCTTCTTGTTTGGTTACTCGTTGTAACTCAAGCAAGTAAAAGGTACCTTTTAACAATAATTTGTTCATATTTCCAATTTATGGACAGGAGAATCACGTCTCAGCACTTCTCATGCGACAGGAAACAATTCTGTCGTCCAGTTGGGTAAATAACCTTTGTCAAAAGTGCGTTTTGTTTTTCCAATACGAACCCAATCTCAGATGTTAAACATTTCTTTCTTTTCTTCTGGACTTTGACGTTCCAAACAATCGATCAAATACAGTCACTTCGTTTTCAGGTGTCACTTCTTCCGGAGCACATTCGATGCTACGATGCTAAGCTTGATTGTAAGCTTTGACTAGATATGGTAACACGTCAATTTATTGGGAACACGTTGATGTGTAAACTATTTCTACATACGTTCTTTCAAAGTTCTTTGAAAACATTCCACAACGCTGGCTTTCGTTTCAGGATTTTCAGTAGTGAAATAATGAATGTGTCTTTTTCCAATTCTTTTTGAAAAGATTGGTTCAGAAATTCGGTGCCTTTGTCTGCTTGACATTGTCGAGGGTGTCGACACTTTGTTTTAACTGAAGTATTAAAGCTCGCACTAACCAGAGGTCAAAGGAACTACCCAAGCTGATTTTGAAAACACGTCTATGACGTAAAATAAATATTTCTAACCTAATTGTACGACGCTGAATGAGACATCTGAGAAATCCGGTTGCCATTGATGATCGATTCCTGCTACTTTGGTTTGACTTCTGGAAAATATTTGTCGAATGGGTTTGTGTAACGCGTACGTCGATTGTTCTTGTAACCATTGTCGTATATCTTGCAGAGGTAAACTTTTGAGTTTGGTTTTAACTGCACGATACAAATTTTGAAATCCTCCGCAGCCAGCGGCATGAGCATGATTGTAAAAAATGCTGGCTAAAAGTGTATCCATGTTGTTGTTGCTGCTGCTCAATAAGTTAACCAACTGCCGACGCCCTTTTCTTGTGTGTGTGTTTTTGTTTTTTTTTATTTTTTATTTTTTTTGGGGGGGGGAGGCGGTGCAGGGGGTCAAGGTGGGGCATGGGGGTGGGGGATTGCAATGCTTTACGTGTATGACGATGTATAGGAGTGAAGGATGTCTGAACAGGTGCGATCGGTTCTTGTTTGACTTCAATCTTCACTTCCTTCATTTTCTCTTCTGCTGGCACGGATGTCGACATCTTTTTGATCCAACCAATTCTTGATGTAAGTGTCGTCAACTTGCGTAATTTAGTAGGTGGAGTTTTGCACCTCTTCTTCGAAGTCTTCTGCTTCTTCTCTTTTCCATGCCAACCTCAGAGTCGTCTCGTCTGGAGCTTTCTAGTGAAATAGTTGAAGACGTTGCAATAATTGTTTATACCGTTGCGATTTTTATATTTCTGACAAATCTGTTCGATCCATCAACGATTGCAATTCTTCCTGTAAATGTGACATCTCGGTGAGATTAGGAGTACAGGCAAATGTGGTATTCGGTGTTTGTATCATCGATGGAGTTCCATCCATCGTTTGTAAGGAACTAAGGTTAGATTCTGTCATTCCAGAAGATCCAACGGAACAAGTGTGATGTATTTCCGGGAAAGTGTATCCTTTTGATCTTCTTCCTCATCATCTCATCACTCTTCCTTAAAGACGTCCAGCAATCGATGTTAGCAAAGGAGCAACCACTTTTCACAACGATTCTACCAACATGGACAGAAATCCTCCTCGTTGAACGAGGATTTTATTCTTTTGACTGATCGGTATTTTCTTTTTTACCATTTTACGATGAACGTGACGATGTCGTCCTAATCTCTATTTCTGTATCTTGGTCAAGTGCACTTTTCCTCTAAAAACGTTCAAAGCAACATTCACAGACGGTAATGATGATTTCTCTCAGTGCTTTTTCAATGATTTGTTTTCACATCGGAACATTTGATCTGGTAAGTTCTGACAAGACATCTCAATGTTTAGCTAAACGAGCAGGGATGCAATCTTTTCTTTTTTTCGAAGGTTTCTGTGGACGTTAGTGTGAATTTTGTGACATCTTTGTTCAGGAGGAAAAAAAAAAACTGAACTGAATCTTATCCAACACTTCTTTTTTATACTGGAATTCGTCTCCACTGATTGTCGGGACGTCGTATGAACTAGACTTTTGATACTACTGGTGTTCTTAACGGACTAAATCTTGCTTGATCTTGTTTGGACAAATCCAGGAAACGTTGTAACACATCTATTCTATCTTGTACATTTTTTCTTAATACAGGCCAGTTGTTTGGCTGCAGCAGCAGCAGCTAGATCAGTAGAAGACGTCGACAGAGTGGAAGTTTCTTTAGAGATGCGTGTCCATTTTTTCATCCAATTGGGACACTAGTCTTAATCAGGTTTTTAGGCATCACCAGTAGCGAAGGAGAAGAAGTGGAAGGAGAGACGGTCACCGACTGAGGTTTTCTTACATACGTGCGCGTTCTAGCGGCAGTATCTCTCTTTCTTGAAGGAGATGTTTCCTTTTTGGTTTTCTTCTTTTTCTTGTTAGAGTGTGAACTTGAGGCACCACTTTTCGTTTTGGTCTTTTAGGTTTGGCTCCTTTTAGCTTCAGCATTAGCATTCCATGTTAAAAGTGAACGAATAATGACACCTACTATAGATCCACTTCCACCTGGTTTGAAAAAGATTTGCTTTTAGTTTGAGTATCTATTCTTGGATCAGCTAGTTGTGACAAAGCTACTTTATATTGGGAAAAAAAAAATTAGTTTCATGTTGCATGTGAATGATGCCTTGTAGTAATTATCGTGCTATCAAAGTAAACCTTAAGACTAGCTTCTAACAAACATTAACGCACTTGTGCATACAGTGCACGAATCAATTTGGCAGGAGGATGAGATTGAAAGGAAGTCATGTTCAATACTGTTAGAAAGAAAAGAAAAGAATGATGTTTTTTATAGTTGTTTATGTTTAAGGCAGACGATAAATGAACCACAAAGAATCGGTTGGTAAACGAAATCCAATAAATGTAGTCACTAACACACACACACACACACCACACGTCGTCCAAAATTCAAAGGAGTCGTCTCGTCTTGTGGAATCAGTTCTTTTAACACTTGTTGATCAACCGCTAAGTCTTAAACACGGTCATTGACTTCTTCCCACGGAATTTTGTACAACACTGATAACAGAAGCCGTGGCATTGACAATCTTATCATGTCTTTGCAGTGTATCAATGTTTGACCATTTGAACATTTTAAAAAGTAATTAGTCTTCTTATATCATTCAGATACCAACGAATAAAAAGTATATGCCATGTTGGATGCAAATTGTTCTGTGTGTTTCACTTGAATCTTTACAAAGTAGTTTTACATGCTCTCACCCAGTTCCAGTGGTAGATTCTGAATGTGCTCTTCAAAACTAGTCATTCACAGGAAGAATGTCTTTTTTGAGGAAATAGTCATACTGTTGCCAAACAGAATCTACTCGTAAATCAAATCTAATAATCCAGTCACTAACTCACACACCACACGTCGTGAAGAAGTCTCTTCTTGAGGCGATACTACTTTTAATAGTTTTTTTGTAACCCTGTAAGTCTTCGTCCTCTGGAATTCTTTGTAGAACTCCAACCATGCAGGTAGAAGTCGTGGCATCGAAACTCTTCTTAGTTGTGGGTAGTTGATCAATGTCTGACCATTGGAACACCTTCAAAATAATCAACTCTCTGATAGGATTCAGATACCAATGGTTACAACGAGGATGCAATTGTTCTTTACGGTTTACTTGAATCTGTACAAGTCTATGTAAACGTGCTCACGCAGTTCCAGTGGTAGATTCTGAATGTACTTTGCTAAATTGTCAATTGACAACGTCTTCGCAGAAAAATCTTATGGTGTGTTGGCTCTCTCTTTCCGACTATGCTACATCGTTCGTCAATTAGTCTTTTTATGGCATGCAGGTACCAGTGGTGTATTGGATGCATTTGTACTTTGCGTCTAACTTGAATCGTGAAAAACTCTCTGTAAATGCCTTATCGCAGCTCCAAGGCAAACTACGAAAAGTATCCTACACGAGAATCATATTTTTGACCGAGCAAAGGAAGGTAGCGGCTGCACGAAGACCATCTGTAATGTTCCAGGAATGCTGTATCTTTATACTTCCATTCCGAACTTTGAGACCACAACTGAAACAGTGTATTTGGCCTATTTGTCCTACATAGGCAAACCCTGCTCTGGTTAAAATTTGAATCTGTGTCTTTCCAGATATTTAGGCCATTTCCCTTTGAACGTCTCAAATCTACTTTCAAAATGACAATAGTCAGGCAAACTCTACGGGAAACGTGTAGTATTTGTTTTTGCTTTGTAATTCTCGATGAAATTGTTCTGATGGTTTGTGAGTGCATGGATGAGATACATCGATACATACACGAACGGAATCGTGTTCGCTAGTAGAGCGGTAAGGTCGTGCTGCATCGCTTATGATGCAGTGTACGGCAAAACACTGGTTGCAGTCACAGCATCGAGTTTATTGAACTTGGAGTAAGTGGGTGCGTCACACTGTTTCTGTGTCGCAGTCGTCATTCTCGATGAACGTTTGTTACTGAAAATTGAACTTGGAGTCGGCGGGTCCACCACACTGTTGCTGTGTTGAATTCATCTTTCTCTGTCAGCGTTTATACTCGCAATGATATTTCTGTCTTGGAACTCTCTCCTTTTTATACTGTTGTTCGTTGTGTCAATAAGGTAACGTACTGTGGTCTGGAAGTCTCTCTCGTTTCTGATATACGTTCTCCACGTGTCGACTGACGATTTGGTGATGTTGCAAACGTACCAAAGGTGTGAGGATCCACCGTGATCTTGTTCTGACTTCAGGGCTTCTTTCAAGACGTCAATGTTGACCATTTGACTTGAGCAAAATTCAATGTCAGTCCTTTCCCTTTACATTTGGTATGCAGTTGTCCTTTCTTGTCTAAGTACTAGTAGCCGTAGGGTTTAGGTCGACCACTAGCATAACTCAAAATAGTGTTTCGGGAGGTCCAAGCTCCTACACGTTCGTCTTCGATGTGTGGGTGATAGCTTCCAGTGCGATCAATGTACGTGCAACTATTTGTGTCAAAGTAAAGGACTTGGTCTCCTACAGCTTTCAAGATAGAATACAATTTCAAACGAACATTGGCTGTCACGTAAACAGCAATGATGACATTGCCAAACTTGTCGGGTGGTGCAGACTCTGCGACATTTTTGTAATTCACCAAGATTAAATCTTCACGTATGATTTCCACGTATTTAATGAGTTTTCCTGTATCATCGATGAGTTGAAAGTACAAACCTGGATCTATCAAGTATTCCGTCTCTGCCAATATCAGACGTTGAGCCAATTTTCCCCACAAACTTCTTTTATTAATTGATTTTTAAAATGCGTTTGATTCTTTAGAATGTCCATTCCTATAAAAAAAACTTTGAAATTCTTCAACTTTGGTAATTCTTTTATACATTGGGTTAAAACCTTTTACACAGATATATAAAGCTGTGTAACCAATAATGGCTATATGTCGCCTTTTTGCGCTTTGATGGGGAGTTAGGCAAGGGGACCCTCTTTCTTCATAATTGTTTATAATTTGTGTTGAATTGTTTAGCTCTGCTATTAAATATCACCCAAACATTCCTGGAATAAAAGTCAATACTCAGAGTTTTTAATAAGTCAATATTATTCAAGAAATTAAAAGAATATTTTTTAGTTTTCCTTGGAGTGGCAGGAGAGACAAAATTAAAAGATCTATAATTATAAAATCTATCGATGAAGAACACCAAGAAGGATAACCGCTAGTTTCTTGCTTTGATTTCAGATATTCGTTGACGTATCCTGAAATATCCCTACACTCGGGTCGTCGTCTTGTTGGTATGTGATTGGAAAGTGCCAAATTTAATATACTTTTAGCGAGCGGTATCCGCGATCAAGCATGAAACAATTCGACATTCACCCACGTTCCTGTCAAAACTAGTTTTTAATCATCGTGGCGACAAGGGTGGTCTTGATTACAAGTTTCAGCACAAGGAAACATCAGTTTTTTGTGGCAATGATGAGGTAAGGCGGGATGGTATAAGTTCGTCGGTGGCAAAAGGTTGCAATCGATCGAACTTTCGTATGGGCGAATGTGTTCCACGTCAATGTGTTTTGTCACAATTTCGGGATGACTGGTGGGAATCGAACATATTTAACACACACAAGGACATAAAGAACACACATCGGTGTATTTGATTCGCTCTCCGTGACATACGTCCACTTCATACAAGAAGCATGTAGCATTGGTTTGTCCTCCAAAGTTTGTTATCGGGCATGAACTTCTTTCGAAACAGTAATCAACACCTTTTGGCAATGGCAGAAGCTTCCTTCAAGGGATCTATACCTCCGTGATCTAGAAATAATTGTCGAAATTGTCCACAACAGCGTCGTAAATTGTCCGCATTGGGTCGACAATTGTTCAACATTTCTTCTTGAAAAGCAAAAGGGTCTGAAGAGTGAGTTTGGTACCAAGCGTAGAAAGTTACTCTGAGTTCTGTTCACATAGCATTGGGGCAGTAGTAGGGGACAGCAGGCAAATGCGGGAGCATGACGTGTTGATTTGCTTCGGTATTCAAAAAGGGTGCAAAATAGTCTTTCGCCATTTTTGTCATTCCAAACGTTTAAGACATGCTACTCAAAGGCATAGGCAAATAAATCATGGAATCTTTAAACAGCATGTGTCGCACTTTCATGCAAATGATTTTTGCTCCGTTCATGGTCTCTAATGGAAATTCGGTTCCTTGTCTTGAATAATGTTTGAAAAGAAACTGACCGTCGTATCCTGAGAAATTGTGAGCCATGACTGTAGCGTATCGATGATAGTTCCGGTAACGATGAATCTCCTCTTTGCTGAAAGTGTTGTCGGTGGGATCTAAAATCCACTCCGCCAATTCAGTAAGAGTACGAGAGCCCCGAAATATCTTTTCACGTCCTCCTGGAATTACGCTAGAATTTGGACAGTGATGGAATAAAGATCCTTGAATGCACTTTTCACAAGCACGATGAGCTACACAAAAATTAGCAATGTGATGTCCAGTCTCTTATGAACGTTTTCAAAGTAAAAAAAGATTAAATCCACACGTGTTGAAATTTGTGCAAGATTTTGGATGAAGTTAATTATATAGGTGTATTAAATGCACACAGGAGACTTCAAACTGTTGTGAGTAATGGGTAGTCTCAAGAGATTTTTTTATTTTGAGCTTGACATTGTCGATTCAATTCCTCTAACAATGATACAAATAAATCCGTAATGGAGACAGATGACTTCACTGTTGAAACTTGAGACTTGAACTCTTTAAATTTGACCGTGTAAGTGTAATCCGTTGTTCTAAATTCTAAGTCACTTTTGAGGTAGGTCGAATGTTAAAAGTAATCTTCAGGAGCTTCTGAACGACTTTTTTTCTTTGCTGATCTTGACTCTCTCGGTCTTGTTGTGGAAGTAGATGGTTGGCTCAGGGTCACCCATGTCTTCTTCAAAATGGGAATCGTGAACGTGTACTCATAGTTCTCTCAACGTATGAGGCGACAAAGAACGTCGTAGTCGTCTCTTGGCTTTTTCTGATTTCTTGCTGGAAACGTTTGATCTTTTCATGATGATTCAAAATTTGATTTGACTAGGGTATACACTCTCTCCCAATATGTATATATATATATATATATATATATATATATATATATATATATATATATATATATATACCCCTCTACCTAAGAGAATACACTCATTCAGTTTCAATCTGTGAAGATGGAAGAGTCACAACAGATCACATTTCTCGTCAGAGATTTACAGAGTCATTCGAAAGCACATTTCCAACAAGACTTCTGACTACTCCCCACCACATAAAAGTCAGTATACATTCTATGTCTGTCAGGAAAAAGGACATTGGATTCCAGAATGGCCACAACGTCAAAGAAAAGGAACCACTAAGACGGGTGAAAAGAGAGGCAAAAGTAGAGATATGTGTTACCGTAGTTTGCCGTAGAATATCTTCTTTGGCAGTCGCTCTTCTGACATCCTGCTGACGTGGCCTGCCCATCTCAACTGTGACTTCATCAGCAGAGTGTGGATGCTTGGAATCCCTGCCCGTGTGAGAACTTCAGTGTCTGGGACTCTGTCATGCCATCTTATCCTCATCAGTTTCCGCAGGCAGCCCATGTGAAAGTGGTCCAGCTTCTTGGCATGGCGTCTGTACACCGTCCATGTTTCGCATGCATACAACAGGGTTGGCAACACGGTGGCTTTGTAGACCTTCTGTTTTGTTTGCAGACTGATGCCTCTGCGCTCCCACACATTTGCGCGTAGTATGTCAAAGGCCACACTTTCTTTAGCAATTCTGGCGTTGGTTTCATCATCGATGTGGACTGCACATGACAGTGTACTGCCGAGATAGGTGAACTTGTACACTGTCAGGAGATTTTGGCTATTTACTGTGATGGTAGGCTCTAAGTAAGGCTTTCCTGGTGTAGGTTGGTGCATCATCTCTGTCTTCTTCATACTGATTATGAGACCGAAATTGTCACAAGTTGAAGAGAAATGGTCCATACTCTGTTGCATGTGAGACTCAGATTTGGCATTCAGAGAACAGTCGTCAGCAAATAGGAGATCACGAACACTAACTTCCTGTAGCTTCGTCCTTGACCGTAGTCTCCTCAGATTGAAGAGCTTGCCATCAGTCTGGTGTCTGATGTCAATCCCAGTGTCATAGTCACGGAAGGCATCAGTAAGCATGGGAGAGAACATCATACTGATGAGGGGTGGGGCCAACACACAGCCTTGTTTGACTCCATTTGTGACTGGGAATGGTTCAGATGTACAATATCTCTGATCTGAAATCCTGTATTGTTACTACCGTCGCGGGGTCAGTTTCATCGTAGGGACTTTTACTCTTCTACTTCAATAATCCAATTGCTTTATTAATTCCCTTTCATTGTAATTAGAAATTGAAAACATCACTCATTTAAATTTTGGCATGTATAGACTGATGAGTGACCTGAATCGTTAACATGACGTTTATTCTCACTGTCACTGTATAAACGGAATGCAACATGTCCTCTTATACAAAAATTGGCTTCTTAAAGGAGAGATGGGTATTCTATAATGCAAACCGAATTATAATATGTATTCTTGAAAGACAATATAATTGCTTTGCAAATATTTAAAATATTTAGAGTGATTGATACAGCGTGTGTGGGATAGAAGGGGAACTTTGTGATAAGTTTACATATTTACAGTTGTCAAGCCTCAAATTCAAATATTTCATCTACGGCAAAATTAATTAGTCAGCATAATATCCTCTGAATTTCCCAAAAGAAACATTGTATATACATGTATTAATTCATATTTAAGGGTCCCTCACTTTAAAGTATCGCCAGGGTATTGCTCTCACAGACACGTGTCAATGTAAAATATTATCATACTGTTTCACACAAACCGAAGGAAAACGAGCGAAGATTATCTCTACCCGTGACATGGTCTGGAGCGATAAGAATCTCATTATGCCATACCATGGCAGACTTGCACAACATGTGCTTGTTTTCCAAAATATATTTATTCTATGAAATTTGTAGAAACAAATAAAACATGAAAAATGTTGTAGCAAGTGAGAGTCTTTTGACATGCGCTGTAAAATTGCGAAAAGGAGACATGAGTCTTTCTCCCTTAGGAGTGAACTTTTACGTAGCCACCAATAAGTGTCGCGAATATAAATACCCGTTTCACACAAAGGTATACTTTTATAACTTGGAATGCAGATTGTATAAGAATTAATATCCCTCGGGTTCTGGTGTATTTTTTTTTAAATGCTTAGTTTTTCAGGGAGAGTGAATTGTGAATGTTTTTTTTCTTTCTTAAATATGTAACGGTACAACTTTAACCCCCCCCCCCAAAAAAAAAAAAAAAAAAAAATTGAGGAGAAAAAAAAAATAAATAAATAAAAAAAAAAAGAAAAGAAAATAAAAAATAAAATAAAATAAAATTTAAAAAAAATATTGGATCTATCGATGATGCTTGTAATTAATAAACTTTTCTTATGATAATAAAAAGATATGTTTTTTTCTTTGCTGCATGTGCTATGATTTATGTGAACAATATTTATGTTGATCAAATGCAGCAAAAGAGATGCAGTTTTCTGAAAACATGAGCATCCTTTATGCACTAAATGAACTTGGACGAAATTCTGTTATCAAGTTAAAACAAGAAGAAGCTACAGCTATATTTTATGAATTTGTTAAATGAATCAGTGGAACTTCTTCAAAATCTTCAAGTTCATTGAACTGTGCTATCTTATTTTTAGCATTCTGACCCAAATTACAGCCAAAACTTAGGAATAAACATTTCCAGATATTGTAGATATAGTTGCAAGTTGTTGCTTGTTTATGAAAGCACACGTTAACCTCAGTCTTCGAAAAGATTTTAATCTGCACAAAGGTACCTAGTGCTCGCATAAGATAGATGCAAAAGACAATTGATGGGAAAAGGACAGAGCTGACTTATTCATGAATAGTGCATTCTAACATCAAGTTTAGCTTTGTTTGTTGTAACATTATGCATTCTAACATCTAGCTTAGCTTTGTTGTTGTAGTGTTACGCATCCTAACATCAAGTTTAGCTTTGTTTGTTGTAGCGTTATGCATCCTAACATCGAGTTTAGCTTTGTTTGCTGTAGCGTTATGCAGCCTAACATCATGTTTAACTTTCTTGTAGTGTTATGCAGCCTAATATCATGTTTAACTTTCTTGTAGTGTTATCAAACCTAACATCATGTTTAACATTGTTGTAGTGTTATGCAGCCTAACATCATGTTTAGTTTTGTTTGTTGTAGCTTTATGCGTCCTAAACTCATGTTTAACTTTGTCGGTTGTAGTGTTATGCAGCCTAACATCATGTTTAGCTTTGTTGTAGTGTTATGCAGTCTAACATCATGTTTAACTTTGTTGTACTGTTATGCAGTCTAACATCATGTTTAGCTTTGTCTGTTGTAGCGTTATTTTTAATTTAAATCTGGATTGTAAAAACATAGAAGGTAATCCCCAACACTAGGATACTCCCCAACACTAGGGTAATCTTTGACGCTATTTTGATCATGTTCCAATTTTAGTAGAATTGGTTGGCTTTGCAGGAAGTGCTAAAATTGAAAACAAGGACACGTTTGCATACAGGTAATGTCTTCAGATAGGTTTTCCACATAATTAATGTGGCTAATTTTATAAAATCTTCACATAAATCACACATATGTTTTTTCCCAGCGAATATGAACATCTCTCAAAAGGACAGGTTAAAGCGGTTGGTATTTTTATATAAATATTGCAATGTCCCTCACGGTGAGAGAAAATTTCAACTATTCAATCATGTTTCCTTGTTTTTATTTTAAACGGCAGACACAAATTCTTATTTCTGATGAACTAATCTGGGGAGTTAAATATATGTGCTGCACTGTTGGTTACTTTCTCTTGGTCCTAACAGTTGTCGCAGAAATTGTGCAGTAAGAGTTTCGCAAAGGGAGACAGATTTTGAATATATATGACCGCCAACGATGTGTATCCAGCTTGCCATTGCTTAAGGCGCCATATTTGCCACATGTTGATCATCAAACATACGTTTAACATAACAATATACCACTTCAGATTCCTTAAGAAGCAGCAAAAATATCTTGGATGTATTTGAATCAGTCGGCCATGCTAGAATTCAGTGAACTGAAACAGAGATAACTTCAATTGTTTTTTGAAACTGACAAGGATATGGTGAATTGGACTCGTGTCACACATCCCAAGTGTGATGTAAATTGGCCGAGATCCAAGTTGTAGCTGTTGTTAAAATAATTCGCCATCGAAATGACTCTGAAAAGGAATGTAGACCCTGATGGGATGTCGCGTAAGTCGACGTTAGATCAAGGTTGAGGATCTGAATGTAAATTCATCTGAAATGAGCCATGGCTAGCAAGACGGTTCCAAATGGAAGGCACGGTATGTAGTCACAAGCACGTTAAGACCGGAATTATAGCAACGATTCCATGTTCGATAACATCCCAGTGAATAAAGTATGGCGTCTAGTAAGTAATGGATTTTGTTGATACATTTCCCGGGTAGAGGTAAACATGGGCTTTCATCAGCGAAAAATTAACACAGTTTGGAAAGTAAGGTGGTACTGTTGGTTCGTGCTTGTCTAAACGTAATCCTGACGGTCTGAAATTGTCGACTAGGCTTACGCCTTCAAAACTTTTTCTCCCCCAGCAGATTCCGTGCAGGGCTCTCTCTCTCTCTCTCTCTCTCTCTCTCTCTCTCTCTCTCTCTCTCTCTCTCTCTCTCTCTCTCTCTCTCACACACACACACACAGAGCAAAACACGCTGTCAAAGACCAAAGCTTGCAATTCAGATAACGTCTATATGTCGTAATTTTGCCACACGTTCACATGTCCAAATAAGAAAATGATAATGACGTAAATTCGACAGCGAGAACTGGTCCATCCAAAGGACAGTATGTAGTAGCTTTTTATGGCACCTCAGCAAAATAGTGGCTATATGGTGCCAATTAAAGGTTAAGTTCGAAAAATGTAAAAATGGATTACGCAAAAATGTTGGTAGATAAACCCTTCTAAACAACAAGATAAAATATAAAAAAAGATGTTAAAATTTTGTAAAATGTATATAAAATGAATAATAAATGTAACACATATAAAATCCTTAAAGAATAAGGTTACATTTTTTGTAAATTTCTTTTGTTTGTTGAATATAAACCGCATTCCCCCAAAAAGTCATAGAATTTCTCGGGTGGTACAGATATCCCTCGGGTTATGGCAATAATTCAAATGAAATGTCATACCATATGATGTATTCAATAGCACGTTCACACTTAATTTTCTTAAAATAAACTGGAAATAATATTTTTATGGTAATTTCTTTACTTACCAAAAGTTTGGACATCACAAATATTGTTGATTGGATTCCAAATATTTACAAACTTGTTTACCTATCTACCAAGACTCAACCATCAATCAATCAAGCAATTAATCAACCAACCAACAACAACAACAAAAACGAAATGGGGGAAAGCAACTGATCTATCCATGTATCTGCCAGTTCGTCTTTCTTTCTCCCATTCTCTATATCTTTATTTCTGTTAGCATTTTCATCTAACCTTTGTTTTTATTTTTTATTGTTATCAGTACAATATTATAATATTACAAGTCAGAGATATTCTTCTATGATTTTAATTTAATAACTTGTGTGATTCGATCATGACAGATTTCGGTAACGTTATTTAGATCCACCAACTGCCTTCAGATCCTGGCTGTGTCTAGAAATGACGAGGTAGCGAGAATGTTAATATCCTGTCAAACATGCAAAGGACGCATTAGACCACTACCGTTTATAATACATTCTAGATCATCCTTTTTTAGTCAAGCTGCTACATTTTTTTTTTTTTTCCCCAAATATACCCTAGATGTCTGATTCAAAACTGCTGTAATTTTATTGTTATAGCGTCAGATTTATTTAGGTCTTTTGTATTTAGTTGTTTTTATGAATCAATAGGGGCTTTTTCATGAATCAACAGGGGCTTTTTCATGAATCAATAGGGGCTTTTTCATGAAAATTACTGTCAGAGCCTAAATTTGTAGTATAGACACTATTGATGGAAGTCTACTAATGTCTGCATTTGTCGGAATCTGCGACGCCATACAAATAAAACTACGATGTGGTAACTATCGTTCTTTTCTTTGTCCTGCGATATAGAACGTGTTTTGTTTCTTCATAAAATATTAGGACGTAGATGGGCTCTGAGCAATATTATCTTCTAGAAAGAGGAAGAGTAGGTCGAAAAATAAAGTATGCTATTAATTTGTGATGAGAACAAAATATGAAGTTTTTTTTTAATGATAAAAATCTCGTGAGGAGATATGATTTATCACGGTAGTTTAAGATTAATGCCTTGAGACAATGTGTAATTCAATCACTTACGTTTGAAATGACATTTTTGATGCTAAGAAAACTCTAGTTGGAACAAAGTAGAGTCGACGAATTTTCCAGTTTTCTTTCTGTCTATATTCGTATTTATTATAAATAAATGAATGTAATATTTCAGTCGCAATGATCATACTACTCAGATGTTTACATTGTAATCATCTTCGCAACATTTAAATATGCTCGCTTATGAATTCAGTCCAACTGCAAACAACATTGACACTGACGCTTATGAATTCAGTCCACCTCCAAACAACATAGACCCTGACCTTCCGTCGCATAATACACCAGCAGATCAGGGTGTAAGTTGCTTGTTCTACTGATTACTTCTAACAAACTGCATAGACCCAGATCTATATGTGCATTATGCGACGGCAGATCTGGGTCAATGCAGTTTGCAGTTGAACGCGACTTATAAGCGAGTATAGATGGTAAATCATCTTTACAAATGTTTTAATTTCAATCATCTTTAAGTATTGCCTTCCATTTTGAACACTCACTGTGTATGTGTGTGTGTGTCTTGCCACAAGTACTTACGGAAAGCTTTCAAAATGCACTGACCGATTTTTCGCACTCTTGTTTGCTCAGGTCAGAATATTTGTTGATAATGCTTACATAAGCTTGTTCAGAACATTTAAATCCAGTGTGATCCGGTATATAATGTTTTGCCATTCAGGAACAGCTGTTGCCGGCACATCTGTTTTAAGATACGAAAAGCATAAACATCAATAAAAGTTTGTCCCTTGCAAGCTATATTATTTTAAAGTTATATTAGCACCGTATGTCAATATATTATTCTTAATA